>CM029770.1:14540000-14865000 GCA_017562165.1 Ectropis grisescens | reverse complement strand
AATGGAGGAAAGACGAACGAACCCCTTCTTCTCTTCGTCAGAACGAGGAATGCTCAATTTGAAACTTACCAAGCTTGTACGACGCGACCTCTGATCCGCGTTTGACTTAATACGCTTTTTATTGAAAAAACAATTAAGCAAAATCGGGGGTCCAAAGTATTTGTCAAACCATCTGACGAAGATAACTGCATCGACGGTTTAATATCGTAGGTTCCAGGCCAGGATCCTCTTGGTAGTGGAAAGCTTCTACAGCCTGTTGTATCTACACATCGCACGTTCCTCATCTCTCACTGGAAAATTCAGACAAAGCAAACAAAACAAAGCTACTCTAACTCGCCACTATAAGAAACACCTGCATGATGTAAGCCTGGATTAACACGTGCTTAGACAGCTCAAAAATTGAAAAGCCGCGGGTGATGATGGTATTACAACCGAGCTCAGAAAAACCGGTGGAACGCCACTGATTTTTTTTAAACTTTTACAGGTTCAAACTTGACCACCTTCTCGCCTGATGTTAAGTGACGATGCTACGATGGAGCGTGTTTACCTAGAAGTAACCGATTCACTCTCGATTGGAAGCCTCAAAGATTATAACCATCGGGAAATCCCACTCGGGCAACGTATTTCACAGCCTGGACGTTCTTATCACAAAAATAGAGTCAAACCTCTTAGTTCGTGTTTTTGGAACATCGTCCATGAATCGAAGTCGGTTATTCGAGCATTCTGATAGAAAAAAGGCAAGGTGGAATTAGATCAGGCAAATCAGTTGCACACTCTCCGAAGTGTATCCAATAAAAACCCAATAGGCTACTTTGAAGACCTACAAGGCCCGTCTTCTTAACCGGGAGAACTCTGAAGCGATGGCATGAAAACATGGTCATTTTGTTCTTTAAAAAAGGCGGAAAAACTATGTTGAAGAACTATCGACCGATAGTTTTGTTAGTCTATAAGCTGTTTTCAAGGGTTATCACGAATCGTCTGGTGCGAAGACTAGATGAGTTCCAACCCCCGGAACAGACTGAATTTCGAAGCACAAGTACGCATAGTGGCACAGATTGCACAGAAGACCAAGACATAGAGTACAATCGGCCTCTATGTTTAGGAAAAAGCATTTGACATTTGCATAGAAATCTGGGCTATTCTGGAGTCCTTCAAACGGTGTGAAAGCAGCTGGCTATATTTTGAGGTGCTCAGATTTTTGTATGACGACACAACGATAAAATCAGTAGGTAGACGAAACTTAATTCATCTTAGTCGAGGCGTGAGGCAAGGGGCAAGGGGTCGCGATTTCCCCAAAACAGTTTTCTAACGCTCTCGAAAATATGCTTAAGACACTCGATTGGGCTGGACGTAACATAAATTATAAATATAAATGGCGAGTAGGTACATCTCTCACCTACGATTGGCTGATGACATCGTCTTAAGAGCCTTCTCACGAAACGACAGAACTCAACTTTAGGTAAAATCCTGCAACATTGTCAGCGTGCGTCCGTTCGATTCAGCTCGAGCGTTTAGGCGAATAGAACGATCTTGAGCCGTAACGGCAGTGTACTAAAAATTTTGATGAGATTTTCTGACGTGACAACGTCTACTAAATCGATGAACGCTGGCTGCGTGCACGAAAATTAATGACTTATTGTCCCGTTACGTTCGTTGTCCCGTTACGTTACGATAAATTATTCTTGCATTTCAAAAATCTGATTACTAGTATAATTTCATTTTTATTCAAAGGTTAATTTTTGTGCATTTTTTCTTAGCTATGTTTGGTTAATATCGATTCAAGATGGCCGCCTCCACAAAATGGTGGACTAAATTTTTCTTCATAATCTACCTCAATATGGGTATCAAATTTAATGAAAGAGCTTGACTAGTAGAATACTATGCACTATGACAAATTTCAAATCCAAGATGGCCGCCACCACAAAATGGCGACTGTCATTATTTTTTACTACCACCTCAATATGGGTAACAAATGAAAAGGCTTGACTAGTAGAATACTACGCACTGTCACAAATTTCAAATCCAAGATGGCCGCCACCACAAAATTGCGAATGTCATTTTTTTTGCTACAACCTCAATATGGGTAACAAATGAAAGGGCTTGACTAGTAGAATACTATGCACTATGATACATTTCAAATCCAAGATGGCCGCCACCACAAAATCGCGAATGTCATTATTTTTTACTACCACCTCAATATGGGTAACAAATGACAACAAGATCAAATGTGATGGTCCGAACCGAAAAATCAGAATGAAACGTTATAAAACGCCAAACGACTTAAAATTTTGTGGTCGCACTATAATTATTCTAGTTTATGTCATAAACGCGCGAAATATTACGTAACCGACTCCCACGCTAACTGACGCAGGTCCTCCCCCGACGGCCGCTCGCGGCATACTAAATTGCGCGGCGTAATTTATTGTAATTTAGACTTTAGACTGCTGGTAATTTATAGTTTTTGAAAAATTGACAACTATGATTTGAAAAGTAACTATAGAATTGGATTCTATAAAGAACAAAGTATTATCGTGTCTAATTTTTATTTTGGAATTACATATTATTGTGTATTTTACACAGATACAACGCTAATACTGCAATATAAAACTTAAAATTGGCTCATGATTTTGTTTTTTTAACATTTTTTAAATGGGACCAAAATTCAGATATATGTAACATGTCTGAATTAATAAAATATGTGTATGATGTTCCCCATATATTTTAAGGTATACATTTTGAGTATCACTTGTAGATTTATAGGTCTGAAACTGACACGGCGGCGACTTTTCGGCGAAATGGTCATGGGAAATCGTTCCCTACGACCAAAGGAATTATTATTAGGAAAATTGAAATAAGGAAACGTCAACAAGAAAGATCGGCCTATTTTTTGAACGTAATTATCTTTTTCTAGATAATACTAAAGATGAAAAATTCGGAACACAAACTTTTTAAATTTCGTGCGACGACGTGAGAGGGCTCTTAATATTTCAATCGTTGGAAGACTTTTTTACTCGTATTATTAAATTTAGCAACTCCGCAGAATCCAGGTTCCGTGACATTTGTCATTTGAGATCTTTATTTTTACATTCATCTTGGATTGGGGGAAGTAAAGGAAGATGTGGGAGAGTAGGCAACATTTTCACCCTAATACTAGTGAGTCCGATTTTTCTAAGCCACCCTATCCCGGTTCAGAGCCTCCACCACGGACGCCACGCTCTCGTCCAGCTTCAGTTTTTTGTTGGAGTACTTACAGTTGATACTGAACAACCTAGTTGATGCTTTTCAACGTATAGGTCTCCGGACTTGGATAAAACCAAGATCATGGTTAACGAGCGCGTAATTCTGGAACCGGTTGCTATAACTGGCGTCACTCTAGAAATTAATCAACATAGCCTATCTGTCATGACCTACGGTGCCGAAACGTGGAAACTGAGAGTTAAGGTGGTCCACGAATTCAAAGTCGCACAGTGAGCTATGCAACTAGATATGCTTGGAGTTTCTCTAAGAGATCGAATTCGGAACGAACTGATCCGCCGAAGAACCAAGGTTATCGACATAGTTCGCATTTGCAAAATGAAGTGGCAATGGGCCAGCTATATCTGTTGCAGAGCCTATAATCGTTGGCGTTGACGTGTTCTTGAGTTGAGACCGCGAAACGGCAAAGGTAGTGTAGGACAGACACCCTGAGACTAGTTGGAGTGACGATATATGGAAGACAACACGCAGTGGACGTAAAGCTGATCATAGGGGTGAGTGGCGAACCATGGCCGAGGCGTATGTCCAGCAATGGATAAGGATAGGCTGATGCAAATGATGAAAATAAAATATTTATTGTCGTATTTTTTTCTTATATTTTGAGTATTTGGGTGGGCCCCTATGTAGTATTAGCCCAGGGCCCAGGCGCGGTCCCAGCCTCGAATTTTGGAGGGGGTCACCAGTACGTAGTCTCAGGTTTTGGGGGGGGGGTCACTAGTAGGAATACAATAAATCGAGTACTAAATACTTAATACTTGACTGGATATTTTAGATTTTTAGTTGAACGTATACGATTTTGGGGGTCATGTCCCTGTGACCCCCCCCCCCCTCGGACCGCGCATGCCAGGGCCCCCCTAAAGTCACGGTTCGGCCCTGGGCCTCCGGATGAATTTGGACAAAACCAAAGTCATGCAACGAGTGCGTTTCTCAGAGATCAATTGCCGTAAATAGAATCACTTTCGAAATTGTTCAGATAAGGGTAGAAGTAGCTGTGAGAGTGAGGCCATGAGAAGAATCCATTTGGGCTGGGTAGGGTTTGGAAACTTCGTCGAGTCTTCTACACCCATCCCACTAAGTCATTTTGTATAAGTAATCGTAGATTTCAAAGAACCCTTTTTGTTTTCTACAATGTCTAATGCAAAACATTAGCAAAAAAATATAACATACTTACGCTACATATTTAATCCTCAACGTAATAACCGGGTCTGAAATACACTTCACTCGTTATTTGACGTATCTGTCTGGTGTTTGTGACATCGTGGCTTATGTGACTTATTTTTTTTGTTTGAGAGCAGAAGAGGCTTTCAAGTATTAGGTACATAACGCAATTTTTAAAGTTTTTTACATCAAGGTGTGTATACAATCTTTAAGAATCCTCTCGTAACGTACCTTATCATTTTTAACACCCCCCTCTCACTACTATACGAGTACATTACGTAACATCCAAGTGATCATTTTTACATTAATGTCACCACACAAGTTGCCAACCGGGAGATTTTAATTTGGAAACAAATACCTCCATCAGTCCATGACGCACCGTAATGTTTCACAAGACACGGGGGTGTTTTGTGATACGCAAGAACGCAAGACCGCTTGAAACGCAATCTGGGGGATTTTTCCTCCCCAAATTGCGAAGTTTTTCTTGGATACAATTGTAGTGGTGTAATTTTGTAGTGGTGGACTCTTGACAGAGTCCGCTCGGGGAAGTACCACACCTTTGCCAGTTACTCTACCGCCAAGCAGTAATGTGCAAACATTACTGTGTTCCGTTTTGAAGGGCAATGTTTCCAGAGAAATTATATGTTCCAATAGCTGCTTGTGACTGTGCCTGTGTGTATTATATGCCAGGCATGTTGCTTACCATCAGGCATGACATGGTCGTCTCGTAACTTATACTTTATTAAAAAAAAAAGTGTCGAGGTTTTAATTTTGTTGATGTTGATTTGGTCCCAATTGGAGAATACATACAAACATCAACACAAGTCAATGCATGTATCTGGGGAGCAGGCCATCGGATTCCGAAATACAGTTTATTAGTCGTTGGACCGTCGTACGCCGTCCTTGGGGACGTTGTACGACGGTCCAACGACTATCTCTGAGAAACGAACTCGTTGCAAGACTTTGGTTTTGTCCAAATTCAACCGGAGGCTGATGCGTTGAGAAGCGTTAACCAAGCTGTCCAGCGTCCACTGGTGTTTTTAACCCCCGACAAAAAAAAGGGGTGTTATAAGTTTGACGTCGATGTCTGTCTGTCTGTCTGTCTGTCTGTCTGTCTGTCTGTCTGTCTGTCTGTCTGTCTGTCTGTCTGTCTGTCTGTCTGTCTGTCTGTCTGTCTGTCTGTCTGTGTGTGTGTCTGTCTGTGGCACCGTAGAGCTCAAACGGATGGGCCGATTTCGATGCGGTTTTTTTTATTTGAAAGTTAATATCCGTGCGGGTGTTCTTAGCTATGTTTGGTTAATATCGATTCAAAATGGCCGCCTCCACAAAATGGCGGACAAAATATTTCTTCACAACCTACCTCGATATGGGTATCAAATGAAAGGGCTTGACTAGCAGAGTACTAAACGCTATAACAAATTTCAAATTCAAGATGGCCGCCACCACAAAATGGCGAATTATATAATATTTTTCACTACTACCTCAATATGGGTATCAAATGAAAGGGCTTGATTAGTAGAATACTTTGCACTATGACAAATTTCAAATCCAAGATGGCCGCTACCACAAAATGGCGAATTACATTTCCTTTTTCACAATTCCCTTAATATGGGTATCAAATGAAAGGGCTTGACTAGTAGAATGTTGTACAGATAACAAATCTAAGGTAGTCGGGGGTTAATCAAAATTTTTAATTTTGTTCTTGTTACATAAGTATTGTTCCATAAGTTGCCTTGCTATTTTCGTATGCTAGAATCATCAATGTAGCTCGTTTATTATTTTGATAGTACGCATAGATATACCTACCTAATATTCACCCTACTTTTAGAATGTTAGGTTTCTATATGGGATAGATCGGCTAAGTATCAGCTGGAGGCCTTGGAATCGATCGAGAGAAGAGCCGACTTAAAAAGACAAGAAAAGACTTTAAAATATTGAACATCACCGCCGCCAAAATGTTAGTTTATAGGGTTTTTATTGAATACACCTTGAAGCTGTTCCAGAGAGCGTGAAACTGATGTCTATGACCTTTTTTTGTGGGAAATACATTTACGTATGCTCACCTTGCAGGGGCATAGTGGGCTATGTCGGGCTCGCTACCATGGGAGCGGACATGGTGCCCCAGTGAAAGTTCGGAAAGAACGCCTTTCCCTAGGTGGGGTGTCGGACAGCCCATAACGTCTGACGCCTCAGGTCTTCCAGTGAAAACGGGGTATGAGCCTGAGTGGCCTTCAAGCTCGCCCCCGTGTCCGCTTCCGCCTCAGTGAAGAAGCGTGAGGCTTCCAACTCTTGCTCCTCACATTACCTCTTACTATCGAGCATTGCATCGGCACTGAGCTATACGCGTGCGCTGCCGACTGGGAGCGTGCATTCCACGCCCAAAAAATTCCGTGCCGTACGTGCCATTATTGGCGTATCGCAATGTACCGTAAGACCATACTTCAAAGAGCTTGGGATACTTACGTTACCTGCTATCTTGATATACCAAGTGGCTGTGTATGTCAGAAATAATCTAGAATCGTACAACACACGAGGAGAGAGACATTCTCGTAACATACGTAACGCCGTCAAGTTGGATACCACACTCTCTCACGAGATCACAGAAGTTGACTCACATTATGGGACCGGAAGTTTATAACACTCTTCCGAAAATAGTTATATCGGTCCCAAGTTTTGGCAGCTTCAAAAACAGATTAAAGTGCTGGCTTATCGATCAAGCTTTTTATAGTTACAACGAATTTTTAGAGAGTGATGGCAAAGTTCCCATAAAAATGTTAAGAAATAAATTTGACATGGGTCAGTACAATTGTATTAAAGCCATATTAAACTTGACAGTTTTCTGTACAATAATTGTTATAATACAGTAAAGTAGTATTTTCAAACTTTGAAAATGTATACAATTTGTATGCTCTTTCTTTTGTTTTTTATTAATTGACGTGTAAACTGTACATTTATGAATAAAGTACTTTGACTTTGACTTTGCATCCACCACCACCATAAAGGTACACGGCAGGTTTGTCGGGCTCGACACCATGACAACGACAGTCATGGTGGCTGTACCGACTAAAGTCTTCACGGATTTCTCCTGCATGGCCAGGTGTCAGGGTCGCAGGGTCACTTTTCGCACTCCCATCAACGACCCTGACCCACATGCCTCGCGGGGGACGTTAGTACCCCCGCATTTGGCTCTAGTGACGCGCCGGAAATCAGCAGCGCGTCTCCTCCTTGAAGGCATAGATGGGGTGCTAGACGACCCTAAACGTCCGACGCCCCAGACCTTCCAGTGGAGACGAGATGTGAGCCACCAGAGTCTCCAGGCTCGCCCCCGTGTACAATTCCGCCTTCGTGGTGTGATTTAGAGTAGCGCTATTACTCACTCCTCTAACACGCACGACCTCTCACTGTCGAGCGTCTTGGCTAAGATAGTCGGAAGCAAGAGGTCCGTTCTCATCGCGGCTAGGGACACCCGCGGTTCCACCTCTGTGGTCACATCGCGGCCCTTGTCCTTTCACTGCGCACTTTGCTAATCGGGGTGCTCGTGCTTATCTGGTCTTCCAGATGACCCCCTCCGTACTAATTTTGCTAGGTTGATACGTCAGTCGAGTAACCATTCCAAGTCTTCAAGTCCATTTCCTCAGCCTCTACACGAACTGCTCAAGAGGGAGAGGAGCGTGAGGAGAAACTCACTCCCCGGGCGGGATTCGCCATCACACAACAAAATCCCGCCGACACAAGTTGTTGTGTGATGCCCAGGGCGCACCACGTGGAAGTTCCCGAGCCACGCAACACAGGGATCTGTATGATCTAAAACAATCTTGCACCTTGCCCATTTTTATATCGGGCTGCTCGTAGCTCGCAGATCGCAGTAGAGCTCCCAACAATACTGTTAAAATCAGTGTTATAGGTACTTATTTTGTTCGTTAATTCAAAAAGTAATAACTATTTTTTTTAAGTTTTGATTCTTTCAAAACGATTTATACGTTATTAAATTGTGAAGGAAGCTACAAAAATAATTATGTTTTAAATCGTTTAAAATATACTGTTATAGGTATAGATTCTTTAAAAAAATCTGTTTTCTTTTACAAAGTTCTGTTCATCTTATTTCTCCGATCTTAATATACTTTATTTCTCGTACAAAAATCTAGTCGTACGTAATATACTTCCACTGAAAAAGTTTCAGTAAAATTATATACCTAGTTAGATACCTTGATAATTGAAAATTTTTAATTAAGAAATTATTGTTACTGCTGTGTTAAAATCATTTATGACGGTCCCTCGTAGCTGTTTCGTAAATGTGCTCAGAAGGAGGAATCAAATCAACGTACCGACGTAGTTATAACCCCCCTTCGACGAGTACTCTTGTATTTACGTAGGTAGCTTGTATTGAGAGAGGGGGGAATTGATGACGAGCACTGGTCGCACGTGCAGTGTACACGCGACTCTCGTGAGCGTGACCTACTATTGGCTTGGACAAAGTTGTTCAGGCACACCTCACGTGGTAGTTACAATTACAACTAAGGGACCCGCGCGACGCCGACCCGTCATTCGAGGCTCGTTAGTCGGCTTATCAACATCGTAGATGTTTGTTACCATTGACACTCGGCTATTAAATTGATACTAAAATAATAAACACAGTGAAAATATCTTCAGTGTCTGTTACCTGAGGCAGTTTTAGTGGGAAATGACTTGATCTTTCGGGGCCATACCTGGATTAAAGCGGTTCGTAGTGTAATCAGTAATATGTTATTTTTAATGTTCAGTTAAAATAATATTTGTGTATTCGGATGTGCCATTCAGTCTGCTGCTTTATTTGTATTTTTGCTTTGGTATGTTTTACTTATTGCACCTTTGTCAATTGTCTCATTGAAATGTGTCGCAGTTGTTTGCTAGTATAATATCTTAAGGCGGAGTATGTACCTTATTCTAGCAATCGATAACTGGTGGATTGAAACAGTATGTATAATAAACGCGTCTGAACACCATCTACAGTGACAATCTGAAACTAAGTAAAAGCTCGCTTTTAGTACCCAGGTGCTACGCTTTATTTTGTGCCGTGTTAGGTGACCTGTAGTATATATGTTTTTTTAAATTGCCATTTTAGTCCAGTCAACAAGTGCTTTTTACCTAAAATGAAAGAACTAAAAATTATTAGCGATAATGTAGGTAGTAGCAAAATCCCACTACTGACATCTAGTAGATACATTTCTGGAACTATTTTGTTTTTCTCTAAATAGTCTAGTCAACAAGTGCTTTTTCTTTTTATGTCGAAGTTTTTTCGAATTCTCCTATCATTATGATTGAGATGTAATTCGATTCGGAATAAAATCTAGATAGTTTTTCAGAAAATGGTAAGCCCGCTCGTAAAAATTGGAATAGTTACAAACAGTTAAGTGAAAATACAATATTTTATTTCAAAAACTATTTGAGATAATTCCAATTCAAAAAAATAATTAAAAAAAGGAGGAAATTTCCTAAAAATGGTTTTAACTTCCAGAACTGTAGGACCAGTATTTATATTTTTTCTAGAGGGTGGAAAATAGGCCTAAAAACATTTTTTTTACAAAAATACAATATTTTTGCAACGGGAAATTTATTCTACGACTTTTGAAAACAAACTCCACGAAAGGAAAACAAATCCAGATTAATACGAGTAGTTTATAGGCATGTATTGCGCTTGCAGGAGTTGGCACCGGTTCCTTTCGTGGTTCGTGGGGCTCGTTTTAAATGGTCTTAGAAAATAAATGGTCTTAGGAAAAATAACAAATATTTTGTAAAATTCCGTTGTCGGGTGTATTTCCAACCCTCTGGGAAAATTATAAACATTGGTCCTATAGTTCTAGTAGTCAGATACATTTTTAGGAAACTTTCTCTTCTTATAGTACCTTTTTTTCAAATTGGAATTATCTCAAATAGTTTTTGACATCTTGGCGAATAACGAAACCCCCTTTTTTATTTTCCATTAATTGTTAATTTTTGACCATTGCTATTTTTGCGAGCAGGCTTAGCATTTTCTCAAAAATTATGTAGATTTAATTTTGAATCGAATGACAGCTCAATCATAAAGTTAGGAAAAAAAAGA
This sequence comes from Ectropis grisescens, assembly GCA_017562165.1. Taxonomy (NCBI): domain Eukaryota; kingdom Metazoa; phylum Arthropoda; class Insecta; order Lepidoptera; family Geometridae; genus Ectropis; species Ectropis grisescens. The sequence continues at coordinate 14,854,508 of CM029770.1, read as the reverse complement.
CATAAAAAGCATTTGTTGTAGATTTGTTGTTTGGTGTGTAGGCTATTTAGAGAAAAACAAAGTAGTTCCAAAAAATATGTATCTAATAGAGATGTCAGTAGTAGGATTTTACTACTACATTATCGCTAACAATTTTTACTTGTTTCATTTTAGGTAAAAAATACGTAAATTTCACAGGAACAGCGGAGTGCTCTATGACTTTGGCTTGTTTAAGAATGATGATGCGTAAAAGTAAAGAGATAATTCAAATCAAAGCTAGCCTAGCTAGCTAGCGAATGCATTAAAAGAAACATGTCAGTTTTTGACCGACTTCAAAAAAGGAGGAGTTTGCAAGATTGTTTTTATGAGTGTTACGCGATAGCTCCGCTAATTGTGAATCGATTTTAATGTTTTTTTGTTTGCTAGATAAATAGTCCAGAGCTGGTCCCAAATAAATCGCTGCAGCGCGGCGGTTTTGAAATCTGAACAAAAAGCTAAAATTAAAATTACTTACTTTTTATGTTATTTTTTTCATAATTTATGGCGCGCGCTGTGACATATTATGGTTGTCACATCTCTGCCAATGTCCGTTTCGTGGCAGCTTCATAAACGGCAGCGATTGACATAAATTTTATAAAAAATTGGTCGGTTTTTAATTCGACATTATATTTAATTTATCTGGATGACTTGGCTTTTTATGAAATTCGGTCAAGTGTCAGAGTTTAATTTTAAATTGAAGTTGGTTATTGTTTTTTCGTACAAAATTAATTATAGGATCGTAATTTCTCTAAGCGTATGTAAGTCATTCAGTTTAATTTACATTGTGCTATCAATGAAAATTGGACCATACATTTGAAAAATAAAACTTTTAAATGGGATTACCCATTGTCATACATTACCCAGGTGTCAGATAATAGCAACTCACATAAGTTATTTTGAATATTTTTTTGTGTCTTCTGAAAACGGAACATTACTGCATTGTTTCTTCTGAACCATAACACCAACCCAGGTAGTTGAATTTCACAGAATTTCTGTTGTTACGCCAGATTAATTATAATTAATTAACATTTACTAACGACATAATTCATTCATTTATTACTTATTGATATTTTAATCCAAAATAATGATTTAAACAATAAAAAAAATCATTAGTAATAAACCAAATACATAATTAACCATAAATAAAAACGCAAATACACATTAAGTAATAATAGGAATCAAATCAAAATTTCATAAGTAGCTTTTAGATATGCCTAGAACTGCCCGACTACATTGGTCAATAAGTTCATAACATTTTGGTTTGGGTCTGTAATGTCAAACATGCAAACTGGTTAATTACTGCATTATTGGGCAGTCCAGTACTTACCCTGATTCACAACACAATCATATTGATCTAGACACGGAATCTTCAACATTTTATTAAAGCACACAACGGCACGCACATAACTGCCGTGGACACGCCGTATTAGGGATACGACCCGCCAACACATAATGAATGTAAATATATCTAAATGTGCTTCAGCAAACATCCCTGGCGCACTGCATAAGCGCGGTAGTCAGTGGGGACTGATGAGGCTGCCGCGAACTGTGCCTACGGATGAGACATTATTGTAGAGAATGCTCAAGGTCCTGTAGGACTTTTTGGTGTCATTAATCACTTAGTCTGCACGTTTCAAGGGATTCACAATATACTCTAAACAGATTAGGTAATTTTTAACGTGTTCAAGCAACTACGAGTACAAACATGGCGACAACACAAAAAGTGGAAAACATGGCGAGCGAAGTGAACAAATTAGAACTTTCTGGGAAGGGTTTTACTATAGCACTAAGAAAAAAAGTAGTACACTTGAAACTTAGTATCGTTGTAAGACTACCTGATTGTATCGCTGATACAATAAATTAGCCAAGTGCGAATTGCATTGAATTGCGATGTCAGTGAAGTGAAAATTTTATCTCTCTGGTTCTATGCAAGCTTTCGTTTCATAGTGCGACTCGTTTTCCCGGGATTATACCTCTAGTTTCATTATTACTCTCACGATGTTTAGTTGTGTTTGTTAGGGAAGCCTGTAATGATCGATTAAATCGTATTATAACGATCGTAATTATAACGATCTATTTTGGTTAGCTTAACCCGCTAATGTGATAGCCTAGGTCTTGCGGGTGGATTTCAAACCAATCGATCGATAAAGGTCCGGGGAGTACGGTGGATGTCTTAAACATCCCAATTTCCCAATTGAAGCTCCTCTGATTTGGTAGCCGTTTGTTGTGCAGTGTGTGGTTTAGCGTTGTCCTGATGCAGCAGTGCAATGGCCTAGAGCGATTGACCAGCTTCGGTGGTTTAGCTTTCCCATCATTGTTTGCAGTTCCTGACAATTGACATCTGCCGTAATCGTTTCTGTAGTGAACGACACCGGCACTAGTCCACCAAACGCTCAGAAATAACTTTGTGAGTCAATTTTCGCTTAGGACAGGATTTGGGTGGTTCGTAAGGGTTCAGGCATTGCGATGAGCGTTTCCAATTATTGTGTTAGATTTTATCACAGGAAATGATTCGATTTAAAGTCCCTTTATTATTGTGCCGGTTGAGAAAAGTAACACAGCAGTCAACGCGCGTTTGTCGGTTTGCTGTACTCAATTCATGAGGTGATTGAAAGGTGGGTAACCTTTCATGTTTTTTCACCTTCCCAATTTGGTTCAAATTGATTCAAACAGTTTTATCACTAACACCGCAGCCTCCAGCTAACTCGGACGTTTGCGATGGATCCGCTTCCACAATAGGGCCTTCCCTTGGGCGTACTTAAATTTTCGCGCACGATTTTCTTTTATGACGCTTTAATCATCCAACTGAGGACGGATTTTTCAAAATTCAATTCCCAAGGGAGATGAAATGAATATTTATATGAAACTTTTTCAAGTGAAAGCTTTTTTTGGCGCGCCACAGACACATTTTTCGTGGGCTGTGAATTGAATTCTAGCGGCAAGCTATCAAATTCTGAGTTACAAGTTTTCACTTCTATCGCCAGATCCTATGACTGCCATTTTTTTTTATTTCTAGGACATGTTTGCATGATCTTTCGTATGAATTGAGTACGGCTAAAATAATGAGTTACGTACAACAGCGTTCTACGTAATTGAACCCTCAAGGGGATGAAATTAAAGATGGAAGCTTGTATGAAACTTTTTATGCCTTTGAACATATTTATTTGCATGTAAATTCGTATGAATTGAGTGCCTACGGCCAAAATAATGAGTAACGTATTACAAGGGTTTCTAAAATGCAACACCTAAATGGGAAATATATATATGGGATAGAAGTTTTAAATAAACGAATGGAACAAAACGTGTAGGCTTTTAAGGATTATTATTTACGGACGGACGGAAATTATTTATTATTGTTCGACGGACAGGTACGTACCACAGTGGGAATCTACCATACGAAATTTACAGAGTGCGAAGCCGCGAGTAAAAGCTAGTATTATCATGTAACTAGCAGCGCTAGCGTTTGTAATATTAGTAGTATTGGCGGTGTCTGTAGAGTAAAACTGCTGCTGCAATGAATTTGTATTAATGGTTTTACTGTTTTTTTCTCAATGCATCGGCCTATGAATGAATTTCCATAAACAGGGTCATGTACAGCGAGCACGTTGCCCCATTGGGAACAATTTATCCTAATGGAGTCACTCCGGAGAAGTTGATCGGAAATATGTAAGTTTACTTATGGATTAGAATAGTCAATCATCTTCTTTGAGGATTTACCATTAGTTGGTCTGAGATCATCTTGGGTCATGGTAGTTTTTCTTGGAATTTATTGTTTTGAGAGTGAAGCCACGAGAATTGACTTTTAAATACCGACATGCTGTTTTAGTTACATAGGTACCAAAGTGACGTCTGGTAGACAACCGTAGCTTTTATAACGAACACTTGTATGTTTCGTGAAATTCTTCTAAAACAACGTTTCTATGTACTGTTTAAATATCTAGGTTTTGTATCAGTACAAATATTTGTGTGATGAATTCTAATATTTGTACTGTGCCTGGGTGTTTTCTATGTATAATAAGTATGTATTTAAAAATATTTAAGTACTTATTATATAAAAGCTTTCCTTAGTTTGGGGTCAGATGATATTGTGTGTGAAATGTCCACCAATATTTATTTATTATAAATTTTTAAACTGCAGCCTCAAATTCTTTGGGAGAAAGAATAACTTGTATTTTAAAAATTATTATTTATCAACTAAGGGGCCGTTCAAGTATTACGTAACGCAATTTTTTTAGATTTTATAACCCCAGAGAGCCTATAGTTTCTCAGAGCTTATAACCGCTGAGGTAGACGGGTTCTGGAGTGGACTGTAAAACGGTAAATGCAGTGTAGGACGCCCTGAAATTAGATTACGAAAGGCTGGTCATAGTTGGAGACACTATGTCTCTCTGCCTAGGATCGGGTGACGTATTATTATGGGAGAGACCTATGGGCAGATTATAATGATGATCTACAACTACAAATTATGAGGATTGTCGCAAAAAAAATTAGTTCTTTTTCAAATTTGTGCAATTTATTTCCATAGTAGTGTTGCGATAACAAATGTAATATTTGAAATAAATAGCAATACATGCATAACTTTGCTTAAATAGATTCCAAGTTTCCAAAGTACCTATCTATTAAACTACTACGTGAAAATGTAACTAGATGTTGTTTATTATTTACCATTTTTTCTATAAGAAATGTTCGTGAGCTGTAAACCATTCGACTTTGTTATTTTCCCGACGTACAATTACTAGAACAATACCTAATACAAAAAAAACAGATACCCATCAAAATACCTTTCTTGGTTTGTTTAAAATTCAATTAGACTCGCACACAATGCTTTACAATTGGTCGCATTTTGTGTGGTTTCTTTCTTTGTCGTTAAATTAGTGAAAAAACCTTTTTGAAACTCAGTAAAATTCTCTCACTCTTTCCAAATTCCCTGTAATTTCAAAGTTTTTACCCGCAAATGTTTTTATGACTTCAACATAAGGCCTCATTCACACGGGAGCTTAAAACGCGTTGCGTTAAAACTCGGAGTTAGCGCTTTTATATTTTATATGACTGTTAATACGAACTCTTATCTTTTTTTGTTTTTAACCCCCGACCAAAAAAAGGGGTGTTATAAGTTTGACGTCGATGTCTGTCTGTCTGTCTGTCTTGTCTGTGTCTGTCTGTCTGTCTGTCTGTCTGTGTCTGTCTGTCTGTCTCTGTCTGTCTGTCTGTCTGTCTGTCTGTCTGTCTGTCTGTCTGTCTGTCTGTCTGTCTGTCTGTCTGTCTGTCTGTCTGTCTGTCTGTCTGTCTGTCTGTCTGTGTGTGTGTCTGTCTGTGGCACCGTAGAGCTTAAACGGATGGGCCGATTTCAATGCGGTTTTTTTTATTTGAAAGTTAATATCCGTGCCGATGTTCTTAGCTATGTTTGGTTAATATAGATTCAAGATGGCCGCCGCCACAAAATGGCGGACAAATTATTTCTTCACAACCTACCTCAATATGGGTATCAAATGAAAAAGTTTGACTAGTAGAATACTATACACTATAAAAAAATCAAATCCAAGATGGCCGCCACCACAAAATGGCGAATTATATTATTTTTTTCACTACTACCTCAATATGGGTATCAAACGAAAGGGCTTGACTAGTAGAATACATTGTATTATGACAAATTTCAAATCCAAGATGGCCGCTTCCACAAAATGGCGAAATACATTTCTTTTTTCACAACCAAATGAAAGGGCTTGACTAGTAGAATGTTGTACGGATAACAAATCTGAGGTAGTCGGGGGTTAGTCAAAATTTTTAATTTTGTTCTTTTCTATTTACTCAAATTACTGCTGCTACTAATTTAGCAGAAACTAATTCCACATCTTACCTACTGAAGCAAGAAACGAAACAAGAACAACATAACATAACATTTTTAGCAATTAAAGACTTCAATTGTTTGAAGTTTAAAAAAAACTGTATTATTTAACTTATTATTTTGGCTTTACTCAATGCTTACAAAATCTCACTACGAAATTCAACCCCTAAGGGTATGAAATAGGGGAAATGAATTTGTATGAAACTTTTCATTCCTTGAACATATTTGCATAAATTGAACATGATCAAAATAATGAGTAACGTATTACAGTGTCCTTCAAAATTTAACCTCCAAAGAGGTGAAATAAGGGAGACAGTTTGTATGAAACTTTTTATTCTTTGAACATATCTGCATGAGATTTCGTAAGCACTGAGTAAAGCCAAAATAATAAGTACTCAGTTTAATAAAAAAAACAATCAATGTAAGTGAAATGTTTAAAAAAAAATTTAATTAATCATATTCTGGACGCAAATTTTTTAGACAACCCATTTGCAATATGTTTGTTGACAGGTTAAATTGGAATTAAAATACTTTTTAACCGACTTCAAAAAAGGAGGTTTCTCAATTCGACCGTATGTATGTTCATTTTTTTTTTTTTTTTTTATGTGTGTTCGCGGGTAACTTCGTCGTTTATGAACCGATTTTGATGATTCTTTTTTTGTTGTAAAGGAGATATTCCAAGGGTGGTACCATGATAAGGAAACCAGGATCTGATGATGGTATCCTAGAGAAATTGAGGATAACTTTCGAAAATTGTAAAGATAACTAGTGCGTTACTTAAGTTTTTGCTTGAGCATTTTAAAGCAGTATAGTTTAAAGATGGTCTGGAGTCGATCTGATGAGGGAGCGAGAAGACGGCCGAGGGAACTCCTCGACGGTACACAGTAGTTACCTTGTGATTGGGCTCGATGAATTTGTATTGATGAGAACTTTTTACATAGATGGGTTGTGACTGTCATTAGTGGTCTGATGATGAAGATAAAGGACAGTCAAGGGAATTTCTTAACGGCTTACAGGAACTACCCAGTGTTTGGGTTTAATTCATGTATTGAGATCTCAACACGAAATCGTGTAAATGCATTAGTGAAAACTTGTTTAGCACTAAAAAGGGTAAAATAAACTATTTTTACAAAAAATTAAACCGACTTCAACACCACAAATAGGCACTCAAAAGCGAAAAATAATTTAATATAGGTAATTATTATAACCGCTACTCACTCATCTATATGAAGTCGGTGCCAGCCAAATCTAACAGGTAGTAGATAGATACTACTTACCTATGCCTACTTACTTACTACCTCGTACATAGTATATCTACTAACTTTTTAACTAGCCTGGCACCGACTTCATATGGATGAGTGAGTAGCGGTTATAATAATTACCTATATTAAATTATTTTTCGCTTTTGAGTGCCTATTTGTGGTGTTGAAGTCGGTTTAATTTTTTGTAAAAAATAGTTTATCATCCAATAAATAGCTCGGTGAAGGTCGTTCTATAGCGGGAATAGCGGGATCTTAGACTATTATTAAATCTATGCGCCTATATGTGTTAGAATCAGCTATTTACAAAGATAACTAACGAATAGTTTCTACTTTCAGGGTTTTTTAATTAGTAATTGTTCCCAATGCTCACAACATTATCGATACATTTGCAAATTTGTTAAAAAATATCCAAATTTATTTAGTGAAGTATCAGACAACTGGCGCTACCCGATTAGGACATTATACAAATACAACTTAAACGTACCAACATCAAAACTAACTTTATATAGTACCGGTCCGCATGCGATGGCTACAAAAAATTATAATAAACTTCCCAATAAACTTAAGGAAACTGAAGACGAGCGTAGGCTTGTCAGGACCTTGAGAGATCTGTTATTGTCAAAAGCCTATTATAGCCTATCCAAGTTTTTAACCGATGACCTAAGAACCTTCGAGGAAGAAAACCAAGTACCTATTTGACTGTGAAATGAAACGCTTTGCTCCAAAATGACACTTAAATTGCAATGTCCGGTTGGGGTACGTTGTGTTACGACAAATTTTGTACTAATTTTGTTTTAAATGTACTTATTTATTACTGTAACATAATGAAGCAATAAATGATTGAGTATTGAGCATTGAGTACATATACGCGCCTTTGTAATGAGATTGGTGTTTAAAGTTTGTTCGAACACCAAAAGGAACACGTTTTTTTTTCACTCCCCAAAATACGAGTAATAAGTAATAACTCAAGGTACATACGTAACGCTTTACTAGTATTTTCACCGCTTACAAAGTACACAGCGATCATTAATTAACCTTGACTGTTATCGATACGTAACACGTGAGTCCTTTTAGGTGACTTAGCGGAAGGTCGGTTACGGTGGTATATATACCCACCACCACCACCACGTGGTATAATCCTTATTGGCAACTATGTTACTTTAAAAACCGAAATTCCGTATAATTAATTTTAAAATTTTCGAGTGAGCCATTACGTATTTACGAATATTATTTCAATGGGGCGTTTTCAGGAGGCAAAAATACCCTGTCAAAGACAGTTCCCAATTTCGTCGTAGGTGGCGCCGCTGTTTTATTTTGTTAGAGAAATTTCACAAAAACCAACAGTGGTGCCACACATGGCAATATTTAGAACTATTCTTTGACAAGTCTTTTTGCGTCTGAAAAACTCCTCATAAGACACAAAATTTACGTATTTACGAATATTATTGCAATTAAGACACTAAATTTCGTATAAAAAATATTGTCAACTATGTTAAATAGCTAGTTTCTTTCCTTGCAGATAAAATATGGAATGGGTACTACGTAGTCCGCAGATCCATAGTATATTCAGCAACCTTGGATATGTGCATGCCGATGGATATCACGTGAATGAAAACTGCAATGGTGAGTATCATTAAGTATATGAGAAGTTTAAATTTATAATTGTCTCGAAAAATTCGCAAGTTGTAGGACTATATGCTTCTCGAATAGTAAGCTTTCATTGAAAGAGATTTCTTTGGATGACGTAGTTGTAAAATTTCACAAAACCAAAGTTGATCCTATCAACTCGAAATTGAATAGATATATTAATGAAAGTTGGTTTTGCATTAAAAAGGGTAAAATAAATTAATATTATTATTAAAGGCGCTACACACTCATCTATTTGAAGTCGGTGGCAGCCAAGTATAACAGGTAGTAGATATATACTTACTACCTACAAGTATATGCCTACTTAAACTATGTAGATCTACTATCTATCTACTTAGCTATTTGACTTGACTGGCACCGACTTCAAAATAAATACATTATGTAGATGAGTGTGTAGCGCATTTTGATAATTATTTTAATTTGTTTTTCGCTCTTGTGTGCCTATTTGTGTTTTTGAAGTCGGTTATTTTTTTGTATAAAAATAATTTTTAATGTTATGCACCTAATAGTGAAGTAGTAATAGAATTAATATATTAATCTATATTTTAAATTGTTTTAGCTGCTTTGGAGGCTATCCTCCTAAATATCTTAACTGAAGATAAATATTTACGTACATATCGAAGGAGCATCAGTTTTGGGGAAAATATTAAAAAAGATTTGATCCCTTTACTTATACACGCTAAGGAGGATAAAACTATAGAGTTATTGACAAGAATTTTAGTTAACTTGACCATTCCCATAGAGTGCTTGCTGTCCCTAGACATTATATCAAAGAATGATTTTGGACGTCACACAATATTTGAAATTAATAATTTGCTCGCATCTACCAAGGTGGCATTTACTGATCATAGAGCAACAAGAGTGGTAATCGATTTTCTGAAGAAAAATATGGACGTGGAACAAAAATCTAAATTGTTGCCTGGACAATGCTCGAACGTCAGCAACAGTCTTTTATTGCTGCGCAACATCCTGCATATTCCCGAGGTCAGGAACGCGCAGTCTCCGAGCTATTCACGGCCTACACACACGGTGCAAAACCAAATTATGTGGAACATTTTCAGCCAAAGTATTGACAAAGTTCTTATAAAGCTGATGACGGTTCCTAATGCGGTAAGTCATTTTCGACTATTTGAAGTACAAAAATTAAAATGTTTCCCTATTCGGATTAACTTGTCAGTTGAAGACTGTTCTAGATGCGACCTGAGCAGGCGCAAGTCTTGAGTGTTTTATTATTTACTTGTACGCATTACAAAATCCTCCAACTGAGGTAATGAACCCTTTTAATATGTATTTTAATTTTGTGGCATAATACGAGCAAAGTCGTGATGTGTGTTTTGTATTTTCTTCCTTTTCAGTGCTATTGGGGAGTGACGATGGTTCAATTCATTGCTTTATTGTATAAAGATCAGCACGTTGTTACACTTCATAAACTGCTTAATATGTGGCTTGAGACTTCTTTATCTGAAAGCTCAGAAGACAATGAGAGCAACACCCCACTGGATCGAGGTAACCTGTCCAGCTATATGAGATTTTTATACTTTTTTCTTAGTTTCTCTTTGTGTATGTACTTTTATTTTTAGGGAGCGCTCATTCATCTCCTATGCTGATGTCAGATCCGACGTCTGATTCGTCAGATACAGGCGGAAAGAGTAACGATGAACTCAACTCCGGTAACAAAGAATGGCAAGGTCCAGCTACAGACAATATAAACCAGAGTGAAAGTCAAACTGGAAGCCAGAGTGCAGTCCAAGCCGAACAACAGACTGAAAGTCAGAATGAGAAACAGACTGAAATTAAAACTGATACTCAAAATAATATCGATGAACAAGAACCTGTAAACAATGATAATAAAAAGAAAACCCGTGATACCTACGAAGAAGATTCTATGTTTACTGTAAGATCTAAATGAGAATTCATCGTAAATTATCTAAACCATATGAAACTTAGCTTGACAAAGTCACCAATGGCTCTAAAATTTTGCTTAATAAATTCTATATAAAAAATGTAGCTTTTGTGACAAATATATTTTTATTTAACTATATTTTTTCTAATTCTATCAGGAGCCCTCGACATCTGGCAGGAACAGTGCTCATTCAAAACAATCGGATTCTTCCATAAAAAAGGTCGGGAAAAAGACTGGTATTTCAGAAACCTCTGATTGTGGCTATGGAACGCAAATAGAAAACCAAGAGTCTATCTCGACATCAAGCAACGAAGATGAATTGCCGTCTGAGAAGCCTGTGCATCTAAAACCGCATAACCCAAAGCAACGACCCAATACCAAAGTCCGCACTGGCGCTATACTTCAAGACCGTAAGAGAAAAAAGGTTGCCAAACGAGGGAAATCAAACATGTTAGTAATTTAAATTTTAATTAACGTTATAGAACGTTTTTATTTAACTTTGTAGGTTGCAGGACGCATTGTAGTTTGTTCTAGTGTCTAGCTACTTTTCCCAATCCTGCTTTTGTCGGTTGTTGGTGGAGAAATCGAAAGACCTTCATGTTGATAAATAAAGAAATGAATGTTGGTAACGGGTCCACTAACAGACAACGCCCTGGCATAACTTTGTTTGTTGAGGTTTTATTATCTTGTGTACGTTATTGCACAAGGTTTTGCAGAATAGCTGTACAAAATTGCCGAAACTAAGTATTACAAAGAACTTTATTGATACAGCTTATCTCCTAATTTTATATAACATTGATACTTAAATTTATCTGGTACCTCTAGGACTAACCCTCATCATCCAGAACATTATTAGTGTACGTTTGTTACAGTATCAATGTACACGGTCTGACTCATAAAACACCCACCAACGATGATATATCGAACGTACTAAAAGAGTTCACAGTGGATTCTCCTAAAAGGCTATAACTCGCTTGTTCAGACGCTTCATAGCGAGATTTTGACTAATCAGCAACTGGAGATCGATACGTCACATTTTTTTCTGGCTCGTGACGTACTTCCTGAAGTTTGCAACGCAGATTGAGTTAGACTTGGAACACCTGAGCTCTGTGCTGTCATTCGACATAGCATCCTTCCTGACGGCCGAGGGTGTCAACCTGTGTGAGCAGTTCGAACTCGGAGTCAAACTGGGCGGACACAACCTTACGTCCACCATCAGGAGGTTGCACTTGGTAAATATATTAGATCAAGTCCGTGCTTTTTATTTTGGTTTATCTCAGTTGTAACTTGATTTGTTAAATAGTTGAAGGGTAATTTAGGCGCTGCGCATACGACTATACTTTTAGATAGACTCTTTTTGTTGCTGACACGAGACACCATCGCAGGGAACCATAGTTGTTGTGTCTTGTAACGGTGATTGGAAACAGTCGCCGTTTGCTACTACTGGTGACCGTAGTTGCTGTGGCCAGTGGTGGCGATCGGACCAAGTCGCCAGTTGCTACTTCTGGCCACAGGTATAACTCGATACAATCAAATGTTGCTTGTTTTCCATCAGTCTCACAATGGACGTCGATAAAGAAACGTCATCTTTGCTGGTTGTGTTGATTATACGTTGACTTAGACGTCGTCGTCGCCGTCAATTTTTAGATCCAAATCAGCTGCAAATCGCTCAGCATACGTACACTTGCGTCGCACACAGGAGCCGGATACCGGCCCCTCTACCGCGCTATGGCTTTGCTATTGCTGTCTATATAATTTTAAGTGAAAGGAAAAGAGAGAGCAATATCAAAGCTAAGACAGTTTTAGTTAGGCGGTAGACCCTCCGCAGTGGAGAGTTTCATAGCGGTACAATTTCATAGAAGTCAAATATTCATCGCTAGCTTGTATCGAACACAAGGCACAAAAGTGTACACATTAATAGAGTCAGACAGATTGTACACACCTGTGTGTTTAAAATTACTTTGAAGTCCACAATCAAATTCTGTTTAACAAATTACTTTATCATTAGATACTAATTTATTAAGTAGAAACGTTTGGCCTTTTTGCCCTCAAGTGAAATGTACATCAAATGTAAAACGCAACCTGTATTATAAAATTATTGTATTATCGTGAAATATTTCAGGTTGTCACCGCCATTCGTGAATTTGTGCAAGCCATAGAAGAGTACAAAAAGATTTCAAATTTGAGCAATGAGGACCAGAAGGCGCTCATAACCTTACAAATTAAGATGTGTGATACCGAAGAGCTCCGATCGCTTTTCGTGTTGCTTATTGGGCGTTTCGATCCCAAATATCACTCCAAACAATATCTACAGGTCTGACTACCCTTTTTTTTAACTTTTGTCTAAGGCTTAATTTTACGATTTCCACGTTTAGGTTGTATCCAATTAGGAAGAACACTTTTTGATGTTTCGAGAAATGTGAAAATCGTGGTAAATTTCCAAGATTTACCGCTGATGGAATCAAAATGATAAATAATGTTTGTCTCTACTAGCAACGCCACGCGGTTTTACCCGTGTAGTTCCCGTTCTTGTTACTTCGTCGATCTTACTGTGTTCCAAATTTCAGCCCTATCCATTCATACGTTACGACGTGATCGAGCAACAAACATCCATATATTGACATTTGTAATATTAGTAGGATATCTTTTGACTTTATGAAGCTTTGGTCAGACTGCTCAGACATTTACGTAATCAACTATTCACATCTGATATCGTATGAAATGTCGCTTTCTGAAACGTTTTCTCATTTTGAAGTAAGAAGTAGATATTTAAAGCTCTTTCATAATCCGAACAGCGGAAATGTGGCACATTCTGCCAGCGAAGTGAATATATTTAGGTATGTATCTTCGTGTTGTACTCCAGACCTTGTCTGTACCTACCCTGTTACTTACTTGGTAACGCGAAGTTGAACATAAGCCTGTATAAAAATATCTATTTACATCTATGCTGCATATTTACTTATTGTATACCTACAACCTACACTTACATCGAGTCTCCAATTTTGTTAATGTTAATTAATAGCAATAACTTGTGTTCTGTACCTAGGACCTCATTGTAACCAATCACATACTATTGATGTTCCTGGATACTGTAATGAAGTTACCAGAGTACAAAGGCTCCGCGAGTATGGTTGACCATCTGAAACAGTAAGCATTCAGTTTAAATATATTGTAACCGGAGTGAAAATGAACCAAAGTAGGTAATAATTTATAGGTGGGTGTCATAACGTAGATGCTTATCGTCGGCAATTTGTTTTGTTTGGGCAATCGCCTATCATGATGGTGAATGTTTAGGTCCTTACGTTTGTAGAGAGTCTTTGGAGTATAAGTTTTTAGAACACGCGAGAGTACGTAGTCGCCTTTTCTACAGAAAGGCTACGAAAACTCATAAAGGACATTGAGGAATACCCCATTTTGCAATGTGGAGTGAGTATGATGCAGTAGCATTTACACAGGTTTACTTTATATTATTTTTATCTAATAGACTTCGCCAGCTAACAGACGGCTCTAGGAAGTGATAACCCTGTCACTTCCGTCTTTCAATCGCATACGTAACTTTATTATGTGTCTGTAGTATGTACGATATTAGAAAATATTGTATATTCCAGTTCAGTTCGTATCACTAATTCACTTTTATATCCTACAAATAACAAACGTTTTGTAGACCTCCGCTGTTTTATCAACGTGGACTCGTATTTGTAGTGTAATTTGTTAATGTGTTTAGGTTTCATGTACGTATGTATGTCTGTTTTCTCAATTCCATCGTAACTCTTGTACACCTTTGTCGATGTTGATAAACTTTAATGAATCTATCAGTTTAAGTTTGGAATAGTAGCGTAATGTAACCGAGTTCAAATTTGCTGGAAAATAATTTTAGTTGGTAATTTTAAATGTAGGTAAGTAAATAATATTAAAAAAACAGCAAAAAACTAGATAATTTTAAATGTAGATAATATTCACTATCATGAAGTGGTCGTTAGATTACCAAAAATTATGATTGAAAATGTAAACTAGCCAGGTTAGAAAATTTATTGCATGTCAAGTAATTATCAAACATAATCTCGCAAATTTCATTTTCATTCATTAAAAGAAAAAATATTTAATTACGGGCTAATTTTTACTAGAATTATATTAATTAGATTTTTACTTTGCTGTTGGTTCACATTCATCGCACTTCGTTTGTTTCATCTGGACCTTTCAACAGGGAACGAAATATAATAACTTTTATTTTGATGTACAGGTTCGCTAATCCAGAAATAATGTACCAATATGGAGTGTTGCTTGAAGATTATACGAGCAACGGTGAATTCGTGAACGACTGCATATTCACAGTGATGCACCACGTGGGCGGAGACCTCGACAGTCTCAGTACTATGTACCAGCCAATTATATTGAAAACTTTTACCTCTATATGGAAGGATGAGTTCGAAATATGTGACGTGAGTTTGCGAGTTTAAAGACTCAACTTCTATTAATTTGTATCCTCACAGGAGGGTGGTATTAGTTAATTACGAAACATTCTTAAAAATCGAAAATTAATAATGTGGTATTTTCTTATATTTTAATAGAGCAGTTGTACTGTGTTGTGTAATATTATATTGTTGTTGTTAGGATTGGGACTGACCTGGTTGAGTACACGTTGAACACGTTTACGAAGAAATCGAGAAATTTACCGAACGCGCCCACCTTCCCGTTCACGCTCGAAAACTGCGATGAGGACCTGCTGAAGCTGATCGGCATCGCGCCCCCGCAAACCGAGGAACTCAACGAGATAGAGGCTAAAAAGAAACTTGTGCAGAAAATCGCGAACAACTCTTCCAAAGAATGGTTTGACTGAATTTATGGCGCTTTATCCACTGTCAGACTATCTACATTATCGTTTTATGTTATGAACCGACTGATAATCAAAGTTCAAAGTTATTTATTTGTAAAAATAAGATTTACACGTCAAATAAAATAATATGTATAAATTAATGAGTACATAAAAGAAATAAAAATGAAATGTCAGCTTAAAATAAACATTGGACTCATAGAGTAAACGTATATAGCCCGATTTTAGTTCTTGCTATTTAAAAACTTTACTTACTTACTATTTAATCTCTTTTAGTAGTCTCGATAAATGGTTTCAGGAACGTTCCTGTAGTTTTCAAAAAATTAATCAATATCAATTAATTGTTATAAGCTTAGCTACTTTCTATTGCGTGAAAGTAAACTTTACGTTGTTATGGTAGTATGGTACCATACCTAAAAATTAATCACTTGTTTTTTTTTGGTACTGATTTCTGTTGAAACTAGAATGCGTGAGTGAAACACGCAAGGCTTTTTGTTTTTCTTATAATAAAGACTGACATATACAGCTTAAACAAATCTTGACCAATCAATGTCGAATGCACGATGTGAACTATACCACGCAGTTTTTATCATTTCGTATGTATTGCAGGTGGACAGAAGAAGAAATTTCATCCCTCAGTTGGACATACCTGCAATGTAACACCCAGCCTGACGTCATCGGAGAAGTAATGAAGCTGTTAAAAGAGGATGGTATAACAAAATCCAAAGAGTCTGTCATAAAGGAACTGTACAAACAGAGCATAATAAATAAAGACGAATACAAAAAACTTATGAAAGTGGACTGCGACAGGGCGTCTCGCGCTGCAAGCAAGGAGATGCGAGATGACGATATTTCAAAGCTATGCATGCAACTTGCCGAGGACGACAAATCAAAGTTCTTAGACTGGGTACAGAAAGTATTGCTCGAGACTTGTTATGCCAAAATATATATAGATAATAAAAAAAATAGTGAATCTGCTGCGGAAAGCTCGAAACCATCAAATTTCGAGGTTTTCAAGAAGAATCCTGAAGATATGCCGGTCGTGTCGCCTGTGTCTTATCATTCTCTGAGTAAGTGATATTATGTTTCTTGGTCTTCTTTTTTTTTCTTGGTGTTCTTCAAAGTAGTAAATTTGAAAATATGATTAACTAATACGTTTCTAGAGTGATGATATATTAAATTAAAATGTTTTTAGTACGTTCATAAACCTGATTAATATTTCAATATCACGTTTTATTAGCTTTTATACACGGTAAATTATCTTACTCATTTACCAATAACAGTATGCAGTAGTGTTCGACCGAAACTAGATTTGGAGCCGAAACCGAAATCGAACATTCGGTCAAGCTCTCAGTTTCGGCTGAAACCGAAACTTACATACACAAATTTGAAAAAGCTATATATATTATTGAGTTATTATACTGAAATTTAGTGCATCTTAGCATAGTAGTTTTTAAGTTAAATACAACTTAAAAACTATAATTACAGTGTGTAACAAATATGTTTTTATGTCATCATAATACATCTTATATAAAAATCCAGTGCCTTGTTGCTTTCCAGTGAATTCTTCACCAAATTAGAACGAATAATTCACAAATTAGATAATATTCACGAATGTAATTTTAAATGTGTAATGTAGTCCACCTTAAGATATACGATAGTTTTTATTGCGACTAAGCCATACTAATATTAGGTAGAAATGTGAAAGTAACTCTGTCTGTAAATTGTAACGGACAACAGTTACGATTTACCGCCTAAACCAATTAACCAATTTTGATGAAAGTTGGTACAGATAGATTAGATTCAAGAAAGGGCCATAGGCTACTTTTTATCAGGGAACAATGGTTGAAGGGGTTGAAATGGGGGATTAAAGTTTATATGGATATTTATAATTGTAGAAGATAAAACCATGAAACTTTGCATCTAGACACGAAGCCAATAAATGTTTGTTCTAGCAATTTTGTAATTTCGAACTGTGCGGGGATGAAAGTTTGGATTGAGATTCAATATTAATGAAAGTTCATAAGTATTGAAGATAAAACCATGAAACTTTGTGTCTAGATACACAGTACGCAGAAAATCATGGTCTGTTCTGGCAATATTTTAGTGTCGTACCTACTTTACGGGGATGAAATATATATATTTTCAAATACATTTGTATTCTTTTTTTCATTTGAAGTGCAGGAAGACTTAAATATCAAATCTGTTCTAGAAAACTGAGTATCTCTAAACCTATTTATATATATATTTAATTTAAAAAAAAGCTTCTCCCGGCCATAGTCTCCGTCACCGCTGAATTTCGTTTTTTTTTCTTGCCGATATTTGTAAGAGTTGTGTTGGTGGATCATCAACGTAGTCCTGTGGTAACGGCTGCCAAATCGATCGCGCCGTTCTTAAGTTATGATTAGTAGCTTTAATTTTTGACCTGTTTCCTAAACAGTAGGTTTACAACATCGTCGTGACTTCCAGATCTGAATCAGTCTATCCCACTGGTCCCATGGAACTGCGAGCAATCCGCCATCTGCAAGGATCTCAAGTTTCTACAACTGCTGCACAAACTCGGCTTCCACATGCCCGTCGACTCCGGCAAAGTATTTATACGTATACCGAACTTCTGGACCGCAGATTTTCTGTACGATGTCGCTGGAAAAATATCGCCAATTGATACATGTAAGTATGTGAAAACTAATGTCCATACTTCTATTCAAATATTGTTTTTATTCTATTCTATTTTTTATTTATTGTTTTTATTCTATTCTATTTTCTATAATATTCTATTCTATTATATTTTATTCTATTCAAATAGTGTTTCCGATAGACGCGCAAATCGCGGAATGTAAAGTGATGTGTTTGATTCGTGAAATCTACTATTTAAAAGCTATTCGTTTTGTTTTATCAATTATATCTAGATTTGCACTTGACTATCATGTTAAGTGCTTACCTAGGTATAACAAACCGATGAACGCTTAAACTTTTTGACATTGATTAAAACAAGCTTATTATTTATATCTGAGCTACTTTGTTTTATGTAACAGTAGTTGGTAATTTTGCACACTGCGTAGCTATTTACTTTGCTATTCTTTTAAATATTGGTGGACAATTCACACACAACACCATCTGACCCCAAACTAAGCAAAGCTTGTACTATTGAGGCCAGATATCAGATATCTGATATAATACTCATATAGTTGTAAAACCATACTTATTATACATAAAAATACCCAGACACAGTACAAATATTTGAATGCAATTTGAGTTTAATCACAGGTTTTTTTCCAGCTAAACTGAAATTCTCAGTCAATGAGTTCGCCGAGACAAGCGCGTCACACGCGTTTGATGGTCCCATGTTCAGTGATATCCACGAGGACAGACCCATATTAGAGCCTGATAACTTCTATCAAGTGCATAAACAGACACATTATGCTACCATGGTTAACTTTACACCAATGTAAGTATTCTAATACTATTGCGATGCTTGTCGCCTTGATGAAGTATTTTGTCTTTTCCTGTACAACATAGACTTGCCGGTTTTTGGACCAGTGTAATAATGTCTTCCCCGTATAACAAACCAGATCGACCAAAACAGAAAAGGTATTTATTAGTGACACGTCTTTTCATGTAGGTATGCCTACAAAATAATAAGTGATGATCTTCTTACGGTTGAACATATATACTTTCTTCGATTATATCTAACTAGGTAAGCTAAGAACACTCCTCTTATAATAACCTCATAAAACAACTACCCAAATCAAAACCCGTCAATTAGAATGGGAGCCAGTGCTGTGAATGGATATATCGTTCATAATCTACCCAAATCAGTCCTTTACTAGACATATGCCTCTCCCAAAATTTGCCTTTCTGCCCGATCCTCGGCTATAAAATACTGAATATTTCTTAAGGTCTGTTCAAGTACTTACATTATGAATCAAATTTGAGTGATTTAAAGCCCTGCATTAAATCTAACAGATTTCCGTCCTTTATCAGTGATAGTCCCTAACTAAAATTCTCAGATCTCCCTTTCTGTGATTGATATTTATACAATCCTATAGCGGTACCACTTTAACTGTGACGTAAGGACCTTGTTTGTCACCTTGCTATCAAAACTAAGAAAAGCAAAGTCCACCTCACTCCTGTTGTGCTTACGTAAAATACCCCTTGTACCGGTAAATCATACTTACCATGTTCACATAATTATGCCGTAAACAAACCCAGTGATTTACAGACGGCCACCGCAATACAATTCAAGTCGCACCGAAGCGAACTGCGCTCGTCCTTAAAGCCAATAATACAATTGTGGATTTTCTGATTGGTCACGTTACCCCACTTACGTTGTCGTCGTACCTGCTCTGTTTTGGTTGATATGTGGTTTTGCCGATCTCTTGTTCCATTATATGATTAATCTGTGTACATGACCTAGGTATTTCTTTTCTAGGCCTGGATGTTCTTACAACTCCGAAGCTAGTGAAATAGATAATCACAGCTGGTTAAAAGTGGTCCAAAAATCGCAAGAGTTTAAACTAACTCTAAACCCGGACAGGTAATTTGGTTTTTACGCAGATTTGGATGGAATAGAAAACAAGTATTGAATCTTTGCCACGATCAGGCGCGGATCCAGGGGCGGATCATGGGGTCATGGGTTTGGAATCTCCTGTAATAGTAGGTAGATTAAAGTATTTTTAACAGTTTATAAGAGTTGGCTAACGTAAATAACGCCGTCAGTAGGGATTCTATTCGTATTATGTATTAGATGTGTATTAGTAATGTTCTTCTATGAACCATCTATTCTCTGATCATTTCTTACGGTCGTGTGGCTGTGTGTGTAATATGATGTCCTCAATCTTTTAATAATATCGTAGATAGGTAAGTTGTAGGTAAGCAAATGAATTTCATGTTTAAGTTTTCTATTCCCTCTAACCTGTGTTTTATTAATAGGTATTGTTGATGTAGTGTTGTGGTTATGTAAATGTGTTTGTTGTGAGTTTCGAACGCGCCGATGCCGTAACACAAAATAAGTTGTCACGTTGCGCGTCGTAAACTTGTCAAGTCGTCGTCTCGAAAGTATTATAAATCTATTGTAAGGAAAAAGGAAGCACGTGGGCTTGTATACCAAGATAGCTACTATTGTCCGTCACCGTAAACTTCCACGTCAGAAGGACAAAAATAAGCCGACATGGCTGGTTGTATAAGTTTTGTAACCGTTTTGTTCAATGTATCAACTGTCATATTAAGCCCTATAGTATTTAGGTATAGGTATTAGGCTGATTGCGGCTGCCAGGTTTAGTAGACGTGCTTACGATTATGATTCCTAATGGTTTCATTTTGGTCATACCAATGGTTGCGTTAGTTAGAAGTTATTTTTCTTGTAATAGCTTCAAAGCAAAAATTTATCATCATTTGGAAAAAAAACTATTAGCCCGATACTCGAAAAATACTTTAATACTACTCGTAAGTTGTGTTAAGTGAATTTTGTCACATTTTTAATGTTCATAAAAAACTCTTTTACAATCTTAGTTTGTAAACTTTTTATGAATTGTTGCTTGTAGGAGAGTGTTTAATTCTCAGATGGGTGGCATTTCAGTCTCGTTTTTCTTTCTTTTGTTCTGAAGCCTCTAAAATTGACGTCGACGTGGTGAAACATTCATGACTCATGACTTCCTGCCTGTTGCTAGTCTGGTGTTTACGCATTTTCTTTCACTTGAAATGTTTCAATTCGTTCTTAAACACTTAAGCTTTCGAAGGTTGTTACATTTCCAGCTTATGCCATCCATAGCGGAAAAACGTGTCAATTGTTTTTTGAAGTGAAAACTTCGTTTGGCACACTACAAACAGATTTTTGTGGGCTGTGAAATGAATCCTAGCGTCACGTTCGGGAATGATAAGAAATGTTCGGGTGAACTCGGGACCGTAGCCATCTAGAAATGCGTCAGCATTTCCTATACTTACATTTTTTTACTATTTCTGCTTCTGCATTACAGTAAACCCTAAGAGTGAAATAGTTGTTCATTTTTATGAATCAGATTTGGAGTTGAGTAGAAATCGAATTATACTAGTGGTCGCAAAGTGGTCGATTTTCGACCATAAAGCAATATTAATCTATTCTCAATGAGACCACAGACTAACAATAAACAAAAGAGAATTTATGTGTGTGTATCAAATAGAAGGCACTGTGTGTAATGTTTTTTTACCGATTTAATGTATTTTTATTCATATGTAGGTACTTTAAAAAATAACATTCTGTACTCTACATAAAAACTAGAAGTGTGCGAAATTTCATACTCTTCCTCGCGCAATTTTTGTAAACTCGGGGTTTACCTAAAGACCAGTAATATATTGGTACAAATTACTCGGCATGAATATCTATCTCAATTACAATTATTGTAATAAGTATAAAGACTTTCTATTATAGAATGTCTCCATTACAAACGATGAAATAGAACACTTTTCAAGTTACTTTTATTGCTAGCGTTGCCCACGGCTTCGCTCGTGTTTTGGTCGTCGTTGGCGTAAGGCCTACGTGTTTATATCGAAATTTGTATCCCCTACGGAGGCACAGACTTATTAGAATTATGTATTTAATTTAATTATTTAGACGAACTAGAAGTTTCATACAAACTTTTTGTCCATATTTCACCCTTGGTCATTGCAGTTTGTTAAATCCTTCATTAATAAGTGCCTGCATTACCTAAAAGAGAAATACCTACGTGTGCGAAATTTTAAGTTTCTAGCCTAACTAAGGGTTTGCCCTGTGCGTGTGAGAGTTGATAAAAGCGTTTAATTCGTATTAGGCAAGTCGGAAATTGACGCGGTAAATTATTAGAATGGATTATCCCGAATTTTGTACCTACCTTCAGTTGTACCTTATGAGTTTCCCGTTGAAATGTGTTACAACATAGGTACACGTTGGTTTTCATAGTAAAATTTTGACAAAATTTGTTGTATTATAAAATGGTGGAAAATTTAGACTTGCAAGGTGCCCTATGTGGAGGGAACGCGAAGATAGTGTTGGTAACTCTGTGTCTGTATAGTACCTACTCGTAGTTCTTGTCACATTCATTGCTGCGTCGCATCGCGTCGTTTGTCGTTGTTCATGTAGGCACGATTTTAGGTGAATTCGTTCTCGAGTTTCTGTCATTTGAAATCGTTAAAAAGACCAAAGTTAATGTTAGTATGAATTTAGCCCGGAAGACATCAGCGCGCAAGAAGACTGTGTCCCTCCGCCGCCCTACCTGAATCCCGAGATGGCGCCGGGCTACTCCTTCATGGGCGCCTCCATGATGGGCGGGGGCGCTCCGCTGGTCATGCCTACCATCATGACCGTCAAGCAGGAGATCTCTACTTTCACCATGCACGTCGACAGCGATTATTATAACAACAGGTAGGTACATACATACCACATGTTGGTTATAAATTTACAGCAGGGGTTCCCAAACTAATTTTGTCTGCTGCCCACTTTAAGAATAAATAATTTTTTAGCACCCCATTTTTGCACATACTTAAAAAAACACTATTACATCAAACTAAATTAATTAATGATTGTAAGTTATATTAGCTAAGATAAAACATTAATTCTAAATGAGACTTACCAAAACCCACAAGAGTTAACTCGACACCTGAGGCCAGTAGATCAGAACGGACTCCAAGCCTCTATGTTATGCTTCCCGAATGGTCCCATATAAATCTTATCGAAATCGGTTCTTTGGTTTTTGAAATATGAACCATAAACTAAAATTTTCGTACAATTTTCTGGATGACGTAGTTGTAGATTATAACACTCGATCTTGTCAATACGAAATTGTGTAAAAGGATTAAGTAATAAAAAAACTAAAAGGGTCAAATAAACTATTTTCGTACAAAAAATTAAACCGACTTCAAAACCATAAATAGGCACTCAAAAGCGAAAAATAAACTAAAATCTTATACCTTTAAACGACCAATTCTTGAAGGTATATATATATATATATATATATTCTATCGAGATTCAGATTCTATATATATATATCTATATATATAAAACTCAAAGGTGACTGACTGACTGACTGACTGACTGACTGACATAGTGATCTATCAACACACAGCCCAAACCACTGGAGGGATCCGGCTGAAATTTGGCACACAAGTAGATGTTATGACGTAGGCATCCGCTAAGAAAGGATTTTGATAAATTCTACCCCCAAGGGGGTGAAATAGGGATGAAAGATTGTATGAAACTTTTGTTCCTTTGGCATATTTGCATGAACTTTCATATAAATTGAGTTCGGCTAAAATCATGGGGTACGTATTACAGCGTTTATTGAAATTCAACCCTCAAAGGGTGAAATAAGGGATGAAAGTTTGTATAGATACGTTTTATTCCTGGGCATATTTGCATGAAATTTCATATAAATTGAGTTTGGCTAAAACCATGAGGTACGCATTACAGCTTTTATCGAAATTCAACCCTCAAAGGGTGAAATAAGGATAAAAGTTTGTATAGAAACTTTTATTCCTTGGGGATATTTGCATGAAATTTCATATAAGGTGAGTTCAGTTAAAATCATGAGGTACGTATTACAGCGTTTATCGAAATTCAACCCTCAAAGGGGAGAAATAAGGGATGAAATTTTGTATCGAAACGTTTTATTTTTGGCATATTTGCATGAAATTTTATCTAAATTGAGTTTGGCTAAAATCATGAGGTACGTATTACAGCGTTTATCGAAATTCAACCCTCAAGGGGTGAAATAAGGGATGAAAGTTTATAGAGAAACTTTTTATTCCTTGGACACTTGGACATATTTAGTGTGGCCAAAATAAAGAGTTATGTATCACATTTTTTCAAAATTTAACCTCTAAAACGAGTTAAATAGGGGATGAACGTTTTATAAATATTAACGCACCGGATAAACCCTTAGGACATTCTTAAAATATTTCACACACGTATTATTTTTATAACGTAGGCAGCCACCAAGGCAGGATTTCTCAAAATTCAACCCTAAAGAGATGAAATAGGGATGAAAGTTTGTATGAAACTTTTATTCCTAAGACATAATTGCATGAAATTTCATATAAGTTATGTTTGGGTAATATCATGAGGTATGTATTACAGTGTTTATCAAAATTCAACCGTGAAAGGGTGGAACAAGGGTTGACAATTTGTACGAAACTTTTATTCCTCGGACATATTATCATCAAATTTTGTAAGAGTTGAGTACGGCCATAATAATGACTTACGTAGTACATTTTTATCAATTCATCCTCTAGGTTTTAAAATAGGGATGAAAGTTTTATGATAACGCACAGGACGTACCCTTAAGACATACTTAAAATTTCACACACGTATTGTTTTTATGACGTAGGCATCGACCAAGGGAAGGTTTTTCAAAATTCGTATGAATTGATTTCAGCTAGCATCACGACGTACATATTACAACATTTATCAAAATTCAACCCTCAAAGGGTGACATAAGGGTAAACAATCATAGCTTATATTAAACTTTTTATTTCTTGTACATATTTGCATCACATTTTGTAGAAATTGAGTACGGCCTAAATAATTTATGAGTACATTTACTTCCAAAATGTAACCCCTAAGAGGGTAATATGACATTCTTAAATTTTCACACACGTATTCTTTTTATTCAATAAGGACGGATTTCTCAAAATTCAACGCCTTAAGAAAATATGTATGAAAGTGTGTATTATGAAACTTTTTTTTCCTTGGACATATTTGAATGAAATTTCGTACAAATTGAGTACGACTAATACGTATAATGAGTTATGTCTTTCAGTGTTTTTTTTCAAAATACAGCGTCTAATGTAGTAAAATAAGGAAGAAAGTTTGTGTGAACATTTTATTTCTTGCGACATAATATTTGCTTTAAACTTTGTAGGATATGAGTACGGAAAAAATAATGAGCTATGTAAAACAGAGTTTTCCTAAATTTAATCCCAAAGAAAGTGTATGAAAAGAGGGTATGAAAATTTGATTTATTATAAATAATATTACGCACAGGAGATACTTACATTTTCACACATGTAAATACATGTAAGTAAAGTAAAATGTAAGTATATATATATTTTATGAAGCAAACAAGAAAGAAGGATATTTTCAAATTCATGCTAGGTACTTAATAGTGGATAAAATTTTGTACGAACTTTTACCCTTGGACATGTTCTAAAGACTATAACGAAGAGCTTTGACGGACTACTTTTGTTACAATAACGCCTAGGCTGTGAAAGGCGTTCACAGACTAAGTGGAGAGATACTCTAAGACGTTGCCTGAATGGATTTTTCATGATGATTACAACGCTGGTGTATCCAAATTGAGACTGAATCGGTTTCTTCTAGTATAGCAAGCTCTACCGTAGACCACATCATCACTTAACTTTAGGCGACATTGCGGTCAAGAGTAAACCTATAGCAGTTAAAACATTTATTTACATGAACATTAAAAATAATGAGAGTATTAGTTTTCCAAAATTGAACCCCTGAGATGGTAAAATAGGGAATTAAAATACATAATAACGCATAAACTACCCTTAGGCCTATTATAGGCGAGCATTAGTTATGTTATTATTTGACGCTCATGCTATCCAAGTAGGAATCTACAATAAAAAACTTACTGAACGCGAGCGAAGCCGCGGGTTAAAGCTAGTATATATATATATATATATAAGGCTCGAACGATTTTCATGAAATTATGTAGACAGGGTGTTTCGGGGACGATAAATCGATCTAGCTAGGTTTTATGATTTAAAAACATCACTTTATGCGCGTTTTTAGACAATGAAAAACTCCTACAATGTCATTAGAATACGATAACTTATTTCGCCACTGTTCTTTGAGTCTAAATGGCTCAATGACGGAATTTGCTCGCCCTCGGATTCAACAGGCCCGGTTCGAATCCTGATGGTTACACTCGGGACTTTTTTTTGTTCTTTTTTTTCTGAGAAAATCTTATACTTAGAGCCTTTTATAAACGCACTTAATTCGTATCTAAGTAGGTCTAAGTAAGTCATCACTACGTAATTCGTACCTGCCTAAATATCATTTTAAAAAACCGAGCAAAGCTCGGTCAACCAGGTACTCATTATTATAAGCGTTACTCACTCATCTATTTGAAGTCGGTGCCAGTCAGGTCAATAAGTTAGTAGATTGATGCTATGTAGGCACATGGTAAGTAGTATCTATCCACTACCTGTTATTTGGCTGGCACCGACTTCAAATAGATGAGTGAGTAGCGCTTATAATAATGATTTTAGTTTATTTTTCGGTTTTGAATGCCTAATTGTGGTTTTGAAGTCGGTTTAATTTTTTGTACGAAAATAGATTATTAAATGTCTTATTGTTCACAGCGTGTGCGGCGAGACAGCGTCGGTGGCGTCCGACTTGACGCGTATGTACGTGTCAGACGAGGACGATAGGTCGGAGATGGCAGAAGAGCACGAGCCGGGGGACGCGCCGCTCGATACCGACCACGAGCTGGACGATCCCGACCACGAGCTGAACGACCGCGACCAGGAGCTGGACGATCGCGACCACGAGCTGACCACGAGCTGGGCGACCGCGACCACGAGCTGGACGACCCCGACCTCGATCATGAACACGAGTCCGACTCCTCCGCGCAGCCCTGCAAAAGACCGCGCTTGTCCTTACCGCCACCCTTCTAACCTCACTACCCCAAGAGACTCGACCCGACGGGCGCACCCGTCCGCGTCTCCACGAATACGTCCACACACACATTCGGTTCACCACGAATCGCAACAGTCACTCGTCCACCGTACACACGCTTCGACAATCATAGTATGGTGAGAGAATATCTCGAGTGCTCGACCTGGGCCCCCGCGCCCCGGATGATATCATCTAATAGAGTTCAATAATTTTAATAACTTTTGTAATTCAAGTTTTGGTTATGAAATAGAAGTAAGATGTATGTCTTTTTACAAGTAGAAATAAATCGGCGGCGCTGTCACACATGTAATCAAACTACGATAGTGATAAAATCGAATTCCAGTTTTATACATGTTACATTAATAAAATAATTGTCTGATGTTACTTGTGTAGATGTAGACAGATACGTGATCCCTCGATTACCGCGGAGAATTTATTAGATCCTATGTTTATTAAGTTTAGTTAAAAGATTTATTAAAAATATTTCAATGTTTTCTATACCTAGTTGATGTGATGTTACCCACTATTTACATTAATATAATTGATGAAATAAATTAGACGTTTAATTTAATAACTTGTTTTAATAAATTATACAACATTAACAACAATACCTACTTACATAACTACAGTACACATCTAGTAACAAAGTGCTATTAAATACTGCTACTTATGACACGACCCTATTTTAACAGGTTTTAGTTTTACATGTCACATTTTGGTAGCAAATAAACATTTGTAAATTATCAGTGATCGTCAGATCTTTAGTGATAGCTATTGAAACCATTTCCGCCCCCAAGCTTATTCTTCCCCAGATATGCTTGTAGGGCCTGCTCATAACTTTTAGTTTCAAATGATTCGCCATCTGGTGCACCCGAACTTCCGTAATAAGAATGTGAAGGAGCATCATAAGAATTTCCGGGTGATCCTTCATTAGAGGGGTATTCTTCAGCGAACGATTCGATATTTTGGCCGTGTGCACCACCATTGTAGGCTTCCTCTTGGATGGGTAAGAAAGAGTGTCCATTACCAGAATCGTGCGAAGGCGTCTCCTGAACTTCGTAAGACTGACCGCTATGTCCTCCGACCTGATGACCCTCCTGTCCTCCCTCGCCGCCCTCGTGAGCGTGTTTGTGAACGGGATGTGGCACTTTCACTATGTGAGGAACGGGTACAGGATAAGGCTTCACGATGTGGACAGGGTAGGGCACTTTTTGTACTACTTTCACTGGATATGGCACCGGTACTTTGACAGCAATAGTTTTAGTAATTTTGATCACTTTAACTGGAGTTTCGTGATGATCCACATGTTCCCCGAGGTCTTGTAATTCCGTTTCGTATCCTTCCACCGGGATCGTGTGCGTGTGTTGAGATGCGGTACTGTAGTAGATGCAGCAGAGCACTATTATTAATTTCTGAAACAAAGTAGACACAAATAAATTGGCGAACAATGGAAATAGTGGGTCAGGTAGTGAATAGTGGCACTACTTCCATTCGCGAATTACAAAAACAGGAAGTAGGTGGAAAGTTATGCAACAAATGATATAACTTGTAAGATCGAATAAAAATAAACGATTGCAATCGGAGCAGTAGCGCAACAAAAAAAGAAATGTCATAAAAAGGCGACCGTGTTCTACTAACCGGCACTTCCATCGTTGTTTGAATGAGCGTCTACCTACGATGCAGTTGAAAAACTATCGAGCAGCAAGTGTGTCTGGGGGCTTTTATAAGATACATTCTCTCTGAAGCGAGAGGCGGGCTTTTAGCGAGTGATCTGATTACTTTCTTCAGCTGGTGGCCGCCGGCGTGGGTCACAGTGGCCGCATCCACTTTATTTTGACATTCGCTTAGTTGCAGTCGCATACGGACGGGGCTCTTGCCTGAGGAGAAAGGAAATCGTTTTACCCTACAATACCTAGTTATAACATGTAAGTTGACGAGCATGTTGTAACATATTGGTAGGTATAGAAAGTAGACAAAATTTGTCAAGTACTAAAGGCAACTACTATGTTATTAGTACCTAGTTATTGAAAAGCTAGAAGATATTTTTGAAATAAAAAGTTGTATTTTAAATATAAATATAAGTTACCTGTTACCTCCATAGGTAGGTAGGTAGGTACTTCTCATCGGAATCAGTTAGGTCGTTAAACTGATAGGGCATGAAGCTCGTTTAAAATAAAGTCAAAAGTTTTATTGTCGATAGACGAGGACTTAGGTACCTACCTCTTACTTACCTGGGGCAGATTATGAAACGGTTTGACTCAATAAAGATAATATCCCGAGATGGTGCGTTAGGGCCGTTAGGTGTGTTAAGGTGATGGCAGTGTGTTACAACGGATCATCCATTTGTAGTTTGTGGTAACCCAAGGATCATGATCCCCTTATCTACATCTCCCCGTCACCAAAAACATTAAAGTTCCATTCTATCTGAGCAGGTACTAGTTTGGTTAAGTACTTTTTTGTGCGGAACGGCAGATTTCCTGATTTTGGTCTCATTTTTCAACGGTGTATTTTGGTTTACATTTAATGTTGGTGTATTTCTCGAGCATAGTTTTACATCACGATAAATAAAGAAACCCGTACCTACTAATTAAAATTGTACTAGTTTAAATCTTTTAGAAGCTTTTGAGTTACCTACTGTCTACAATTAGATATGTTTGTAGAACTGTGTAGCAAATATCGTAAATCTTGACATTTTAAACTAGCAGTGTCCCGTGGTTTCACCCGCGTATTTTCCTGGTATGAAAAACATCTGCTTTAGCTTTTGTGTTATTCCAGACTATAATTTATCTGCGTACCAAATTTCAACCCATACAGGCATTCCGACACGATTGAGCAACAAACATCCGATGTTTCACATTTATAATAGGTACGAGTGCCTACATATTAGTATTAGGATGGAAATTCGACTCGTACCGAGACAGTTTTATTATAAGTAGGTAGATTGGTACCTAGGTAGAATGTTTATCTACCTGCAGATATACATTTCCATTTTACATTACTAGCGGTCCGCCTTGGCTTCCCTCGTGGCAGGGGCGGTCCGAAGGGGGGGAGGGCAATAAAAATAATTAAAATTTACAATTTTTACAGTTTCAATACCTCTTCTAGTCCATTATTCCGCAACGGGCAACAAAACCCATGCGATAAGGAGAAAAGATTGGGAGTTGCAACCCATAGAGGGTTGTAACTCCCAATCTTTTCTCCCTGCACCTGCACTCAGTTGGACAGCATACAAATGCTGAATCTTATTATTTTTTACCTTTCTATCTACATACCTAGGTTCTTCCAAACTTTCGCGTTTCTAGTATTAGTAGGTAGGATATATAAAAATAAAAATTCAGTATCATGATGATTGTTCCCAGTGAACTCTTCACCAAGTCAAAAGATATTCACGAAAGTTGGCATTTGGTCCAACTGTACATACCTAGATGTAATTTGAACTGAAGATGTAGGTAGGTAATTTGGTCCAACTTGAGAGATAGGAGATAGCATAGGTTTTATCCATCGATATACCTACAGCATTAGATGTCCCCTGAGCACCTGTAATTGGTGATCAACTGCGCTTGTGTAAGTGGTTTACAGACCACCAATTTACTTGACCCCTAGAATCGCTAGCGGTGAGGTATGCTGTGGTTCTAGGTACTTATTTTGGTTGTTACATCGAATGGTAATAGGTAAAAACATCCAGCGTTAACCGTTTCTTGCAACTGAATAGAAAGGAAAGAGTGAGCTCACTCTTCCCAACGATGACATAATTCCGTGCGCCTGAAGCTTAGGAGGGCACATCCAATGGTTTGTATGGATGGTTTTATCTAGTTTAATGATCTATACCTAGATAACACTGCCTACCTATCCGAGCTAAGCCGGAACGAGCCGCTAGTGTACCGTACCTACATAATAACAGAACCGTAAACCGTAAGTAACTGGTGGCTTCCTGGTAATGTGTTTCCTTATTCCTTCTACGTACTTATCTACATCCCCACTACACATCAAAACGCGGAAGTGGTTTTGTGAGCTCTTAAGTTAACCTATGCAAACACTAGGTAGGTACGTAAAGGTCTGGGGGGTCCAATGTCTAGGCGGTAGTTTAGTCAAAATGCTCTTCACTTCGATATTTAGGTAATATTTATTATTTCATTGATATAACAGTAACAGAAAATAGAGTTAGAAAATAAAAAGAGAGCACTAACGAAGCCCTGTTGCAGTTCAACAGTCAAAAGTCTGGTGTAGGTACCTACGTGTTTCGTATTAGGTAAGGTGTAAGGTAGGTATAATGAAAAAAAAGAGTGTAGTTGATAGACTTTTAGGCAAACTACTAATAAATAGTTAAGTACCTAGGTACTCGTAGCTACCTACTAAAATCTCCGTTAACTATCATATCGCGCAAATGCTCTAGATACCTATTGGTAAATAAATGAAAGCTAGCTTCTTTTTACAAAGCTACGTAGGTATGAGTACTTTAACCCTAAGCAGACGCTAGTAGTTCCCGTTCCCGTTATTTGTAGTGGTAGAACTCTCGGCAGTCCGCCTGGGGAAGTACCACATCTTTGCCAGTTATTCTACCGCCAAGCAGTAATGTGCAAACATTACTGTGTTCCGGTTTGAAGGGTAATGTTTCCAGAGAAATTACAGCAGTGACACGCAGCTATTGGAACATGAAGAGTCCAAATCATTACCTAGCACTGCACTGCGCTCGTCATCCAGAGATCTAACATGTTCTATCTCTAAGCCCTGTAATTTATCTGGAAACATTGTCCTTCAAACCGGAACACAGTAATGTTTGCGCATTACTGTTTGGCGGTAGAATAACCGGCAAAGGTGTGGTAGTACCCCAGGCGGACTTTGCCAAGAGTCCTAACACTACAACCATTTCGAATAAGTTATCTTGTTTGTTTTATGTTAGGCAAATTGGGAATAGTCAGAATAAAAAACAAACCAAATAAACACCGAGTTAATATTGTGATAAGCATTTATTGGTAAATCTTAACAATTGAGTAAAATCTTAAACTTTCATTCTATCAGAGAGCACTCTGACTATAGATCCAGAGCCTCCCACATTAAAAGCTTTCTCGTGCCATAGCAGCAGGTGGCCACTGGAACCCTCCGATGGAAACTCGAATCCTCTGTAGATATACTTCATAAGGATATCAATGTCGTCCAGCGTCAAGCTACTGATCGCCTCTTCTATTTGGGCAGACTTAATAGCCAGTAATACTTTAAGTGTAAGTGCTAAAGCATTGTCCTGAAAATAAATTAGAAATTAAATAAATATTATTTTTGGCACCCTTTACGATACATCGTAATGGGTAATGAAAGGAATAGTGCTTCTACCTGGTAGGACTCATGGCAGAGTCCGCCTGGGGAAGTACCACACCTTTGCCAGTTATTCAACCGCCAAGCAGTAATGTGCAAACATTACTGTGTTCCGGTTTGAAGGGCAATGTTTCCAGAGAAATTACAGGGCTTAGAGATATAAGATCTTAGATCTCTGGGTGACGAGCGCAGCGCAGTGCTAGGTAATGATTTGGACTCTTCATGTTCCAATAGCTGCGTGTCACTGTGGTGTTATGTGTCAGGCATGTTGCTTACCATCAGGCACATGTCCTGATCGTCTTGTCACTCATTATTTAAAATAAAAAAACCTGGGAAAACACGAAACGAAATTTACTGGTTGTTCAACTCCCAAGGCATTGATAGGTCAGGACGTCTACTCTCTTTCTACTAAAATCATAATTTCGAAATAAACTCGCGACTTTCGTACTCCAGTTCTACTTAGATCCGTCGTTTCGTCCGTTAAATCTTCCAAGCCAAATTATAGTAGGCTTACAACATTTTAACGTCATATAGTGTTTAATCGGACGAAACGAAGTAGAACCGGAGTAAGAAAGTCTCAAGTTGATTTCGAAATTACGTTTTTCGTAGAAAGAGAGTAGACGTCCTGGGGGTCTACCGCCTAACTAAAACTGTCTAGGCTTTGATATTGCTGTCTCTTTTCTTTTCGCTTTAAATGATAGAGACAGCAATAGCAAGGCCATAGCCGATTTAGTTTAGGAGGTAGAAGGGCTAGTCAATTGTAATGGTAATGTCGTAAGTTCGAATCTCTGGCTTTAAAGAAATCATCGTGAGGAAACTGGTACATTCCAAAAAAGCAATTTTTAGAAGACATGCATCATCCGCAATGCGCCAACCCACATTTGTCTAGTGTGACGGATTTCACTCTTGACTCTGTCTTTGTGAGAGAAGTTCCCAACTTCCAGCAGTGGTTTAGGGGTCACATAGTCGTTGTGGTCAAGTCACAAATTCGTACAACAAGTGTTGTCAACAAGCATATGTTTTTATGAGTGGTCCACCAAGGTTCTGGACCCAGGCCAGAAGAATTGCTTACAATAGGTGTCTAATTTAATCAACAACTTAAACAGCCCACTAAATAATCCCACAGCTGAGTCTCGGGCCTTCTCTCACAAGAAGAGACTTAAGGCCATAAATCCACCACGCTGGCCCAATGCGGGTTGGTCTAACTTGATACATTTAATAAATAAATATTGTGGGACATTTCACAAACAAAGCCAACTGACCCCAAACTAAGCAAAGCTTGTACTATGGAAGTCAGATAGCCAATATAATACTTTTATACAATATGTAGCTGTAAATATTTACTAATTATAAACAGAAACACCCAGACACAGTACAAATATTTGTATTCATCACACAAATATTTGCACTGGGTAGGAAGCTAACCTACAATATACTTGGCTTAACAAGCAGACTTACTACTAAGCCACGAGGCCACCAATATGAGTACAAGCTTTGCTTAGTTTGGAGTCAGATGGTGTTGTATGAGAAATGTCCACAAATATTTATGTATTAAATTTCAAAATGATATATGTAATGAAATAATGAATTTAACATAATTATGACAAAACACAAATGGATGCATATGTCTGGATCAATAACAAGCAGACTCACAGTTTCTATTCAAACTAGAATAAAAAATGTTACTTTATCTCTATTACATAATCTACGACTATGAGAACTGTCTGAGAACTGGATTGAATTTCCTAATAATGCTTACTTTCACTTGTTGATTTGACGATCCCATAGGAGCGTTGCTCAAGACAAGTTGTAGTGCTTCAATATATCGACCTGTGCTAAGTGTTAAGGAATATTGCTTAGATTTAGAAATTTGAAATAATATAACAGACATTACCTTATCATAACCAGTAATTCAAATAAACAAATATAGTAATACAACTAAAATGAGTTACCATTATAACTAGGGTTGCATAGAGTATCGTCTCGCCTAATGTTAAGAATTCTACTTTTGACTGCTCTTACACAAACAAAAAGCTCAACAATTTGCAAAGTAAAATATTGAAGGTTGTAAGGAGTAATTTACCTATGATAAAATGTATGTTTTTATTACTTCAATGTTAATTTTAATGTGGCCAATATATTATGTGACCAACATACATACAAATTATTATTTCGTAATTCATAGAACTCATGGAGTATAATGAAACAAGACACTTGAACTAATCAACTGCAGGTGTCTTATTCTGTTTTTTTTTCTTTTAATTTATTGATTGATAGTGTTTTAAGTTCTGGCAATCTGTGACATACACTACCTGTAATGTTAGTGTAAGTGGAGCAATTTGTTATCCCAATTAATTCAAATAGATATCTGCTTCATAGATACCACTAAGAGACCACAAATGTTGAGGTATTCTAATTGAATTGTACAAATATCACTTATTTATTCTTTGTTATTACAATGCATTTTAGATTGTAATTTGTTTAATTTCAGTCTTTGTGAATGAGTCACATACCTTAGGTACCTACTATGACTATTAGGTGAGTCTGATAACATTTCTGAATACTATATTTCAGTAGCAGAAACTAATTCTAGAAGAAGTAGAATGATGTTGTACATTTTTAACAACCAGAAAGATAAAAGAAATACTTGAATAATCTACCAAGTAAGTAAGATATATGTTGAGTTTTTAAAAGGATATTGATTCAGCAAACCGCAAACATCGCCTTCGTCGGGTCCTGTAGGAACAGATTGTTCCGCCTCATCGTCTCTGAAATTGTCTTCATTGTACTGGTCAATATCAATTTTTCTAAATGCGGAACTTGATGTGTTTTTAGCCATGTTTGGATATTATATTATTTCTATTATTTGTTCCAATAAAACTTGTAAAATCAACAACCGAACCTCAATTTCAATTTGACAATTTCAATTTCATTACGTCAAGTTCAATGGTTCAATCAAAGTCTAAATCATTAGCTATTTTTTTTTAGCTTGCTGAAGAAACTTTGTTTATCATTATTTGTATTTGTCAAAAAATCATGAAATTGGTGACTGTCAGTGACTGTGGTTGATGTGAAAACTATTTTAGTCGAATTGAGCCAACGATATTTAAACATAAGAGGGATTTTAGGTCAGCGTGCAAAGAGGGCACCACTCAACAACCGCCAAAACGCCACACGCCAGCCAATTTTACGTCAGTCATTGTATGACTCTATGACATTGCATCCTACCGGTCGCATTGCTTACTCCCCCCTATGATGGTGTCTTGCATCGTAATATCATACAAAAATTACAACAAAAAAGTAAAAAAGAGTGATGGCATATCATATTTTCAGTAAGTACATCATTATTTTGACTGCCCTAGTGGCTTAGTTGGTAGTAGTAGCTCTGCCTGCGAAGCCGAGGGTCGTGGGTTCGATCCCCACCCAGTGCAAATATTTGTGTGATGAATTCAAATGTTTGCACTGTGTCTGGGTGTTTCTATGTATAATAAGTATGCATTTAAAACTATATAAGTATTATATCAGCTATCTGGCTGCCATCACACAAGCTTTGCTTAGTTTGGGGTCAGATGGTGTTGTGTGTGAATTGTCCACCAATATTTATTTATTTATTATTTATTTATTTATTTTGTCAATTAATGGGTGGCAATACTCGAAAAAGCAATTTATAAACAATTATTTATTGTACTTCAATTCCAAGTACCTACTTATCGTGTCAAATAGGGATTGCCATCCGGCAAAACAAGTCTGATATTCTGGTGGATCCGGCATAAGGAGTTTATGTTTGAAGTGAACATTTCTTTGGGCGCACTACGCAAAGATTTTTCGTGGGCTGTGAAGCATTATCACGCACGTTAATGAATGAAATGTTCTGGTAATCCAGAGCGAGCGAGAAAGAAACAATCAGCTGCTGCTGTTGTCTAGCTCCTATCACCGTCTCTTTGAAGTGAAAACTTCTTTTGGCGCGTCACAGACTGATTTTTCATGGGCTGTCAATGGAATTATAGCGTCACGCTCGGGAATGATAAGAAATCTTCGGGTAACTCGGGCCGATGGCCATTGGGCCATCTAAATGCGTGAGCATTGTCATCTAGAAATGGTGACGCATTTCTAGATGGCCATGCTCATGGCCACGCCCTCCCGCGTATTTTCCAAACTAAGCAATCAAATTTAATTCTGTGTAGCTTTCACTTCTATCGGCAGTTCCTATGACTACTAATTTTTTAAATTTAATAATTTAAATTTAAAAGCAATAAATATTAATTATACGATCAAAATCAAAATTGATAGACTCGTGATTTTTAATTTTTATAACCCACCTTTATTATACCTTATACACTTACACTTGGCTAACTTACTAACAGTGCATTTTGAACCGAATAACGAAAATTATCCCGATTTGATAAACCAGCTGTTAACTGATCGACGGCAATTCAGTCGGATCCGCCGGACTAAAACTTACATACATCATACATCAGCTGTGCAGCTGCACAAGTGATGTACTTATTATGCAATATTAGTGGTGTTCTTAGCAGAGATCTAATCTAAATCATCGCTGAATTAGATCGCTGGTTTTTAGATATTGGTATTGACAAAAATTCTAAGTTATACTTCTGTCCGTAATCATTATGGCTGCTATTTTTTTATGTATTCATAACGCTTAGATAATAGATAAATTGAGCATCAATTAATACGGAAAAATCACCTGCAGCGCTAGCGGACCGGTACCAGCCTACCAGCAAAGAATTTTTGCGCAGCGGATGAGCAGACTGTACAATGTAGGTACCAGAGGCGGCATAGAGCAGATGCAGATCGCAGCAATCAATCACTTGTCCCTATAGATATGAAAAACGAGGAAAAAAAATAAGACAATGATAATTCATGTTTGATGACAGTTTAGTTTCTGATTCTGACGTTCACGTTGTGACGTCATTGATTTCTTGACATTCTATGTTCTATGATTTGATTTGTTTTCGTCTTGTTATTCATTCAATATTTTATCGTTTACTAAAAGTTTTGTTTCTAAATACAATTCTGCGAATACCTGATTAAAATCTTTATCATCATGACAATGGGTGATGAACTACCTGTTACTTCTTTAGTTTTGCCTGTTCTTATACGTCCAGTTCTGACTCAGGTAAAGTTTCACATTTCACAACTCGTATGTTTCATTTATATTTCACATATTTTGGTTGCGTGTGCGCGTATTTATTTTAATTTTACATTTGGTAATACGTTAATTTAATGATTTTTAATTTCATCGTACCGACAAAATCGATCATCAGACCTTGGCTTGACTCTTTTCCTTCATATTATGTAGCATGTTTATGATGATTGTGTTATTACGAATATCTGCAGGTCGCTTGTCTTCTGTCTTATATTTTGTCAATTAGC
Source organism: Ectropis grisescens (assembly GCA_017562165.1). Classification (NCBI taxonomy): domain Eukaryota; kingdom Metazoa; phylum Arthropoda; class Insecta; order Lepidoptera; family Geometridae; genus Ectropis; species Ectropis grisescens. Next base: position 14,816,648 of record CM029770.1, on the reverse strand, counting down.
TAAGACACAAAAATGGAACTTCTGTGTTCTGCAACCCCATTGTCATAATTTGACTACTGTAGTACTGGATGCGCTTTACAATATATTCTGTTTTCGAGTCATATTTGATGGTTTATTTTAGCTCTGGACGTAAAGAGGGTAGAATGCCTGTTGCCTTAAGATTGGGATGTACCTAATTGGGTCTTTAATAATAAATAATGTTAATGTTATTTTATATGTGTTGTGTCAATTAAACCCACTAGGTACTTATTCCTCTGTAAATTATGAAATAATATCCATATACTCTTTTTTTATGAAGTGTAAATTGAAAATTTCAGCTTGAAAAATATGATTTGGGTGCATCTCAAACATTACGAGCTGCTCTTACTAAGGCAGAGGCATCTGTCCCCGGATTGAATTATGACTTGGTGGCTGGCATCATGCGGAGAGCGGACATACCTGTCAACATGAACGAGAGCTTGCTCCGCCTCCAAGGTTCTTTGACTGATGCTGAATGTGAGTAATGATACTTGTTATTTTTATTTTGCACAATAGACCTTGTTATAATAATGTCAATGCATAATCTGTTATGTAACATTATGTGCTGGCTGTATTATGCTTGATGAAAATGAATGTGTGTGGAGATTTATCTAAAGATTAAGCATGGTAACATTATTCTAAATAAGACTAATCATTTAGAGAATCATTCTATTCTTTTAAACTGCTTTTTTTTGTACACCACTTGAAGTTCACTTCAGTAAAATAACTTTACAGTATAATTTGAAAGTTAAATTCTAAATTTTTATGTAATATTGTTGTGTCTTACATTGAACAGCTATAATTTAACAAAGGATGCTATCAGATATTTGTGAATATTGAAATGTAAGATTTTTTAAATTAATTTTACAGATGAAATTTTACAAAATTAATTAAAATATCATAGTAAGTGGAATCATGGTGGAAATTCCAACAATGTAACCAAGTAATATTTCAAATAAGATAGATACCATAAAACTAGAGCATCATAATTTCCATAGCTAACACAGAATATGCAATTTTTTATTTAGGTAATATTATAAGATAAGAAAACTCTTTATTAAAAGCCACAAGTAAAAGAAAAAAAAACTTAAGAACTATTATTAACAAAACATAACCTTGACATTTAATTGGTGGTTTTATTATATAAATTATTAGTATATATTAAGTACAATCAATTATACATGATTTGTTCTATTTATTAATATCAGGTGCTGATCTGCGATTGAACCGAACTGAAGAAGCTTTCCAGGAGCTTAACAAGAAGTCATCAGCTTTAAAAAAGATTCTCAGCCGCATTCCTGATGAAATAACAGACAGGAAGACTTTCCTTGAAACTATCAAGTATGTTAACATGTTAAATATTTTCCTTTGTCTTTAGTTTAATTGTAATAAGTGGCCTTGTCTTTATTGTAGTAATGTTATAATGACATTACCACAATAAAATTAGATAGAATTGAAACTCTTCGCTCTCCCCCAATCTTGGCTTCCTCATCCCTCAGGTCATATAAAAAGTACTTGAGAAATATGCAAGTGGAAGTGGGAGGTTTTCAAATGAATAATCGATTTTCCGTGAAAGTATGACTATGGTGGGTTTTCGTGCTGTTTACGTTTGTCCTTAAAGTAAAAGGGATACATTGTTTTTATTTTTGTTTTGTTGGTGTAATTTATACACTTAAATGGAAGTTGTTTTTGTCACACACTCATAAATACTGTTTTGTTTATCACTAAAGTTTGTGGTCAAATTGAGAATAGATTATTTATGCATTATTTATGGTTGAATTTTGACCACTTGTGACCACTAGTATAATTTTAATCTCTGCACTCATAGCATCATGTTTGAGTATAATTTCTCTTTAATAGTCTACTCATTTAAATTACATTTATAACCAATGACCTATTAATAATTTATTATATTTTATTATTTGTAATACTTCGTTGTTTATAACCAATAATTTTGTCAATTAATATTTATACAAGATTCGTTAATAATGATCTCCATGTAAATTACAGGGAAATAGCTTCAGCCATAAAGAAACTGCTGGATGCAGTAAATGAGGTGTCTACATACACTCCGGGGCCTGGCAAGCAAGTTCTTGAGCAGAGGAAGAGAGAATTTGTCAAGTACTCTAAGAGGTTTTCTAATACCTTGAAGGAATACTTCAAGGAGGGCCAGTAAGTATTCACAGACTTCAGATTTGCTGTTATGGTGACTGACTGATCTAGGAAATATATCAATTAGTACAACGTCGTTTACAGACTCATAAATATCTTAAAAATCAGGAAAATTTTTGTATAGCCTGCTGAAAGACCTTGGCTTGTTAAGAAGTGCAGAAACGAGTATCTAAAGCTGCACTAGTATGTTCATATCAGATTTGGCTGGGCAAGGAGGCAAAAAACTACTTGGGATTTCTTTCTCTGCCACATGATGGACCTGGCACCCGCACGGTGTATCGATGTACTGCTAAGAAGTTCGTCTCTAGTTTCGTTGTTGAGTAATGTTTTTTTTTGTGTGACGTTGCGACGCCGACGGTATCCAGCGGCGTCGATCCAGCCCCAGTAGTTAAGTGAAAACATATAACTTAGAATATTTTAGTATTAAACAGTATTGATGTTGGTACAATATGTATGTAGTATAACTACAGGTATACTGCTATTACTCATAATATGAAGAATAATACTTGCGTGGATTGTTTTATTTAAATAATACCAACACGGCTCCTTACTATATTGCAATCAATTGGTAACAAAAGTAATATATTTTTTTTAATTAGGACATAAAGCAGGTTTGAGCAGCTTGGTAGTTTTATGTAAATCAACTTATGCTGATATTTGCTCTAATCTTTAAGAGTTCTCTGAATTTAAGAAGTTTTACACTATACTAAGTTTTAGTTAATACATCTGTTACATTACATATTTTCAGACTCTTCAATCAAATTATCTTTGACATTTTCATGAATAAAATGAAAATGCACCTTGATGTGCTTGGAGTTCTTGGTTCTTGTCAAAATTTCACTATGGCTACAGCACCTGAATTGTCTTCATTATTTTTCACTGGTTTACAGATTTTAGTAATAACTCATTTATTAGGCTTATTAAAAAATGTATTTTTGTTACTGCTTCAAACAGGGCAATATATTCTGCAAATGTAGACGATTTTGCCCCACAGTTTTGTTTTTTTTTTGGTTTCCACAAAATACACTTCCATATAATCTAATTACATATTGTTGCTGCACCTGCCAAGTTCTATATTATGTGCATTTTTTTTCATTTCCTCGAAAGGAGTTAGTTTGAGTTAATCTTGCTCAGTACCTTGTGTAAAGTAACAAATATTTAGCATAAGCAGCCCACTCAATATTACCACTGCTAGGATTCGGGGCCTTTTCTCTCAAGGAGAGAGTCAAGGAAGGAAGGAGAGAATCCACCACGCTGGCCCAGTGCGGGTTGGTGGAAGACCCATGGCATCCAAAAATTGTAGGTGCATGTCGGTTTCCTCACGATGTTTTCGAAAGATTTTAGGAGTTGGATATGGTTTTGTACAACTCTAAACCCTTCTAGCCTTCACCGTGTTTAAATTCGAAAAGAGAGTAGTGCGCGTGGGATTCAAACCCAATTGCTCTGGATCTCCAGTCGCCGTTCTCCCCACTAGAGCAGCCGTACTCTTGTAACAATAAAAACTAGTGTTACAAGCGGCGACCTTATCGCTAAAAGTGGTCTCTTCCAGTCAACTTTAGGATGAAAATGGTTAGCTAGAATATTTTTAAAAGCGGTGTGTGTATCTAAAAATATTTTAACAATTAAAGTTACATACACTAAAAATAAATATACATATGAATATAGATTAATATTAATGAGTTATGTATTGTTTCAGAGCGAATGCAGTATTCGTGAGCGCCCTATATTTAATCCATCAAACGAACCAGATCCTGTACACCGTCAAGAGCAAGACTGAGTAAACAGGTTGTCCCACTGTTACCAAATAACATTTTGGTATTTTCATTTAGCCTAGCCATATTAAGAAGTGTTCTGAAGGCCTTGGTGATTGCAGAAGCCGGCTAACAAACGGTTAGAAGAGGTTTTAAAACTTATTACAAGGCATAAAAAGTTAAAGACAAATTCAAACTTAAATCTTCACTCTTGTGTGGTAAATTTGGAAATATTATTGTTGTTAGCCTGTTATGTATGTAAATATTAAAAAAAATGTTGGTAAAGATTTGTGTGTATATAAACACAATGTCATATCATAAACATGTTCATTCTTCATAATACTTATACTTTTGTCTAATCCAGGCAAGTATAGAATAATCTGCATAAACTGATATTGAATACAAAAAGAGCTAATTTTATCTTTTGTTTTGTAATTTACCTTGTTGTTCAGAATTTGAGTGGTCAAGTTTGCGTAATTGTTACTTGTGTCAATTTCATAAGATTCACAAAAGTTATTTATTTATTTATTTATAAAGAATTGCCGACATGTGCTAACAGCGTAGCCAACACGCACAAACGGCCATAATTCACATTAATTACAAAAAAAGAAACACGAAATAAGATAAACAAATTAAAAACAGATAACAGAGATACATTAAATACATTAATTACATTCATTTATATAAGTAAAAAAAAATGACACATATATCTATTACATACTTAAATTTATCCGAAAATAAGTCTAGTTCCGGGCTTTGAGCGAGCAGAGCGTTGAGCAAATTAAGTGCCCGGGTTGTGGGCGCGTACAGCGCCGTGTCGGTGCGCACGCGCGCGGCCTGAAACAGCGGGCGCACCGCGCAGGCGCGCCCGGGCGCAGGCGGTCCGGCACCGCCAGCGAGCAGCGAGCCAGCGCGCCAGGGTTGTCGATCTGACCATTCAACAGCCAATAGAAGTGAATCAACAACGCACACTTTCGCCTTAGCGCTAATGTGTCAAGTCCCACCATTCCGGTGACGAATAGTGACGGATATAAATAAGGATAATAGCCGTATATTTTTTATAAAGAAATCGGGAAAATTTTCTTTGCACACGCTCCAACATAACACTATAGCATTTCTCATGCGGATCCCAAACAATAGCATTATATTCGAGCTTGCTACGTACAAACGAACAGTATAGAGTTACTATAGCTCGCCTATCATAAAATCTAGCCGATTGCCGCATTACAAAACCGAGCGATCGATAAGCATGGTTACAGACGTTTTCTATATGCTTGTTAAAAGTAAGTTCCATATCTAAAGTCACTCCTAAGTCGCGAATTTCTGTGACGCGCTCCAAATTAACAGCAGACATACGATAATCAAACTGAATGGGACTCCGAGACCGTGAGTATGAGATGACTTTACACTTAGATTCATTCAACTCTAACATATTATCGTCTCCCACTTTATCACATTGTCGATGTCCATCTGCAGAGCCTCACAATCACTCGCACTACCGATACCCAAAAATAGTTTCAAATCATCAGCGAACATGAGACATTCAGCTGTCCTCACGACCCTCGGAAGGTCGTTAATCATAATTATAAATTGAGTAGGTCCCAACGTACTGCCTTGACTCACGCCAGAGCAGACTAAATATACGGAGCTGAACGAAACCCACAAAACTCTACGTACTGAACTCTGTTGGTAAAGTAGCTCACAAAAAAAATTCAGCAACTTCGGCGTAAATCCTACAGCTGCAAACTTCTTTAGCAGGATATTGTTATCTACGCGATCAAAAGCTTTCTTAAAATCAAAGTAAGCAGCATCTACTTGCTTTCGTTGATCCATTTCAGTGACCGCGTAGTCCACAAAGTTTATCATATTCGTAGCGGTAGATCTACCAACCCTAAAGCCGTGCTGAGTTTCGCTGAGCTGCACTTTCACCTGTCTCGTGATGTGGCGGTTTATTATTGATTCAAATACCTTTCCGAAAGTTGAAAGAACAGCTATAGGCCGATAGTTCTCTACCTTCGATCCGGAACCACCCTTAGGTATCGGTGTGACTCGCGAGGTTTTCCAAACGTTCGGATACGAAGCCATAGCGAGAGACAAATTATAAATATAAAGAAGCGGTGTCATAAAACTTGAGACACAGTCCTTTAATATAAATGGCGGGACACCGTCGGGTCCCGCAGACGAAAGCGCTTTTAAACGTCGAACCGCTATTACGACGTCAGACGGGCAAACCGTGTCCAGCGCAACCCGCGAAGAAGAGCCCCGTCCTCCGCCGCGCACCGCTCAGCGTCCACCGCGGACAACTCAGTACTATGTGGCAAGAACACCGAACTGAAATGAGTTGCAAACGCATTTGCTGCTTCAACTCCCGACACAATATGCCCTCATATTCGAATTCACTACACGTCTGCCTGGGGCCTTGTTGATCCTTTATAAATGACCAAAAAGTTTTAGGATCTCTTCTGATATTCGTCTCAGTCCGCCAAATGTAATTTTTGTATTCCAGTCCTATGAGAGATTTGGCTTGTTGCCTATAATATTTGAATAATTCCCGATTAAAATCCAAATTATGTCGTTTAAATTTTTTTAAATGAAAATGTTTGTTTTTCAATGCAGTAATTATCTCCGCAGTAAACCATGTCGGATAGTTATACTCCCATTTAGACGATTGTTTTCTATTTCCCTTAATAGGAACACTGTTTTCAAAACATTGTCTTAACTTAGTATACAAGAAATTAACAGCTTCATCTACATCAGAAATCAAAAACAAGTCGTCCCAGACAATAGAACCTAACTCAGAATACAATGTTGTAAAGTCCGCTTTGCGGAAATTCCAAGCGCATGATGAGTCACTATCTCCGGAGCGACCGGCCGTAGCGCGCACCGGCGCACTCAGCGCCCGGCCTCGCGGCGCGGCGCGCGCGCATCGCACGCTCACCGACAGCGGGGGATGATAGGGGTCAATCTTGACTACGGGGTCTACGTCACTACAGACATCGATCCACTCGTCGCTCTGATCGCTCAATACCAGATCCAATATACTACCAAATTCGTTACGAATATTGTTGTGTTGTTTTAGCTCACAAAATTCAATGAAACAATTATAATGTCTTATAACATTCTGACTACATGAATTCAGATTAAAATCTCCTAACAGTAACATATTGTATTTTCGGTATTTTATCCTCAGATTCTCTAAAACAGATAATGTGTCGATGTATTTAGAATCGGCTGAATTAGGTGGTATATAAACAACGCCGCATACCACTTTTTTAGATCTAAAAGATATCAATCCGATTAACACTTCTACGTCGCCGTCGTAGCCGTCTACGTCGGTGACCTGTGTTACTGGTGTAGGAGTCTCGCACAGCAAGCAATAGGCCGCCCCAGCCGGCGTCGACCATCACGCCGCCGCGCCGCACGGTGCGGTCCCGGCGCAGCACGGTGTACCCCGGCGGGAATACCTCCGCATCATTTACGCTACCGATTAGGAATGTCTCCGTGAACACAAAAAGTTATTAGGTTACTACCAGAAGAACCTGATAGAGGGGGGTTCCTTTCATTTATGTTTTAACTGAATAATAACGTGTAGCCATTAGAACACTTCGTAATACTGCTTGGGTGTAGTCGAAAATAAAAATATCTATTATGTATAAGTCTTATTTCGCACAGATAATTTTAATGATTGACTAGATTGTAAACATTAAAAAATAATAACAAGCTGTAGAATCTTGAAATTCTTCTCTTTTATAATGTATTTAATAGATGGAGTTGTTAATATTAAGGTCAGTGACAATCATTTCAGAGTATGATAAAGATCTTTCCGGACTCGACTTTCAGTACAGTATTGAACTGTAAGTTTTGTTTTACTTTTTTATGTGAACATTTCAATATTTAACAATAAAGTATAGTTTTAATTGTGACACAACTAGTTGATTGAAGGCATTATTTTTGTGTGAAAACATTTTCGAGAACAGGACAGTGTAGAAGTAGGTAGGTACTTTGGTGATTTTATGGCCTTTTCCTATAAGTAACATGTTATTGAGCATATTTTGCATTGAATGAAAATTTTCGATTAATTAGCATTTTTCCATGATCTGCCTATAGTGGAAACGATAATTAAATCACCCTCTGCTTTGGAAAAATGTTTTGTAAAAATTGCAATACCGCCTTGCCATTAAATTACATACCTACACCAAAACATAGCACATGCAGGTATTTCCCCATTAATATTGCCATGAAACTGCCATCTATTTCCCACTAGCAGATCTTTATTTTCCAATTCCAAAGCATAATATATTTGTATGGTTTTAGACGGTACTGATACTGGAGTGCGTATACTTGATATTATATGTTCTGTGGTATACAGAATTAAGCGCGGTATATCCGCGCCTATACTCCGCGCCATCACTCTTTACCATTGCCGATAAACGCCACTGACATATTCACAACGATTAACGAAACCCGTAGCTAAGAAACAAAGAGTTTAAAAATTTCGCCACAGGACTTCAGTGTTGGCGCGTACTCTACGCTCGATTTTTGAGAATTATATGAGATTCACTCCCCCTTAAATAATTTGCGCTCGTCGTTTTAAAACCCTTCTTCTATAGTCAATCGGATAGTTTTATTTCCTGTAATTATTTTTACTAGTAATTAATAGTCGTAATTAAAATATTAATAACTAAAAATGTAATCATCCCTTCCTCAGAATATCAAAGTTAAAAAAGTTATCAAAGAGTGTATATGGTAGTGGGCGGTAAGCACATTGATCTGTTTTTAGTAGGTACCGATACATCTGATGGTTATTATGTACGATGTGATCTAAGACTAACTTGTAGAATACATCACTCAATATATACCGATAATTCGTAATGATTTGAAAGGGATCAAATATTTCGTCAATGTAAAATTTCTGCGTACGTAGGTAATAAAGTTACAGTTGTACCATTGAGTACCGTCGACATGACCCTGCCTCTGTCTGTCTGCTCTATAGTTTTGTCTCTTTTTGTTTTAATTGTTTTTTGCTAACTAGAATCGTGAAATTGATTTGATCGTGAATAAAAGTTGCACATTTAATACGTTGAAAAATTATTTCATATAGGTAGAAGTAGGTACATTCCTAATACCTAGAAAAGAGTATTAAAATATATTATATAAAAATTAGCTTGTAGATTCATAAGATAATTTTAACGTTTATCATCAAATCTGTTGTATTATATTTTAGTGTTAGGGTGGGTATTAAACAATATTTTTTTGTTGTATTTGTTATTATGTACTGTATGTTTTATTCTTAATTTTAAAATGATAATTGTATTAAACAAAAACTTGTAAAATATATCTAGTATCTTATTACGTTTCTAAACATTGTATGTACTACCCTGAACGATAACGACAAAAATTAATATTTTAAGAAACCTATAATATCTATACTAATAATTATTATAAAGCTGAATAGTTTATTTGCAAGTTTGAACGCTAGGATCTCGGGATCTACTAGTCCGAATTGATGTAGTCAAGTCATAAAACTGCGATAAGTATATAAGTAGGTCATCATCATCGTCATCAGCCGCAAGACGCCCACTGCTAAACATAGCCCTCCTAGTAGACTACAGGCCCGTGAACAAAATTTATGGGTCATATGATACAGCACGAGAACTATGTAGGAAGATAGAAGATTTCTCCTTGTCGCATGATTTTTGAACGGCATGGCGAAATAATGGATTAGAAGACGTATTGAAAATGTATGGTACCAATGCTAAGGCATTATCAAATGGCCAAATTTACTCTGTAAATCGTGAGAACATCTTGATTTTTTCCGACAGACAAATAATTAAAAAAATAAAATTTATAGTTTTTATAGTTTCAATACCTCTCTAATCTATTATTCTGCAACGCCGTACAAAAATCAGGCGACAAGGAGAAATGATCGAGAGTTGCAACCCCCCCTCTTCAACTGGACTCAGTTGGACAGCTTAGAAGTGACGGCATAGGGCTGAATCTTATTATTTTATACCCTTATATCATCCTACATAGGTCTCCTGCTGTATCATAAGACCCATACATTTTGTTCACGGGCCTGCAGTCTATAGTGGAAGGCCGTCCAACACCGCTTCTTCCGGTTCGTGGTCGCCACTCAAGAACCTTTCTTGCTCATCGGTTGTCAGTTTTGCGAGCAATGTGGCCTGCCCATTGCCACTTCGGCTTGCTTACTCTTTGAGCTATGTCAGGTACCCACTACTTTCGTTCTTTTGGGAATATCCTCATTACGGTTTCTGGCGCGCAAAGAGACTCCGAACAAATCTCTCTTCATAGCTTGCTGTGCGACTTGAAGCCTCATTATGAGACCCACAGTTAAGGACCATGTCTTAGCTCCATAAGCTATCACTGGCAGCACGCACTGATTAAAGACTTTGTTCTTTAAGCATTGGGATATTTTGGACTTAAAGATGTGCCGAAGTTCCCCGAACGCTGCCCGAATCCGAATTGGATCCTTCGCTGGACCTCTTTGTCGAATCTTTGGATCAACTAATTGGATATTTTGACCCAGGTAGACGTATTCGTCAATAATTTCGAGTGTGGTATCCCCAACAATAACCGGCGCAGGTGAGACACGACCTTCGTCTTGTGTATATTCATCCTCAGACCTACCTACCTGTTGGGATACTCTGCTGAGGTCCCATAGCACCGAGGTCCTCTAGCAAGTCCGTCGCAATGACTATGTCGTCGGCAAAGCGCCCAGCGCGGCGGTGAACAGTTTCGGAGATATAACATCTCCCTGTCTCACGCCTTTCTCTAGCCGGATATGTTTTGTGCACTGGTCATGTAATCCGACATGCATTGTTTGTGGCTTTGCTGTAAAAAGACTTCAACACTTCGAAATAGCGATAGTCGATGCGGCATCGCAGGAGAGACCGAAGCACTGCCCAGGTCTCGATGCAATCGAAGGCTTTTTTATAGTCCACACGCGCTACATACGCTTTACATAGTGGCCGATTATACTCCTCGGTTTTCTGTATAATCTACTGAAACGTATGGATGTGGTCTATTGAGCTGTTGCATTTTTGGAAACTGGCTTGTTCGGGTGGCTGGGAGTCATGAACCCTACGTGCGAAACGATTTGTGATTACCCTCGAAAACAACTTATAAACGTGGCTGAGAAGTGAGATGGGTCTGTAATTGTTCAACAAGGTGATGTCACCTTTTGTGCACCACCACACTTCTGCTTCACGCTTCTGGCGAATTACCGTTAAGTATGACAGCGTCGAATAGCTTCAGGAGGACTTTAAGTACCGTTTGTCCACCAGCTCTCAGACGCTCAGTCGTGCTTTGTTGTTTTTAAGTTGTTGAGGGCCATCCTAATCTCGTACAGACTGACTTCCGTGATATCTTCGGTAAAGTGTCCGGTCAGGTCAGTTCAGGACAGGTTGTCCTTGCGTAGAAGCCTATTTCCCTCGGCTAACCGCCATGAGATTTAGAGTATGATCGGAGAGCTTTTGGCTTATATTTTGGCGTCGGAGAGCTATTTATACACATCGATGAGAGTGTTGAGTTACCTACGATCGAAGATACGGTGAGGATAAATACACACACAGTACCTACGATAATGTCGGTACACGATAAGTAGGTACACACAGGTACTGGACCCGGCCCTGGCGAGATGGGGGGTTCATGGGCCCCATGTCCACCCAACTGGATCCGCGCCTGCTTACAACAGGTAAGCAGGCGCCAATATTGGCCAGCATCACAGATGTCCAATATGCACTGACTTGCGATCACAACTCGTAGGTAGAGATTCCAGGACTTACCTACGAGTAGTATATTCCGTACCTAATTGTCGAAACGAAAATCCTAGTTTTATTTTAACATTATCTCGGTTATTACTTATTACGAGTACAAAAACCAGTGCTAGTAGTCATGGCATGGGAGAAGAAATTTAGGAACATTAGGCAGATATTGATTCATATATATGGAGATTTACATAATATACATATATTTAAGTAAGTAGGTAGGTACATACACATTAGATAGATATATCTTTATTGTCCACAATACAAAAAACAATATACAAAACGATATATCCTCAAAGCTAGTGAAACAAGTGGCGGCCTTATCGCTAAAAGCGATCTCTTCCAGGCAACCGAAGGATGGAGAAAAAGATGAAATAGAGTTAGACGGGGTTAGGGTACAGTGTGACTGTATTTTATAAACTTACATATTAAAAATCATACATTCTAATACTTGGAATACTTAGTTCCTATAATTCTAATTAGTTCCTACATTAGGCATATTAATCTCGGTATTACCATGAACTTTATGACCCAGTTGATATTGAACTGTTCGAATTTGTTATGGTTTCGATTGATCTTCGTGGGAAAAAATAAAACGCCGGATGCTTCCAGGTCGGTCGTCGGTGAAAGAGTGCTAGAATGATTTCGTGACCGCGTTAATGGGTCATGAAGCCTGCGCCGAGATTCGTCGCGTCGTGCGCGCGCACAATGGCCCGTCGTGCCTCTTGCCCTGCGCGCTCCCGCACCGCGCCCGTGACACTTGACACGGGAACCCACGACCTCCAAATATTTCCGCGTACAACTTTTTATTTAACACTTTTTTACATCGATCCACCTATCTGTAGATCGAGGTACGACCGCGCGTTTCCATTTATTAGTTCAAGGTAAAACGAAAAAAACTGACTCTGAGATTCGGCGTGAAGAAGCATCCGATTTAATTTCCAATTTCGTTGTAAGAATTTACTTTATTCGTAAGTTTTGTGTACGTTTACAAAAAAACATTTACCTACCTATCTCATTCTACGCCGCAATACGTTCTCGACTATTGCTTGTACCATTACATCAGGAGTTAAGGAAGTTTTAAATCGTCTAACAGTAGCAACTATTAGACGAATTTAATAATTTAAATATATGTCTAGTCTCTATATATCTAAAAGCGAAAGGTCACTCATCACGAAATCTCAGAAACTACAAATGCTAGAAAGCTCAATTTTTGCATGGAGGTGTCTTTTAGCATCGCTAAGACGGGGTTTTGCGAAATTTAACCCCTAAGAGAGTGAAACAAGGGATGGAAGCGTATAGGTATATATTATTATTTTTTTTAATTTATAAGCATGAAATCCACTAAACTAAGTCTGATGAAATTGGGTACACAAATATGTATAAGTACTAGATCTCAAGAACGAACATAGTCTACTTTTTAGTATGGAAAAAAGATTGAAGGGGTTGAAATGGGGAATGAGAGTTTATACGAGTATGTTCATAATTGTTGAAGATAAAACCATGACATTGTATATCTACACTTGACGCGAAGCAAATAAGTAAATGTTTGTTCTAGCAATTTTGTAATTTAGAACTGCAAGGTGATGAACTGATGAAATAGGGGATAACTTACATGAAAGTTTTCATGTAAGTCCGTTAAAGTTGAAGATAAAACCATTAAATTTTGCAAATTTACAGATGAAACCCATACAAATATAATAAATGTGAAAGTAACTCTGTCTATTTATTACTCTTTAACGCCTAAAGGCCTAAACCTAAAAATGTTTTAATATACCTAAGCGTAAATATGGGCGTACAAATACTGCCTTAGTTAACTTAATATTTATTTGGTGCGGACAAAGCCGCGGGTAACAGCTAGTAGGTATATTTATACTATAGTAAGTAGCTACGGTAAAGCATTCGTGACGCGTAAAACTAGTAAAATGAGTGGAAAATTAAACAGTATCAAGTGTCCGTAACTCTCTCCCTCTGGTTACGTCCATAGAAAGATATAGCATAAGCAGGCCACAAAATTTTCCCTCTGCTGGGACTCGGGGCCTTCTTGAAAGATTCTAGGTATATGTCGGTTTCACCACGATATTCTCCGTCACTTTAAGTTAGCGGCGTTACGCACATGACTACGAAAAGACATTGGTGCGGGTGGGATTTGAACCCCGGGGGCTCCAGATCGGCAGTCGCCGTTCTCCCGACTAGACCAGCCGTAACTTATCCCAGAAAGATAGACCTAGTAGAAGACCTATTTTCTACAGATTTGTTTAAAATTTTTGCAATTAATACCTTGTCGCTACGTACTTATATCGAGGTACAAATTGTGGTTTATAGCTTACAGATACGTGGTACATACAAATAATATACATTATACTAGTACAAATTACTAGCACTCAAAGTTGCTAAAAGCGTACGGTTCTTAACAATAGTCACTTTCTTTCCGGGCCAAATACGACAGCATAAATGTACTCTTATGACACCAAAACTCAACAATGAGTCAATCATACGGATCAGTTAAAATATTCATAGGTTCAAAGCGGAGGCGTAATCGATTTTAACTCGGACGGTCCTGCGCCGGCGCCGCTTGCGCGATGAAAGCTACCGATATGTTTTTGTATTGTAGGTATGGTCATGCGTGCATTCCTTTTGCGATGTCATATAGCTCGGCCAGATTTTAATCAAATCAATATTGAGTGGTGATTAAATCTGATAAATATCTCACTCCACTTATGTGGATCGCGTTTGTATTGTACTTACCCATATTATAGATGTATATGGTTTATTGGAAGATATATTTTTTTCAATAAAGAGTACGTGTATAAATTATACATACAGATAGGGTACGACAATGTACGTGTATAAATTAGGTTTACATCTTATCTTTTATCTTATACCTTTAAACGACCAATTCTTGTAGGTATACAGGGTGTCCCATAAGTCGACGTCAAGCCTAAGTCGCATGATAGGTAAGGTCATAAAGGTCATCAGAAAAATATGTCTTATTTTTAAAATTATTGAAAAAAAAAATTCGGGAAAATGTACCATCCTGTAACAGTTTTTAGTTTCCTGTTGCTACAAATCTTTACTTTTTGCCATTTTTTTTACTTGTTTCATCCTGAATAGTGCTTCTGTAATTTGTAACCTTAAAATCTGAGCTAACTGCTCCAGCTTGAAAGAAGATGTCATGTTTTGCAGAACCACGTTTTGAAAATCAGTTTTTCGCCCTACTTTAACTGACGGTCCTGAAAAAAATTATACTACGCAAGTTTGGCAAGTAACTTTAAAAGTTAGCGCATTTAATAAGGATTCTAAAGTGGTATAACACTTATTACATTATTTCTTAGATCGGGTACAAAAAATATTTTTTAAATGAAAATCGGTTTTGAATAATTTCTTTGACTTTACTAAAAGTGATTCTAGTGAACTCAAAGGGTTCCTTAAGACCTCAAATTTCAAATTCTCGTTTGAACGAGTCATTCCATAAAGGGTAAGAGAAAGATAGAGACGCTTATGAGTCACAAAAGCAAATAAGGATCCTAGTAGTACAAAAATAAATAAAAACAGTTCCGTTTCCATTGAAACGTTTAATAATTAAACGTATATTGAATAAATGTTACCATTGTAACATTTATTTACAAAAGATGTTCAAACTGTTTTCCTTTAGCTGCAATACAAGCCCGACATCTCCTCAAAAAAGATCTTGAAATCAGACGGGCGAATCTTCTATTACTGACAAAATCAACTGCCTCTGTAATTCTCTCTCGGAGCTCAGCTACATTTTCGATTGGTTTTGAATACACCTTTGCTTTAACTGCTCCCCAATAAAAAAAATCCAATGGGTTTAAATCAGATGAGCGGGCTGGCCACGAAATCGTACCAGACCGCCCTATCCATCTGCCCGGATATACTTCATTTAGATGTTCTCTAACTGAGCGACTATAGTGCGCTAGGCAGCCATCTTGTTAAAACCACATATCTCTCAAAACATTCAGTGGCACGTCTTCGAGTAAATTGGGTAAATGGTTTACTAAAAAATCCAAATAAATTTCGCCGTTTAAGACCGCTTGTAAGTATGTATATATATAATCTGATCTGTATACAGGGGGTTTCGGGGACGATAAATCGATCTAACTAGGTTTCATTTTTTAAAAACATCATTTTATGCGCGTTTTTAGGCAATGAAAAACTCATACAATGTCATTAGAATACAATAACTTATTTTGCCACTATTCTTTTAGTCTAATTGGCTCAGACGGAGTATGCTCGCCCTCGGAGTCAACAGGCCCCGATCTTATCCTGATGGTTACACTCTGGACTTCTTTTTTTTTCTGAGAAAATCTTATACTTAGAGCCTTTTATAAACACATTTAATTCGTATCTAAGTAGTGTAACGTTACATATTGGCTTTAAACAATATGTAAGCGTACATTTCCTTCTTATTCATCTCAAAATCACCACTTCTTCATAGGAAACTATGTGGATATCTAGGTACTTACATAATGAATTTTCATACAACTAATATCTGTTCAATCGTGTCCTCACGATAAAGCATATTTTTCTTGTTAGAATATTACTATTCTTCATGTGTTTATTTCTCAAAAAAAAAAAACTCCGTTTTTCTAAAAAAAAAATTGTTTAATTTATGTCATTATACATATTTCACAAGTCAATCAGCGATAAGCAACCTCTACCATTTTCATAAAACGTCTAATTTAATTATAAAATAAACTGTTCTCTTATTCTAACTTGAATACTGAAAGTTTTCTTGTAGGAACTGAGATGGGCAGACAACATTTGGATTTCAGAAACATCTGGATACCCTGAAAGATACAAAAGTGCTGAATAAATTGAATCCCAGTTGAAACCTACCGTTCAAGAACTGATCCTGCTGTGGGCTGCTGATCCCCTGCTGAGCTATTCTGTACCTGCCCTGAACCCTACGAGTTCAAATATTATCAGTATTTATCTAAGGCTTCTATTTGAAAAGCCCAGAGCGTTGAAAAGCTCTGATCCTGCTGTGGGCTGCTGATCCTGTCTGAACCCGCGAGCCATTCCTGAGCCCTCTCGAGCCCAGAGGCTTCTGCGGGCCGCTGACCTCTAGTCGTTACCGTTAGAATGATCCTGCTGTGGGCTGCTGATCCTGCTGCGGGCTGCTGAACCCGCGAGACATTCCTGAGCCCTCTCGAGCCCAGAAACCTCTCGAGCCCAGGAGCCGTTGAATCCTACCGTTCAAGAACCCTCTCAGTTTCTATTTTTTTAGTATTTATAAGTTACGTCTATTCTATTTGAATCCCATCTCTTCATTTCATTTTTTTTCATTTTTTTTAAATATACTTGTTTCCTTAACCTCTTATTATTTCACCCTGTACTCTATACCTATCCCTATAGGACCTTTTATGTTCACTATCGTGACAGAGGTTGTAAGTCATCTTACGAGATACATGCCTAAATATCTTTTACAAAGCTCGGTTACTTCCCAGAACAATTATGAAGGATTGTTGAACTGGTACTTAGTATCTATATCCGATTGATAATTTGAGAATTTATGATTGTTTCCCAGAATAATTATGAAACTGTTAAGTAAGTATATTTCCAAATACTAACTGGTGTTTTTTCCAAATACTAACTTTTATCTACTTTTACTCTTATATTAAGTATTTTGGAACTTGAAAAATTTATTTCTTCCGGACCATCATTTTGATCTAATGATGATGATCTTCTTTTAAGTATAACTTTGAAAAAAAAAACAATATAATTTAAAAACTCAAAAAACCGCTTGGTTAATAAGTGAACCAAACTACGTACTTATGTACAATTGTACATACTATAAAAACTGAAAAGAATAAAACAAGTACTAAGATTTCTGGTGGTCTAGAATTCTATAATATGTTATTGAATTAATACTAGGTATTGCAGAAAATAAAATATATTCTAGTAAAGGAACATAACAACTGAACAGTCGGGATCCATTGAACAATTAGATTGGCTGTAGAATAATAATGGATTTTTTTAAATCATTTTAATAAAGACAATGTAGGCACTTCTTAAGACATTCTTAATCTAAACCCAATTACTTGTAACTAATTTTAAAAACTGGGGTTAAGCCATAAAGTTTAAATATATTCATGAACTAGTTTTCATAAAAATAAACTGTAATCAAATATCTATCATCAATTTTATATGAATCAACATAATTTTTAAGTCAATCGTAACATAACCTATATTATTATTACTGTACCCGCGGACCGATGCTACTTTTTTTAGTAATAAAAGAATAAGTACTTGTAATTATACTAGTAATCGGATTTTTTAAATGCAAAAATAATTTACCCTAACGTAACGGGACAATGAGCGTTACGGGACAATAAGCGTTACGGGACAATGAGTCATGTTTTTTCGTGCATGCAGCCAGCGTTCATCGATTTATTAGACGTTGTCACGTAAAAAAATAATGTTTGTCTGTATGTCCTTGATAGAATTGTAAACTATGCATTTGATCATGTGATGATCTTTGGCAAAGCTGTTGTGCATGAGCCAGAGGTTTCCGAGTTGCAATTTCAATTCAATTATCAACGTGTGGCGAAGCGCACACACGCGCAGGGTAGGTACAGGTAGTTATGAATAAAAATTTGAGTCTTATGCAGTACCAACTACTTATGTTTGTAGGTACTTATTCATGATAGATAGTTTAACACACCACTATTGGCTTGGCACATCCTGTCTGAGTAACCCTTGTCTGTGTATAATAAGCATTTCATAACGAACCTACGATTTAGTCCTGCGATAGGTCTAATCGCATTACTTACTTCCTAATTTAGAATCGCACCAGTATTGATAATAAAACTTAAGAGATTATATATCAGTTGAAAACGGATGGATGCAGTCATCTGAAGATACACTGAATATTATTTATCTGTATTTTAAATGGATACCTAACTCCTATGCAACATCTATAACCTGCCTATCGTTTGATATCGACCACTTATTCAACGTCGAACAATCCGAGAAAAGTCGAAATTTAAAGTGGAACGATGGATGTATCCGGCGCGTGCAATTTGTATCCCGACAATTTGCATCGTAGACTTTACAAAAACCTAGTTTTGGATGCAACACATTGTGAATATATGCTCCAGGAGCATCCCGTAATTGTTGCACATAAATCTCCGGTCATCGTTGCAAAAACAATACATTTGTTACTGAAGATATTATCATTCGAAAACCGAAACTGTCGCTCTGATTTATACAAGAGATTCGAAGTGCTATATTATACAGGACAAAATGCATAAAGCACGACAGTAACTCGTTTAATTCAAGAGGGCAAGACTAATGTACAAAGTGCGTAGGTGAATAGATCGACTCTTTTATAACTTTAATTTCAATACCCTCACAGTCACAAGCATTCATTTATTGAAGACTAACAGTGCCGCGCGGTTTTACCAGCGTAGTTCCCGTTATTTACATGCTTTTAAAAGTTGCATATTGTGTGTTATTCCAGACTTAGAGTGTAACTTATTTGAGTTTTAAATTTAAACTTAATCCCTTAACTACGACGTAATTGAGCAACAAACGTCCAAACATCAAATCATTAAATCTTTCAAATTTATCATATTTGTACACCTACTTCATACTTGAAGTTATCCAGATTTTCCTTTGGAGGAAACATCCACGAAATATGCGATGATCGTAAAATATGAGAACCTATTGTGTAAGATTCTTCGTTTGATTAATAGAAACGTTGACGATGGACGCTTAATCAACGTTTAAGATTTAATAGCAAAAACTATTGCTATCAGATACAATCTCCCGAATCAGGGCGTATAGTCCAAGATCCCAGATCTCCAGGCTCTATTATTTTGGGAGTTTTAAAGCGTCTGTTAAGCAAAACGGCAGGCGGAAAGTGTCTGGGAGTATCGGGGCCTTATTTTTAAAGACTGCCTATGACATACGTGAAAATCAGTTATCAGAAAATACGTGAAGTGAGTAATGTATCTTCTGGGCCCATATCTCAAAATTGGCCGTCTAAGCAAGTTAGGGGTAAGCATGTGTTCTTAATACGTACTAACTCTACTCAATCGTCCACATTTCATCCATCAGAAAATACGTGATGTCTGGCGGCCCTGGGATCTTACTCTATTAGAGATCATCTTAGATCTCTGGGTGATGAGCGCAGTCCAGTGCTAGGTAATGATTTGGACTCTTTCAATGGCTGCGTGACACTGTGCTGTTATTATGGACAGGCGTGTAGTTTACCAATCGGCGTATGTCCTGCTCGTACAATCACTATAATTACCATAGAAAAAAAATACGGGCTATTTACCGTCAATTAATGGATGTACAGTGAGTCTCCGATATTTCAATGCATGCACCATGTTAACGGGTAAGTATACCCAAGAACATTTTGCCTTCATATATTATCAGTAAATATCCCGAAATTAATAATACTAGCGAACATACGAGTACCAGTTCACTATGAGGGCTCAATTAGTTGACCAACTTTTTCCAGGAACTGAAATTAAATATTTTATGATCTCTAAAATTGTATAAAGGAAAAAAAATAAGTAAAGTTTTTAAAATGATAAGAAACTAAGTGGCAACGATATTCATCCATCAATCTGAAGCTCATAAATGAAGATGAAGTGTATTTGTTTATTTCAAATAGTTGTTACCTACCCCGCCCTATTTGATCGCGCAATAATATTTTTTGATGATTTTATGTCAATTACTGAATCATAACAATCATACTTATTATCAAATTTGTTGTGCTGAATTTATCTACACATAACTTTTTTTTAGTATAGACTGACAAGACGAGCAGGACATGTACCTGATGGCAAGTAACATGCCTGCCTCATAACAGCACAGAGGCACGCAATTATTGGAACATAACTTAGCACTGTGTGCGCTCATCACCCAGAGATCTAAGATCAATTTTATATCTCTAAGCCCGGTAATTTCTCTAAAAACATTACCCGTTATACCAGAACACACTGACACGCAGCTATTGGAACACGAAGAGTCCAAATAATTACCTAGCACCGCACTGCGCTCGTCACCCAGAGATATAAGATGTTTTATCTCTATGCCCCGTAATTTCACTGGATATATTGCCCTTCAAACCGGAACACAGTAATGTTTGCACACTACTGCTTGGCGGTAGAATAACTGGCAAAGGCGTGGTACTTTGTCAGGCGGACTCTGCCAAGAGTCCACTACAAGTACCTATTTACTATCGGAATGTTCGAAAACGCGACAACGTTTCATGCTTGCGTTGCGTTCTCATGCTTGCCGCATTCTGATATTTCCTATGCTTTTTGGTTTCCATTAAACGTAGGTAGGACATCTATTGGTCATCTATCATCATCCATTGGTTTTTATCGATGGTGACACGGGTTTTACGTATTGATGCATTTCATTTTGTAACCAGCACAATCCACAGCGTCGACCGCGGACAGAAAGCAGACGCACGAATGTATAATTAATTTGACTGCGTCTAGATTTCCTGTACACTGAATAGAACATCTAGGAAATATTGATAGACGCCATGCCACTTGAATTACCGTAAATGTTTTCAGATATGTCAAATTAGCATATTTCAGCAGACAGATGTGTCGATGGTATAGCAACGAGACGTGATCGTCTTCAATATTATGCGTGATACAATATTAATGGAGCATCTGGGTCCGCAGTGAGGGAGGCGAGGGACGAGGGACGCAGGCTTCTAGCATATGCAATGTTGTCGCCAGGACCGATGCTAATTCAGCTACCGTTGAATAATGTGCTGTTTTGACGGCTCAAGTGTCTTCGGTGTATCACAATTTATCTCCAGAACAAAGATATTTTTCAATGCAAACTGATGAATCTCTCTGAATATCGACATAAAACATCTATTTCATTAGAATATATATTCTAATGGAATAAATATTTGTATATATAATAGATGTTTGGTCAAAAAAATTGGTTGTCTGTAAAGTCGGTTGGTTTACGGACGATAGTTTAACGTGACAACGTCAAAACAAAACATAGATGCGGCGGACGCGTACAATGAGCGTAACGGGACACTTTTTCGTACCTACATGCAGCCGGCGTTTAACGACTTATTAGACGTTGTCACGTCAAAGCTCCTTACCTCATTATTTTTGTAAAATGTATTTTATGCTGCTATTTTTTTTTCAAATAAGTGCCGGTACTTCCGTAAGTAGTCGGCACAGAATTAAACATCTCAATGACCGAATTACCTTTAATACACTAGCTGTACCCCGCGGTTTTACCAGCGTAGTTTCAATTCTAATTATTTTCCTGGGATCCGTTCCGACGTGATTGAGTAACAATCGTCAGAATATCTTAACAATTCAACAATTGGTGGACAATTCACACACAACACCATCTGACCCCAAACTAAGCAAAGCTTGTGTGATGGCAGCCAGATAGCTGATGTAATACTTATATAGTTTTAAATACATACGTATAATATACATAGAAACACCCAGACACAGTGCAAATATTTGAATTCATCACACAAATATTTGCACTGGGTGGGATCGAACCCACCCTTTATACCAACCTAAGCCACTAGGCCAGTTATAATGTATTAGTAGGATGAAATAGTTCCAACGTGAAATAAAAAAAAACACTTCCCTCTAAGTCTAATTACATTAATAATGAAAAGCAACAATGCATTAATGCAACTGACGTATCGGTTACAAAGAGTATTGTTCAATATTTGAACGAGTGGTTGTATTCCCATAGCGGGAGTGTATTCCCACAGGTCCCACGAGGGTCACTAGTGATTCAATATTGTGAGTGACAGTGGCTGCGGCGGCGCAGGCGCCGGCATCTGGTTCACGTCAGTGCTCTGCACCCTATACCCTACACCCTGCACCTACACGCTGCAGGCTGGTTGTCGTGGGAGTGTGCACGGAACAGGATCGCACATCGCGTCAACAATAACACACAAATCACCCGACGGCGGCCGGACTCACCCCTCGGAAGCTGCACCCGCTCCGAGTGATGTTCGTCTGACCAAACAAAGCTATCGATATTTTTACAATAATTATGTCATAAATATCGATAACGTAGTACAGAACTGATATTTATGTACCTACTTAAATCAAATAAAGATTAGGTATAATTCTCATGATTGAACTAATTGTACCTAATTGAGTTTTCTGGATATGATGGTATCTCTTTGCGCTGTATTTTACCTGGAAACATTGCCTTTAAAACCAGAACACAGCAATGTATGCACATTACGACGCTAATATAATTTGCAAAATTTCGGTGTTCCCTAGACGAAATCTGCAAAGAGTCATAACTACCACTAAAAAATATCACAAACGTACATGACATTACATTACATCAGGTAAGTATTATTTACAATATGTACATATGTATAAAAACAAAATAAAATTATTATTCCATACAATAAAAATAAACAAATTTACAAATTAAACACGCCGTCGAGATCACTACTGCGCGGGTACCCAGAATGCTGGCAGCGTTGCCTCTTTGAATAGCTACGTAGTTGTTTTTATACATAAGTACATATTGTAAATAATACTTACCTGATTTGTATCAATAGGAAATAAATAAAATGAGAATTTTACATTTCATTATTACACTCATTTTGAATGTTCCCGCTAAAACACTAACGACTGACATGACGTCACTTGTCGCAAAACATTGGTCTCGATTCATGCCTGTATGTCCAGTTTATGTGTTTTCTTATCATTACTTGAATACATTATCATTACTTGAATACAAACAATCAAAATCGTCGTCGCTAAGATCGCAAACTATAATAAAAATGCAGAAAAGGAAACAGTTTAGCCAGTTTACAACAGCTTGTTTTGCGACTAGTGACGTAATAAGTCATATTGGTGTTTCCAGTCCAGTCACAACGGATTAAAATATAGCATTTAAAATCATTTATAATAAAACTACGTAATATTAAATAATAATAATGTGATTTTCGAAATTCTATTAATACGAACTATCATAAAATTGTGGGCCTCATAACGAAGCTCAAAGTCACACAGCGAGCTATGGAGAGAGCTATGCTCGGAGTCTCTTTGCGCGACAGAATCCGTAATGAGGATATTCGCAAAAGAACGAAAGTGGCCGACATAGCTCAAAGAGTAAGCAAGCTGAAGTGGCAATGGGCAGGCCACATCGCTCGCAGAACTAACAACCGATGCGCAAGAAAGGTTCTCGAGTGGCGACCACGAAACGGAAGACGCAGTGTTGGACGGCCTCCCACTAGATGGACAGATGACCTCACAAAGGTCGCTGGAAACCGCTGGTTGCAGGTTGCGCAGGACCGTTCGTTGTGGAAATCTAGGGGGAAAGCATATGTTCAGCAGTGGACGTCTTGCGGCTGATGATGATGATGATCATACAATTAACATTAAACATTAATTTGTGATTAGTGTTAACATCCCTATTGTCCACCAATATTTATTTATCATATAATTTACCATTATTATATATTAATACTATGTTCAGCAATTAGTTTCTTATGAAATTTGTTACTAATTCTAATGTATGTTTTTAATATGTCAATAAATGCTATCTTTTCTTATCTTATCTTATCTTATCATTGCTCTCTCATTAATTTAATATCAAAATAAAATAGATAGAAATAACTCTGGTAGATTTTAAAGTCAGAGAGTATTTTCAAAGTGTACCTTTCACCTTCGACCACACCGTTGCTTCATCAACGACCATGCGAGTTGACTGTCAAACGAGGACTGATACGAGTATTATGCGCTGCAGTACCATCGATATATACTATCGATATGAAACTCATCCCAGCCCCATACTGTGGGAACCAACCAATTAATAATATCATTCGCAAATCCCTATCGAATCTAAACAGTGCGGTACTCAAGGGTGATGGGGTGGGATAATGGCTCTACTCGCAAGTACTGACCGGAAGCAGTGATGAATGCATCTTCGTTCGTTTGTTACGGTACCGGGTTTGTTATTTTTCACATAGATATTTTGCTGGGATTTTCAACCAGTTGATCTTTGTACTCAAGTTTTTTTGCGAACATTGCTGTTCGAAATTGGGTAAGTATCATTAACTTACTTATTTTTGACTGAGGTTGTTTTTTATAATCTTATCTATTATACACGCGAAAGTTTGTTAGTATGGATGGATGGATGTTTGTTACTCTTTCACATGAAAACTACTGAACGGATGGAGCTGAAATTTGAAACATACTCGTAGATAAATTACAGTCTTGCTGCTTTCTATCGCGTAAAAAAACGGGAAAGAGAACTTCGCTGGGAAAACCGCGGGGCACTGCTTGTATAGAATATTTTTGGCTATGTATAAAATACGCACCTATTTATAATTAAATATTAAGCGAACAATATATATATTATACACACATATAGGGAGTTAAATTAGAGATGAAATATTATGTCCATCAAAGATACCCATTAAAGCATACCCATATTTCCACTGCTGGGATTCGGGGCGTACGTTCACAAGAAGACAGCCATGGCCATAATCCACCCCGCTTGATGTCTATAATGGAACATGCCGGTTTCCTCACGATATTTTCTTTTACCGTTAAGTTAGTATGACATATTTGTATCTCTGCAGGCAGGATTCCAACGCCATTCGGCCACTGCGGACTCATATATTTTTAAATACATACTTATTACACATAGGAAACACCCAGACGCAGTACAAATATTTGTATAGGATGGGGTTCGAACCCACGACCCATAGCGTCGCAGGCATACTTTTTACTGTCAACTAAGCCACCTATCTGACTTGCCGAGTTGAGTCAAACCTCTTCGTTCGTGTCTTTGGAACATCAACCATGAACAACTTTCTATATAATGATTTAGTCATATCAGAATCAATTTATTATATGCTCCGTCCCCCGTGCCATACCCCGGTCGTAGGGGCGCACCACCTGACGTGGCGCTGACGAGCTGCGTGACGTCACTACAACGGCACATGGCACAAATTAATTTATGCTATTTATGGAACTGATGGTCGGGGATGTAAATAGTGGTTAGTTTTAATCAGTGGTTAATGATAATTCCTTCGTCATCGATAATTTTGGTGAGAATAGTGGTTTTAATTTGTAGCTTCTCTTTTTCAGCCCATACAGTGTATCTTGAGTTACTGAATAAAGGTTTGAATAGTGCATAGGTTGTACTTAAGAAACCGTGAAAAAGGCTATCATTTGTGTCCAACCGCACGCCTACATTTCTGTGAAATTTGGTTGAGTTTGATGAAATGGTTACTGTTTAGGTTTAATTTTGTAATGTAGGTTCATACAATCGCCATTGTCGGAAGAGCATTGTATATACATAGGAATGTTGTACCTATTTTCTACTAAAAAAATAATCTATGTTATTCACAAAAGCTTCATTTTCTCTTTTTGTAAGAAAGTATCTTCTTACAAATAGGGAACTTACAAAAGTATACCTAAATAATTCAAACTAAAAAATGGTAGGTATAACTATTCGTTATAAGCTATAACTGAGCTAAATTTCAGAAAAGTCGTGAGTGTGACATTTAAGTACATATATCCCTTATTGCTCTTGTTTGTCTAGGTACTTATCGAGATAGTTGAAGAAATTACAAGTGAGACAGATAATTTATTTTAACCTTGAAAGAAAACATCGTGAAGAAAACAAAATTATCTTTTTTATAGTCGTGAGACGAGTAGGTCATGTGCTTCTTCTGTTGACGTGTCTCTATCAACTCGCTTTTGACCAGCGTGGTAGTTTACTGGTTTTTAGCCTTGAATCTCTCCTTGAAAGACAAGGCAAAGACAAGCTCGGATTCGGATTCCCCGCTCTGGGAAATTAAGTGGGCTGTTTATGCGAGTGTGACAACTAGACGTTAAAAACGTTATAAAGTTGTAATGAACATGAATGACAGAATGAATGTTGTATGTGCGTCCGTATGTTCGAATCATCCTTACGAATAATTGGAGTGGCGGGTGTCACGGGCCATAAGTTTCTCGATTAGATCGGCGCGCGTGCGCACGCTGGTCGACTGGTCGCAGCAGTCGGGGTCGCGTGCCCGCTTAATAACCTCTTAATGAAATTAACGACTGCGGACCATATTGATGGGGATGACCAACAAAAACGTAACAATTACAAATTCCGTATGTTGTTTGATACGGTACCCTCGTCCCGACGAATAAATTACGCCTAATGTTACCTGCGCGGGCTGCGTGCACCAGAAATGGAAACGTATTATCGCGTTTACTGACCTGTTATTAGGGTATTGCTTTCAATATTTTTTAATAATTAATATTATTTCAAATTTGTATAGTGAAAACTTTCGTCTCATAAGTTGATACTTATTGATGTAGATAAATTATTAGGTAAATATTATTGCAAAACTCTCGTGTTTTCGCTCTTGAAATCTTCCTTAGCAGAATTTACGAGCAATAAGTACATAGTTTCATCTATAAAAAAAAAAAAATTGAGCGTAGATAAAGAATATGTAAACTCTTTGGTCTTCAACATTACCGCAAAAAGTGTGTTGCTGGACTATATGAAGTATGTACTATACATGTATACAACTTACTTACTATTCCACTTCACTCTTTTTTCTATCGAACTGCTCGTTGCTCTCAAATACGATATCGTTATTTGGATGACGTTTCAAAGGCTTGGACGAGAATTTTCACTCCACTTACCTAATAAGACCTTTTTAAACTGTGAAATACGTGTGTCTTAGGTGGACGTTACACCACATTGTTAATTAGCATCAAGCAAGAGTAAACATACTACGTACAAAACAGTTGAACTTAATCGTTTTTTAGTAGATGAAATAAATAAGTTCATGTCTTATTTAAAATTCATATTTTCCTAGTAAAACGCTGTTTTTCCCTGACATGTTTTTCAGTAAACACAAGCGGTCTGATTCTTACACCTGAGACGAATTTATAAACTATGGATGGACTAATTCAGCATTTAAAACTGTGCCCATTTGTGATGGATGGGACGACATATGGCCGAGGCCGCGATAATGCACGGATTACATTATGTGCTGCGATGAATTATGTATTTTGGGTTTTTGTGCGTTGAGAGATTTTTATGCCACGACGATAAATATTCTGACTTTGTCGTTACTTTTTATTTGGCCTTGCACTGACAGGGGTCAGTCAAGCAACATTTTCGTTTTTCAGTTGAAGAGAGCGACATCATACTAAAATTATTAAGGCGAACCTTACTAATGGCTCCTACATCATCTCGTAGCATCACGTTTTAATCAAATGAAATTAAAATTGTCGTTCGGATACAATTTGAAATCATTAAACGTTAAAGCGGATTTTTTTTTTAATACTTTTGGCGTTTTCTGGTTTACCTCAAAGTTCGGCGTGGAGTATATGTCACCTCAGATCAACTGCTATAGGTCTCTTTATTTCAGCCTACTTTACATTTTCGCTGAGAAACTCGTTTATTTTTACTTAGTTTTCTCTGGAGAATCAAAAGTGAAGGCCGAAATCTACTACTCTGATCAAGGGCGTGTTGGCGGATGACATTTATTCTCAACATATGATAAGATAAGATAAGATATCATTTATTGACATATTAAAAGCATACATTGGAATTAGTAACAAATTTCATTAGAAACTAATTGCTGAACATAGATAGTATTAATATATCTCGTCATTTGCAAAAAATATAATGTCATTGAAAATATAAAATAATGTACATCACAAAATTAATAAAATGCTGTATAGGGGCATTATTGTTCCTATCTATTATAATTAATACTGTTACTATTTAAATTTAATTATTCTATTAAAATAATATCTATATATTATTGTGGTAATGGTAATATAAGTACCCAGGCATGTACAGTCTTACATAGCCAATTGCTCGTAAGCGTCATAGAAACATCAATACTACTCGTAGTTAAAGTTTAAATATTCACCTATGCTGTACAAAGTCCTCTGGATTAAAAGCTGTTTGATCTTTCCTTCAAATATTAATTTGCTCGAGATGGATTTAATACTTTCCGGCAAATGATTGTATAAAACTCTACCAACTCTGCCAAAGTGAATGGGCAGCCTCTTTGCAAATGCAAGTCTGTATGGTATCGGCTGCAACATTATCCGCGTACGTCCTGATCGCCGATCTTTTGCTTCAGTCAATGAATATTTTTCTATATTGTCCCTGGTGTACTTGCGAGCTTCAAATATATAGAGTGCAACCGATGTCATAATTTTTTGCTCTCTATAATGTTCTCGGCAACTCTCCTTAAACTTTGCATTGACTAGGACGCGTATGGCACGATTTTGCATCAAAATACGTTGGGAGTCACCGGAACAATAACTTAAACTTTGCATTGACTACGTTGGGAGTCACCAGAGTCAAACCCAGAAAACTATTACCATAAGCCATAATCGAATGAACATAAGCATAATATGTCTCTTTCAAACTCTCCGGAGACGTGATTTTCTTCAGCTGTTTTAATGCGTATGTGGCCTTGGCCATTTTCTTACAAGTTTCTCTATATGATTCTTCCAGCTTAATGCAGGGTCTAGTACAAAACCTAACAATTTTACTACGTTCGTGCTCATGATCTTAGTTTCATTTAAAACTTCACAGGTAAGATCCTTTGATTATGGGCTTTAAGATTAAAGAACATAATGTTTGTTTTATCCGCATTTAAATGTAACCCATTAATTCCAAACCAATAATTGAGTTTTGAGAGAGTATATCGTTCATGGAACATGACGATTTCTTTACGATGTTTTCCTTCTCTATCGAAGCCAGTTGTAATGATGAACTGGTACAAACTTGGACTACCGTACTTGGAAACATACTCATAGGTGTAGGTAGGGAAATTGGACTTTCTTTCCACCGGACCACCAAGGTTTTTTATTTTATTTTTATACTTGTAGTTATACTTATACATTGCTCGCAGAACCGACAACCGATGGGGAAGAAAGGTTCTCGAGTGGCGACCACGAACCGGAAGACGCAGTGTTGCACGGCCACGAACCGGAAGACGCAGTGTTGCACGGCCTCCCGAGGGACACTAGATGGACAGATCAGACCTCACGCGCCATTCGTTGTACTTACCAGCTTCGTATAATTTTATATCTTATTTCTATCGTAAATTTATTCTAAGGTCGCTGGAAACCGCTGGTTGCAGGTTGCGCAGGACCGTTCGTTGTGGAAATCTAGGGGGGAGGCCTATGTTCAGCAGTGGACGTCTTGCGGCTGATGATGATGATGAGTTATACTTGACCGCCATCTCGCCTGATGTTAAGGGTTACGATGTGATCTACGATGAAACGCCACTCTCCCACAGAGCATGAGACTCATCTTCAAGAGCTGTTCGAGAGGATGAGGCATCATCTTGGTGCAAAATGCTGTATCAGAGGTGTTAAGTTAACACCTGGATAAACCGATTCACTCTCGATTTGAAGACAACAAAATTGTAACCATCGAGAAAAAGCCAGTCAGGCAACGCATTTCCCAGCCGAGACGTTATTATAAGGAAAGTCTACCATGGCGCTCCTTAATAATGTTCAACACCGCCAGATTTACCAAAGAAATCTTCAGAATTGTTTCTGGGTCGGAATGTACCACCATTTTGGCCTGAAGAACCTGAAATATGGTTTGCTCAAGTGGAGGGCAATTTACGGTATCTAACATCACTCCTGATTTCACCAAATTTAATTATGTCATTGGTCAACTGGATCATCAATATTCCAAGGAGGTAAAAGACATAATTATTTCACCCTCCCACCGACCGCTACGAAAAGCTGAAGACTGAACTCATAAAGCGACTGACAGCTTTCTAGGAGAAAAGTGCATAAACTTTAATGCACGAGGAACTAGGAGACCGTAAACCTTCCCAGTTTTTGAGACATTTGCAGGGCCTAGCTGGAAACCGGCATACCCGAAGACTTTATACGCACAATATGGAGCAGCCGGTTACCTAGCAATGTGCAAACGCTTTGGCTTCACAACCTCAAAGTTTCTGAAGTTTTGGCAGATTTAATGATCGTGTCCAAGATATCGTCACCCATCACGCGTTGTTTCTGAAACATCATCATCATCAGCGCCATCCGATCTTTGATGGACCCTGAAACGCACTGTGAAGAACTTATCGATGCAGTTGACAGGCAATCAAGATCTCATAGTCGAACACATCGATCCTGTTCGAATTGAGTTACCGAAAGTTTCTTGTTGGTACCACGAAGTTTGGAAAGAAGGCGAACAAATGTCTTTGGTCGGAAACCCAGGGCTCTAGTGGCGACGACGGATTGCCTACATTCTTCTGGTCGCCTATTCGTTAC
This sequence comes from Ectropis grisescens, assembly GCA_017562165.1. Classification (NCBI taxonomy): domain Eukaryota; kingdom Metazoa; phylum Arthropoda; class Insecta; order Lepidoptera; family Geometridae; genus Ectropis; species Ectropis grisescens. The sequence continues at coordinate 14,785,628 of CM029770.1, read as the reverse complement.
CGACCGCAGTCTGAAAACCCAATTTCTTTGGATACCGGAAGCGATCTTTGCGTTTTCCTCGAGCTGCGCTTTCGTGAACGTCGGAAAGAACAAATCATTACAGCGGCTAACGGTAGCGCTATTAATACCTTCGGTTATGTCCAGCTCAACCCAAATATTGGCCTAAGGCGTAATTTTCCTTGGAAATTCGTGGTTGCAGACGTGACCAAAGCTATTATTGGCGCCGACTTCGTCATTATAATTTAGTTGTCGATATTCGTCCGCGTTTATTAGATAGCACCACTTCTCTTTCTACAGCAGCTATCATTGATAAAAACGTTAATTTATTTTATCTGTTAAAATTGCGACTGGAGACACACGCTATCATGCTATTTTAAATAATTATCCCGAAATCACACGACCAGCTGGCACCACACGAAATACTAAACACAATACTAAACACTATATTTACCACACCTGGTCCCCAGTCACTCTGCTCCTCGTAGATTAGCTCCTGACAAAATGAAGATAGCTCATGAAGAGTTCCAGCAAATGCTCAATAGGCCCTCTCAGAGAGCCCGTGGTCTTCCGCACTTCATTTATTTGGCGTCCTGTGGAGACTACTGCAGGCTGAATGCAAGGACTATCAGGTATTCTATTAGGCACATTGACTTTTGATATCTGGTTGTAAGGTGTTCTCCACGATCGATTTAGTGAAGGCCTATAACCAGATTCCGGTTTATGAGCAGGATATCGAGAAGACAGCCATCACGGTGAGCCTATATGACATTTGGTTTGAGGAATGGCAAACATTCCAAAGGTTTGTAGATGAGATGACCGAGGAATAACTTGACGACATTACAGCAGAAACGGTAGGTCAAAAGCCTAATATCTGGTTGGATTTCCGAAACCGTCAGATTTGGCTCACCTTCCGACATCATCACGGATCGTGGACGTCAGATTGCGACGCTAAGCTTGCTCTCGTTTGAATCGCTCTCTATTTCAATATTTATCACCTTACGAAAATAATTGGGTTCAGACATAAGCGTACCACGGCTTACCATCACAACAGACCGCATGTAATGGTCTTGTCGAACGATTTCATCGACAATTAAAGCTGCCATTATGTGTCACGCCGACTAAACCACCAATTGGATCGAGTCGTTACCTCTAGTCTTACTTGGCATCCGGTCAGCATTTAAAGATGATATTAATGCCTCTTCTGCTGAACTGCTTTATGGCGAGCCTTTGAGACTATGGTCTTGTCCGGACAATTCTTTCAAACCGTTGAAAGTGGTACTACGGATATTACAGAGTTCACTGCTCGATTGCGCAGTTTCGCAGCCAATCCCAGCATCACGTCATAACAAAAGCAAAATTTTTGTTTATAAGGACCTGGCGTCTTCTAGTCATGTCTTTCTTAGAGAAGATGCGGTTAGAAGGCCACTCCAACCTGTCTACTCTGGCCCTTTTCAGGTTTTAGAGCGAAGTGACAAGGTGTTCAAATTACTCATAAAAGGCAAACCAGTCACAGTATCAATAGACCGCATAAAACCAGCCTATCTACTTGTCGACTCACCAACACCTAAAGTCATTGACACTGTCCCAGTACCTGTAGTATCCGAGGAACGTACAACATCTAGCCCACCTATGAGGGTCACTCGTTCTGGTAGGCAAATACGTTTCCCAGTTCGTTATCGTCCGTAGTGACGGCCTCTGGAGGGGAGTGATGTGGGCGTCCCTCTAACATTTTATCATTTATACATACATAAATAATCATTTATAACATTATTTACATGTATATTTTATATTTAAATATTATTATATTACACAAACATAATACACAACATATTTATATATTTACCATATAAATATAATATTCCAACAATCTAAGCAATTATTCACGCGATACACAATACGCGATTAAAACGCTACCGCTCATAGCATAACCGCGCGCTGCGGCGAGGGATCGGCCGCCGGTGCACTACCATGATGCTACGTGTAGCTAGTTAGATAGTTTCTATGCACGCGCACCGCTCCCGACCCGCGCCGCGCCGCCCGCGTATCTCTTCAGTCAGCTGTTGATTGTATTGAACTAACTTGCTCACGCGCCATTCGTTGTACTTACCTAATTAGTATTTATCTTGGAATTTTAGCTTCGTATAATTTTATATCTTATTTCTATCGTAAATTTATTCTATCGTATCTAAATAGTTATTATTGTGGTTCGTGAATTACATTACGTTGGATATAATAACTTGAATTTAAATTGACCACCACATCACGGTGTACCTACCGTCGCCATCCCCCATATTACGATGTGATCTACGATGAAACGTGCTTACCTAGGATAAACCGATTCACTCTCGATTTGAAGACAACAAAATTGTAACCATCGAGAAAAAGCCAGTCAGGCAACGCATTTCCCAGCCGAGACGTTATTATAAGGAAAGTCTACCATGAAACGATGTCGCTTTTTGAGCAGTCCAATAGAAGAAAGGGAAAGGTGGTATTCAATGATCAGTAGTACACTCATCGAAATGTATTAGATAAAAATCCGATAAACTATCAATTTTGCAGCGATGTTCAATGCTTTGAAGTATTTTTCGAACAAGATTGTCGTTGCCTATGAGCCTTTTGGCACGTCTTTCGATCGATTGCAAAGCTTCCAGCTGGTACGTAGGTGACATTCCAAGGCTGCCAACAGTAGTCCATACATGAACCTGTGCTTGGTGTAATGTTAGCAATTGTTCAGACTTGAAGTAGATACCTTCGTACCTTTGAGAGAACACCTATGTTATATATATTTTTTTGAGATAAAGTGACGGCACGAATACAGCACCTGATCGTAAGCAAAACTTTAACGTCATTTAGGTATATTATAAACAAATTAACATTATTGATGTATTTAGGAAATTTCTGTAAAAAATCATACGTAGGTACGTACGTACCACTTACTCAACCGGTAGATACTCGTATAAGTAAAATTAGATTAACTAAGTATTTATGAATTAGGTAGATATTTATTTGCACATGTGAACAAATAGTGGATGTAGGTATAAATAAGCTAGGGAAGCATAAGGATTTTCTTTGTAAACATTATCAATGGTGTGACATACATGAGGTGTTTACCTTTGGGTTGCTTAATGGTGTTCCTTCGTCCCTTCTAGACTCGAAAGTGTGCAGTCCAAGAAATGAGCAGTAGGACATGTCTAAAAATATATAAATAATTAAATAATTGTTAAAATATAAATATTAAATATTAGAAGTGGTAGTGATACATACCATGGTAGTACTTACTTTTCGGTTACTTGAAACCAATAAACAAAAGGTAAAATTTATATTGTATAGCTCGTTACAATTTTTAAAAGTAACGTTCGGTTCAAATTTTTAAGTAATGCTCAGTCCAAACTTTTTAGCAACTTTCGGTACAAACTTTATCAGTAACACCCGGTATAAACTTTCAAAGAAATTGCATGTATGAGTGAAATATGAAGTAGAACAGGCGCTGGATGGAGTCGGGTGCGCAATATAATTATGAAAACCGCATTCGGTGTACGGTTTTGAACTCAGAACCTCTCCATAGATTTTTTCATTTGTTTACACCCCATCCTCTTAAATATTAATTTAAATGAAATGAATAAAATTGGTTATTGTGGGTTATCTTTAAGAGATAGATACATTTATATACCTACCACCGCGGAGTTTTTTTAAGGAGTACAATTCTGCCGCACATTATTTTGATCTATCTCGTAGGGTTCCAGCGTTTTCAATGTAAGCGGTTATTGTGGGTTAAAATAGATACATTTATCGTACCTACCACCGCGGAGTTTTTTATGACATTATTTTGAAATTACAAACGTTTTCAATGTAAGCGCAAAAAAATGTACATACCTACTCGTATTTATGACATCAAATTACAAACTTTTAAAAATATCAATGTTTCGCTACTATTTTATGAATGCATTATACATATAAACAGTCCTATTGAACCACTCTACCTACAACACATTCTACTATCCTATTTATTGTATTGTTCATCTATTCTAGGTATGTATAATAATAATAAGTACGTATTTAAATACATATCTCTATATACCTAAGTATTGTATCAACTATCTGGCCACCATAGTACAAGCTTTGCTTAGTTTAGGATCCGACAAAGTTGTTTTTTATTTAAAACTAACGTTACTGTATACTTACACCATACAACTTGAAGATCCAATACAAAAATATAATTAATTTCTAAAATGGAATTGTCATCCTGGCAGCATAGTCGTCGTCAAATATATAAGAGGTTGAAAATGTTATTTTTAATACCGTTAAATTGCCTATATATTACAGTTTTTTTAAATAATCAGGGATACATTATTTATGATCTTATTTAACTATCTAGTCAATGCTATTCAAGTGGTTAGTTTGTAGCAGCTCTGTTCACTGCGGCTTCGATTCCCATCCTGGATAAACATTTGTAGCTATGGTAAATACTGTAAATTGTGAACATACTCGGAGTGTCTGGGTGTTCCTATAACCCACGAGTATTTGTTTATAATTATCAATATATGTGGTTATTGATGGTGTTGTGTAAAAGATGTTGAGAAATAAATGTCACTCCAACATTGAAAGTTTGTGTTTTTACAAGTCTGCATATTTTTTCCCGCGCATCTCTGTAACGGCTGGATGGATTTGAATTAAATTAAAGTAATAATGTATCTGTATGAACATTCATTCTACTCTTTCCTCCGTTTGCTTCCTTTTGCACGTTTGTGGTCGTTAAGGCACGACTCAAAGTGCGGGGTGCAGTTTATATATGTGTATTTAATTAACAACAAGAATACTGTTATACTTAGTCGTAACTGCAGAACTTCAACTACTTACTCTCAGTTTCTGTGGCGCGGGTTATGAGAGAACACGTGCGGTAGAGCAAACACATATGCGGCGGTCCGCCGCGCGCACCGGTGCGCCTCACGCCGGCTCCTTTCAGAACCTGATTAGATAGGGCGGGCCGATGGTAATTAGCTCGCAAGATTCAAATATCGATTACTATTAATAATCTTATTGGAAAATCGATATTTAGCTACCGAGCTGTTTATGGCCCCATTTTGAACGATATAGTTTTAAATTATCTTAAATTGTTTTCTTAACCATGTAGCAATAGCTTGGTATAGCGAGAAGAAAATAATGGAACTGCCACTTTCGCAAATACTTTTGAACATTGACTATATTATGAAAACTAAATGAGTTGGGTGGACAAAAGGTGACATATTAAATTATGCACATATTGTGTTTTAATAATAAAATAATGCTCCAATGACATCAGAGCGTCTCAGTTATTTTAATGAATATTTGACATTTATAAATAACACTAATAGAGATTTTATAATATAGAGTGACGAGACGAGGAGGACTTACCATGAGGCACACCTCATGGTAAGCAACATGCCTGCCCATAATAGCACAGTGACACGCGTCTATTGGAACATGAAGAGTCCAAATAACCTAGCACTGCACTATGCTCGTCACCCGGAGATGTAAGATGTTTTATAGCTATCAATGGACTGTAATTTCACTGGTAAAATTTTAAGATTTTTTTGCTAAAGTGTATTCTAATTCTTTGTTAGGTTGTTATGCTCCATCTGTTTTAGTAATATAGTTTTCTTCAAGCGATGCAAAGTTCGGGCTATACCTATGGCCCAATATATAACATTAAATATAAGTATAAACATACTACATTATATTTTAATGGGGATCATGCATAGAAATGATTTATCAACTTATTTAGCTTTTTGGAAATTGAGAGTGAGACAAAATAATAATCATAATTGAATTGTGACATTTTTAATATATATAAAATTTAAAAATGTCACAATTAAAATATAATTTAAGTTTGTTGCAAATTAAGCAGTTGAACTGGTATTGATTAACCGAATGAGAGTAAGAGGTAGGTAAAAGTATAACGGCTGGGACGTTATTCTATTTAAAACGGAAGGGGAAGTATGGCTATATTTAACCATTACATGAGGGGTGGTAAATAAATAGTTAGCGCACTTAGATTGAGTGCTATGTTAAGTTTGTACATTAAATCTATTTTTATTTGAATTGACAAATACTACAAAAGAAACAACTAACGCATATTGCATAATCAAAAATATCATTTAATGACACACACACACACATGATGAAATTTAAGCACATAATAAAGCACAATTTGTGTAAATACTTAGTGAATTATATTTTTACAGGACTACAAATAACTACAAAAGACCACGCTCTCGTGTGTCTCCAATGTACCTAACATTCGTGGTTCACAACGACTGCACTCAGAAATCGGAAAGAAAAAAATTGAAAATTTAAAAATATTTCACACATAGGTATTGTTGACGCCAAAATATGCTTTCGTATGAAACGCTTGTTTTTTTTTCAAATTTCTATATTATCTGTATACCTAGTAAAATAACAATAACATTAATACAACAAAGGTAAATGTTAGTGTGTATGCTTGTTCTCACGTATTCTGTATCGATTTACCGGATCGAATGACACTAAATAATGTTATGATCACTTTCTGTGATTTAACACACAGGATACCTTTTGTCCCGTTAAAGTGTGTGTTCATTGAACCGTAGGGCGCAGCTTGTTTGTAAATGGTGAGTAAATGATATCACGCCCCTTTTGACGTAGCCCAGTACGAAATTGGTTTAAGTAAACATTAAATTCAACCGGCCTTTTTTGGGTAAATAGTAAAACTAATATTATTTCTCAGTATGTCTCACGCATACCCATTGCGCATATCTTATATGCGTTTCACTGTTAAACTTGGGTCTCTCACAGATTGTTCAAGATCTTTTATAAGTATAGAGTGACTGCAGTATATATGTTTGATGGTAACCCTGCCTGCCCATAACAGTACAGTGCCACGCAGCTATTGGAACATGAAGAGTCCAAATCATTACCTAGAGCTTTACTATTAGAGATTTAAAATGATTTATCTCTATATGACCTGTAATTTCTTTAGTAAAAACCTTCGACAAATTATCTTTTCTATTTTATGCAATCTTTTCCCCAATCCTTAGAAAACAAATATGTAGTTACACTTGGAGAAATCTTCAGAGCTGCCCCTGAGAGAAAATCTAACCCACTTTTTTCGACTGCGAGATAATTTACTCTTCCTAAGTATCATTTCTTCAGAGGATGAGTTAACGAGAATCGCAGTTGCTAATCGCACGTTGATAGATTCCTAAAAATATAAAAGCACTGAAGGTCAGCTTGAAACTGAAGGTGCGCTATGCAACGACACTTTTAAAATGAAATTTGGTTTTTAAAACATCGCAATACAAACTAGCTAGGTTGCTCGATGACGCACACGTTAAGGGGACGGACGATTCAAAGTACATAAATGATATATTTTATTGGGTCCACGCAAAGTAGGCCACGTAAATTCCAGGGGTAAATTTCCACTGCGTATCCACATGTGTCCAAACATTATCTACCGCTACGAGTACCCTAACTTACACGAACAAAGACGTTGCTGTGCATTTCTCGATGGACCGATAAAAACTTCGTGAGAATGTTTTTTATCGGAAAGTGTTTATGAATATTCAGTACAGGTGATTTATTGAATTGATAATGATTAACGACAATGATAATGCCGATCTCAGTAGCTAGGTGCTCCATTTCGTGTGCGTTATGGATAAGGGAGCATGCACACCTGCAGGAAACCTTCTACTGCGACTGTGAAAACCGTTTCATAACTAACGTTTTTATCAAACACAATTGGATACTGGCTTTTAATATTATAATTAATTCCGTGATAAATATGCACTAGTTCGTTGATCCGGTTCCTTTTGTTCATCTACCGGCATACCGACTGATCGAATTCTATTAGTAGCATTCAATATATGTCGGTTTGAATAATAAAGAGACTGTAATATTTTATGTTGTCAGATTATATGTCACGTGAGAATATGCCCGAGTAACATTTTCTGTTTTTTTTATACATATTTAATTAATAATACTTGAAGCGGCTTTTACTTGAAGTTACCCGAAGTTTTATTAACCAGTTTTATAGTAGGTATACATATTTACCTTTATTTTTTATTACTTTTTGTACCTATATTTTTGTTGTTATTTAAACGTCTGCAGATTGCAAAAATAAAAGTTGTAATTCAATTTTGATAAATTAGACGAAATTGTTTCATTTGTTTCGAGAAATTTCGTAAGTCTAATTTAAAGGTCCATAATTTGATTTAAATATGTTCTCACTCATTTATTATTCATAATATCTGTTATTTTGAAAACGCCTCTTTATCATCGAAGGACGACACAACGGCGCGGACGTTGAACATTTATAACAATGGTGAAAAACAAAAGTTTCGTAATAAAATTAATAATACAATTTGTGGACTAAAAATAATTTTGTACGTAACATCTCGTTTTTCGCGATAATTTCAGATTTAGTCTCTAAGTAAAGGTTATTAAAATCCCTTTCGGTTTCATATAGGCAATCCACGTAACCCTGTACATCACAAACGGGCACAATGTGTAACAGATCACATTGCATAGCAAATAATAAATCGGAAGTTCGGGGCAGGTGTGTTAATAGATAGGCAATGATCAGAGTTCCATCGGTTATCTCTACGCCGCAGTGACCCCTCCGAAGTCTTCCATGAATGTACCGGCCTCAATAACCTATGCAAATAAAATCAAGTAGTGTACTAGTGATCAGTAGGGTCGCCGGTGCCGGTCGAGCCCGGATGTGAGGACTTCAAATACAAATCGTATTTACCCAAGAAACGAGGGTACATATAACACGTGCTCAGTATATACATTGTACATGTTCAGGTAAAGGGGGAGCGTACAGCTGTCTCGACAAGCAAAGCAAGAGTAACAAACCACGACCGCGGTTCTCTTGCTACGTCTTTAATCATTGCTAGATTTGATGAACATTTAAAGGATTCAAATAGAAGGTCAGATTGGAAAAAATACTTATAATAAGAACTTTAAGTTAACTTAGAAAGTTAAGATTCAGAATAAAACTTCGAGTTTTTTAATAAAATAGGGATGGCAGTACAATATAACTCTGCGCACACATCAACAATTTTATTACAAATTGCTATTTTAATAACTAGTTATAGTTGTTACTCTAATCTAATACGTGGTAGGTATTGTTATAACAACTAAGTCATTACATTATAAATTTAGGTGATCCTGAAAACGTTGTGCTGCCAAACAGATTATAAACGAAAACAATGTGCAGCGACGCTTTATGTAGGTATATGGATACAATAACTTTTTATTGAATTTTATGTGTTCTTGTGTGCCCATGTGTAAAATAAATGTCCTTTCTCATACAGACATAAGCTATCTCTAAACCAAATTTAATTTAAATCGGTTTAGTAGTATAGACGAGAAAGCGTAAGAAAAATACATTCAATTCGATTTATACTCGTAACCATTAATTCAAAATAACACTTGGTAACTAAAGTCACTTATTATTATTAGAGATAAAGAATTTTTGTACAATAATAAAATAATACCAAAAAATTATGTGAAATAAAAACTAATCAGCCGTAAAGGGACATTGTCAATTAGATGCAACTGAAAAAAGGGTTTGTCGTAATGAAAATACAAATTATTTTAATAATGAAAACATACAGTACCTGCACTTGTAAACAATTACATTAATGTCTAGGTAGTACTTATTATTTTACATTAATCAATAGTTCTAATCTCGTATATTCCTTTTTCACATTACTGTCCATAGATTATACATAGATCATCCACAGTAGTAACATGCCGTGCTCATTAGATAGCTTTCTATTTCAGGTTTTACATAGTTACTTTAGTTATTAAGGGTTGTTCATACAAATATAGTAAAATTGCGACAAAAGTATAAAGAATGGTGGGCAGCAAGTTGAAATATACTATCAGCCTCCTATCGATTCTCTAAATATATAAAATCGGTCGCAGAGGATTTATGCTACTATAATATTATAAATGCCAATGTATAGATGTTTGTTGCTCAATCACGTCGTAAGATATGAACGGATCAAGCTGAAATTTGGAATACATGTAGATTATAGTCTGGTAGAACACATATGCTAATTTTTTATCCCGGATAAATAAAGCGAACAGGAACTACGCGGGTAACATCGCGGGGTGCTGCTAGTTTGTAATAAATCTTTTACAGCACGATTGTTACAAATAATTCAAAATAGTATTAATCCTGAATGTTCGATCCCTAAAGAACGTATAAGGGGTACGTGTGAAAAAACTCCAGCACATTATGTATTTGAACCGCTTGAATAACTTGACTTATTCAAACTTGATTTGATATTATAAAAAAATTATTAAATAATAGAAAAATTAATTAATACTTATCATTAATTATACAAAAAATCATACATATACTTAAAATTAAAATTACTATTTTTTAAATAGTATACTATTAATTTTTATTGTACATATTAAATAATTAAATAATGTGTACAATAAAAATTCATTACAGTGTTGTGCATGCATTGTACACCAATATTTATATTTATTTAATATTTAAAAAAATGAATAGCTAACTAGTACCTAAAATAACAATATAATATAGGTATGTGAAGTCGGAGTTTTCTTTTACAACGAGTTGAAGTTGAATCTTTCACATACTTAGGTATTGAAATAATTATACCAACTATAATTATTTAAATAAGTGTGTGAAGGATATACCTAATATCAATATTATTAGGTAATTTCTGCTATTTAGTGCTTAAATTACGTTTTAAAGTCGGTTCATTCGTTTATGAAAACCTTTTACTCGTATTTTACCAACTTTAGTGTTACGTTACACCAGTTATTTCATTATTTCCATTCAGAATTTGTACAATGGTAAATATTTTCTAATGAAATTAAGGCATATTTTGTTTCTAATAATCGTTATTTCATTCTACAGTAAATGTGTTAAGCATTATTTATTTTTTTTTTATCTCTAATAGTTTTTTAGTTAATTCCAATAATGCCCGCCAACAGAGAGCCATCAACGGCAATCCTTTGACTTTTCCCCCTTAGAGATTAAACATTTTAAATTAAACGAGACCAGCGTAAAAGAATCTTTGACTATCGGTTTACAATTGACGAAATTAATGACGGATAAAAAAACACATATAACTCTATACACTATAATCTTTTTCGAGGCGGGTTAAATACTTACCGTTGTAAATATCGAAACGTGCTCGAAATCTAACCGTTCTTACTACACATGTCGAGTACCTTTACCTTTCCTCATAAACCCTTAATTCTTTTGTCTGAAGTCGCTCGTCAATTTGTGCGCTGGTTCCGGCAAACAATGGCTCATGCAGACCGGCGACGGCGAGGGTCCGCGTCGATCGAAGGCGAATTTCTTTGAAAGTGAGATCATTCCGCAGCCCAGCAACAACCTGCAAAGATCCCATTGTCAGGCTGACGCAGCTGCCAGTCGACGCCACGCATGAGTTGCGCAACCTTTCCGATATGATGGGTTATGTGCAAATACGTTGAAAAAAATAAGCCTATACCTACATGGTTTGAAAAGCATAAGACAGCCATTACTGTTTCCATGACTATGATAACTGACCGATTATTATTATCCATCTTAAAGTGGTCAAGAAACACGATCACATCATATTTTCTATTTAAAGGCAGTTTACTTGGGAAGAAAACTTTCTAGTGAAATTGTTTAGGTTTTTAAAATGTACCTACCATGTCACTTTTATTCCACAAAAAAAAAAAGGAATTGGATAATTTCATTGACGATCCGGAATGAATGAAATCCCCGATGAGTTTATGACATTTTTTATGTTTCACGTGAATTTCGACGCAGACACGGCATTATTTATTTTGTCGCATAAAAAAACAATTTCATTGTCACAGAGATCTACCTGTGGACGAGCACATGCCAGTTTTTGTGCAAATACTTTGAGCGGTTTCCGTTGTGATGTCGCCGACACGACGGCTTTAGATTCTGCAACTTACGGTAACTGATTGAATTAATTAAAGGTCAGAACAAGTGAAAAGAGAATTTGTTTTCTCTTATTAACATGAAGTTGCGCAAACGCCGCCAGATAGCTGGCGCAGATAAGGCGCTCGTAGCTCAGGCCCTGAACTCAGCTCACCTAATTGACAAGCAGACCCGCGCACGCGCACACATCATCGATCAACTTGACCACCTCACAATCGACTTACGAAATTCACATTCGTCTAGATATTGATCCTGTACAATTACCGTAACAGTCGGATTGGGACCGACAAGTTCTATTTCATTACACGGAAACATGTAGAACACCATTTCTGGTCGGTTTTAGACCCACTTGTCTACTTTACAAAACCGCTTGTGGTGTAATTTTTTTATAGATTTCGCACTCGTGCGCTACTGGCAGGTTTGATAAAGCTATTTAATTTCATTGGGGTTGCCGTCTGATTGGGACAAAAGTAATTTCTATTTATTCTAATAGGAGTGTCAAACTGGAAACGGGCTATATTTCCGCAATTTTGCACGGATTGCAAACAATAGAACAAGTGGCAGGAGTGCGGCACTAGCGCGGCGCGGCGCAGGCGTTGTTTGAACGTACTAACTGCTCTAACTAGTTAGTTATTGGCGCAGCGTGCGCAGAACTGGTTTGGTGTGTCAATTTTTCATGAGCCACATTAGTGTCGCACTCTCCTGCGAGATATATCGGACCGGTAGTTCATCACGACCGTGCTCTAATTGGAATGCTGAAGGCTAATAACTCATCGTAGCTAACTGTTAAAGCGCATTGTTAAGAAGTAGCTTATTGTATAGTTTCAATTACTTTAGTAAGTAATTTAGTAGTAGCAGTTGCCAATCTATTTCGTCAGAATCGTGACTCTTTTAAAATAAACACATATGATAAATATCGATTTAATCGTGTAAACTGTAGGTAAATGACTGATTAGTGTAATTTAATAACATTTTTGTAGAATTTGATTTTTTATTTAGATTTTTTTCTGAAAATATGTATGTTACGAAACCGTCCAGTATAAGACAGGACGTGTCAGAATTGTATATTTTGATGAATCCGTTAGAATAGATGGATGAGTCCGAGAGTCTGTCGCGTCTTCATGGACAGGCGAACAATCACCGGTCGGCGCCTGCCCTAACTCATCAATTCTTACTGGAGTAGGCTCAAGTCATGAGCTTTGTCAAGCTTTACAATTTGACATATTGGTACATTTCATGTTGTCTTAAATGTTTGAGGAAAGCTAGATGATCGCAGTTATATGCGTATACACAATACGGGTCCTTCGGGGATACCAGGTCAATCCTTAGAGTAATCTTAGTCATAGGCAGTAGAGACTATGTTTGTGAGGCCAACTACCATAGTTCCATTGTAAACAAAGTGTCATACCAATTTTAAGATTTGAAGAAAAAGAGATGGCTGTTTCTACTCTTCTTTCCACGCTACGTTCGTTGACCTTACGTTTTTTTATTTATTCAAAAAGTAAAACAGGCTATATGAAGAACCCTCGAAGTATATCCTCTATACTTCGAGGGTTGTAGACATTTCAAGAAAATTTCCAACCATAAAAAAAAACTAGATAGTTTTGAAAGTTTATTTTTTTCTATGTTGTTGATTTTTTGCCTGTCGTATCTCTGGGACTTGTTTGTTATGACAATTAGGGATTTCGTGTTGAATTTATAGGTACAATGCAACGGAAACTGGACCGTCATTGTCTACAAACAGTTTATAGTAATAATAGCCTGCAAGTTCGTTCTTACATCTTGTGCCAGTTTTCAAGTGCCACAGTATTGCATAAAATCGTTTTCTACACGCAATGCCTCCGTATTATACGTACATCATTATTTCTCGTTACTGACAGCCGAGATAACAGAGTGGAGATGTTAACTGGCGCCTTGTTATAGATGTTGTATAAACAAACAAACACGCGCCTTTATCAAGGTAGCGGTTCTTAACTTTTTGTGGCATTTAATGTTGGCTCGTGCCACATAATGGTTGCGCCGAGAAATGTTGGCGAGCTTTCATAAACTATTAGAGTTTCTAGCTAATTAACCGTTAAGGTAATTGTCGAGATTGCAGAACCTTACGCGACCTGCGGTAGCTTGATGGTATTTAGATAGTTAGTGTGGAGAAATTAGTTTCGAGTGGAAACTTTAGCAGGTGCGAGTATTATGTAAATGTAGTACGGCTTGCAATATTACTTGTCGATTCGTGTTGTAGTTTGGAGGTAATTGCGCTCAGGGTCTGCGCGAGTCGGCCCGGGCCTTCTACTGACTAACTAAATCGGCTATGGATTTGCTATTGCTGTCTCTATCATTTCAAGCGATAAGAAAAGAGATAGTAATTTCAAAGCTGAGTTTTAGTTCGGCGGTAGACCCTCGGGCCTGGCTATCGACAGATAGAGCCTGTAAACAAGTCCTCCGTATCGTAACAATCTATTTATAATCACGGGTCGCCGAGACCACTGTGTGTTAAATGTCTGATATTTACGATTACTGCCACCAAACGCCGACTTTAGTGATGTTATTGTTATAAATTGCAAAGTATCGATAAATCTGTAAAAGTGACAAATTATTGTCACACTTAGTACCATTTGCATTAATATATTTCAATGAGATTTGATTTGAGATATGTGATCACTTATTATAAGGTAACAGTTTACTAAAGTGACCTACTGAATATATGTATTAAGAATTGTTGTATGGAAGTTTGACTATATGTTGTCGTTGAATTGAAAAAGAGTATTTTTAAAGAGAGACACATAAATAATATATGAGGAACGTGAAAACATAAAAATATGATACCGATAATGCTACAAGAGCCAAGATCTCGTTGAAGTCTTTTGTTGGTAGCGTCTATTCTGTAGTCCGTAGGCGTGTTACACGCTAGAACAGTGTTCAAGTCATAATAATTGCGGTATTGGTGGATTATCGTATGATTGTGTCGAGTTATCGACGTGATTGGAGTATTTGTAGGCGAGGCACTAATCATGCGCCGATTAGCGCACCCGCGCCGCGCGCCGGCGCAAGCGCACGTGCGACGGTGAGTAAGCGTAGGGTCTCCATATCACTGTAAATACACGAAGACACGAAGAGCACAAATTATTTTTTCGGTTTATACTTTCATTTCATAATTTATAGGCGTGATACAAATTTATTTAAACTATCCTACTAATATGTAATTCGATAGTTTAACACTTTTATTGTTGTTTAAGATGTTTGTTGCTCGATCACCTCGGAACTTCTGAACGCATCAGATTGAAATTTGAAACACAGCTCGATTATACACTGGAATATTACTTAGGCTATTTGTTATCTTGTGAAAATAACAGGAATGGGAACTAAGTAAGTACCCGGAAATTACGTTTACGAACCACCCACAAATAAATATTGAAGTTGGATTTTTATATCACACTACACCATCTTAGAATAATCTCTCAGAACTTGATGACTGAATTGAACAATGTAAAATATTATACTGGGTTCTAAAAAAATCAATTTTATTTGCTTCTAAAAATCTGAAGCACACAGTTTAGTTAGAATTATAGTAAGTAAAATGTCAATTTGTGCTTAAATTTAATTTGTATTTCTGATTTGAGATGTGAGTCGAGTCGATCATGTCCGAGTAAAACGCAATTGATGGCAAACGTAGTCGCTTTGCAACTTTAAACAGACACTTCCTTTTTCTATCTTTGTAGCTCGAAAAAAAAAATACAACTATTGATGCAAATTATTGTAAAAATCTAATAAAAATAGTAATAATATTGTTTTAATAATCACTAATGTAAGATGGTGGATTAGTGTAACATTAAAATTTATTAAATTAAAATCTAATTATAGGTACATAAACATCGTACCTTTTTGTTGATTTGCAATTGTATGCTCCTTTTTGGCAAGACTAAAGATGCAATACGAAATAAAACAATACTCGTATCCTAGTAGAGAACATTGTTTACGATCTAACCGGAACATTAAAAAATCGAAACTTTATAGCCGGCTGTTCAGGACCGTTACAATCATACAACTTATACAATGAATCAATAGTAATTTCGTAGAAAAAAAATGCGCTAGGTATACAGTTGTTGTTGTTGTGAAGGCGCGCAGTGTTGGTCGTCACCTGCGCTCGCGCACGTGTACATCTGGACAGACGGCTGTGATTGTGACGTCCCTACTGCCAAACACGCACATACCTACGCATGAAAGAGAGCTTTATAAAAAGCTATAAATAATAGTCGAATGCATGTGTGTGTTTCAGCTGAATGGGTGCGCGTGTGTGCAGTACCTGTGCGCGCAGCGCGGCTGCGCGGGCGCATTACCCACATTATCAACGCTCATCACGTCACTGTTCCCGACCACCCCTTCGATGCGCCTCGTGATGCGTGCCTTTTTATCATTAATTTTCATTAACCGATCTCTATTTAATTTTAATTCCACATTCGATAACAAATTTGAGATGATTCCACAATATTTGATTAAAATTAAACCATTAAAACGGGGTTTTTATATCGCTCGAGAAGCTGGGAATTGGCATTGTGAAATGAAGCAATTAACTCGTTTCTCGATACCTCTATTAAAAACTCCCTGGTGTAGTCATTTATTACTGTGCGTTTATTATTTTCTTTCTTGTATTCTATGGAGAAGTCGTTATTTGTAACGTAACTATTATTCTCTCAACTGTTCACAATGTATGTGCGTATTACTTTTGTCGGTTTTTAATAATTATGGTGTGGGTCTCTAAAACGCTTAAGCGTAAACAAGTTGAATGTAAAAATAACCCGTTATTATGTTTGAGCCCCATATTATGGAACAATCGAATATTAAAATAACAATAAGGAAATGTGAACGTTCTCAGAGAGAGAGACCACTTTCCCGATTGCTCTATTTCGTTTCACAGGGGAGAGTCATTAGTCAGCGACAAAGCACTCCCTCGGTTTGGGATAAAATCACCTGGTACAATGAACGGGTGTTCATTATACTTTTGTGAACCAAAATATCAAAACAAATTTGGGTGCAATAGATTAGCAAAAATAACATGCGAACATGAAATTAAGAGCATACCATTCAAGTTTGTATGTTTTAATTTGAACGCTCGTGGACTATAAAAGCAGAGACTGCTTGATTTGGAGCGCATAAGTAATCACAATTTATGATAGTATGTAATATCAAAATTATAAATTTGTAGCAGTTTAAGTTGTGCGCATCATTATAATAATATCTGAACTACAAAACCGAAAGTATTGAAATATTTACAGGACGTCTAAAGTACCTAAGTTTTTTTTCACACTACGCATAAATCCAACTGGGAACGTTTTTCGTTAAATCTCCCCCTCTCTCCTACGGAAACCGTGCTGGAATTGGGGATAACAAGAATCCTGTGCCCAACTTCAGAATGGGCTTAAATCGTGTCCTGATTAATTTGAACTGAATCAGTCCTTCCAGTTCGATACGTGACATAGATTTTGAGATAAACAAGAACGTAAATAGCATATATTTTTTCTGTATCGATTATAAAGTGCCATCTAAAACTCGTTACAGTTTCATTCATGTCACTGGACTATCGAGACAACAGGGATCATGGCGTAGGTTTTTTAATACAATTAAATATAACTGCTAAAAACTAAATAGCGAATTGCGTTTAAATTTCATCACATTCGTCTTTTTCGTTGCCAATTTTCCTCGTGTATAATTAATTATCGAATAGATGAATTGAAATTATTGTAGTAAATTTTTAAAAACAAAAACATTACAGGATAAAATGTATCTACATTATTATCTACAGTTGGTGCTCACATGTACCCATAGCGCGTGTACAAAGAATGGCGCAGGTATTCCAAACAAGTGCGTGATTTTATCGAGTTTTAATGAAATTCTCAACGTTGCACAAATGGCAATTACCCGGCTCTTTGTCAGGCGAGATAAAGCAGCTGCGACACTAAATAAAAGATAGAAAGTTGCTTTATTTCAGTACTAGAATAGATTCAAGGAGCCCGCCGCTGCATTTCTAATTTACTCGCAACAAGTTTCGTGCCGCCGCGTTCGCCGTGATTAGGTCAGGTATCCTTCACTAGGGATATTTTACTTAATTCTGAGCAATATTGTAATTAATTTCTAAATCATATTTTCTGAAACTTTTGTCTTATATTTAATTATGTGTAATACTGCACAGAGAAAAAATATATGTAGGTACGTGTTTCCTTCCTTCCTTATCCACTCTATTGACTCTGTATAGGTATAATTTGGATGTAACGTACTATGAAAGTAGTGTAAACATGAATTAAACGTTTCTTATAAACATATTCTTCTTGTTCATTTGCATTAAATTGAGATTTACTGACGACGTAACAGGTCTAGTGGCAGGTATTGGAAATTGATCCCTATTGAAATCATTTGAAAAAAAATAAAAGTAGTTTATAAGGAATCCTGTCGACACAAAAATGTACAGATATTGATAACGGTTAAGTACCGTGGAGAGTATGTGAGAAAGAGAAGACGAAATTGCCAAGTGCGTTAAGTGAAAAACGCGACGTATTAGTTCAACTGTCTATACTGATTAGCCGAGTATGAATTCTGGATTAAAAGATAAATATGTGTGTATATTTTATGTTCATATCAATTTACACCTAAATACGATGAGGCGTTAGAAATTAAAGCTGTAACGCACATATACACAAATAATTTTAATTTATAAAATTTAAAAGTATGCCTGATCATGCTTACTTCGCATGGACGCCTGCTTATGGTATTTTTATCTAAGTAAGTGCTTATTTATGAACTTAAAGATACAAAACGACAAACATCGGGTGGCAAAATGCTTATTTTGATACTTAAACCCTATAAAGGGTGAACAAAACGAGTTTCAATATTTTTGACGAGTTAATCCCGCCCACGCATCTTGCTGTCACCGCTCATAAAACCGCAGGTATCAATTTTGCATAAATGTGGTATCATATTGAAGACATTATTAACCTAAAGTTTTGAAAGGGGTTTTTGAGTATTTGATCGTATCCAGTTCTATGTGTCTATTTAGAGGGATGGATCATCTGTTGAAATTTTCTATTTGGTAGAATAGAATACACCTAGGGAAGCATATTACTTGTTAGATATTCTCCCGCTATTCAGTTATGTTTATACATTACCTACTATATATTTATGTTTGTACTCCTGTTTGGTAGAGTACTGTTCATAGAGTAATTACAGGAAAAATATATACTACTATCTATGGGTGATGAGCGTAGTGGAGTGATTTAAATTTTTCATGCATCCCCTCTCACATTTTATTTTTAGTATAGACTAGCGAGACGAGCATGACATGTGCCTGATGGTAAGCAGCATCCCTACTCGTAACAGGACAGTGACACACTATTGTGACATGAAGAGTCCAAATCATTACCTAGCACTGCACTCTTCATCCAGAGACATAAGATGTTTTATCTCTATGCCCTGTGATTTCACTTTAAATGTTGCCCTTAAAACCGGAACACAGTGATGTTTTCACAATACTGCTTGGCGCTGGAATAATTACTGGCAAAGGTGTGGTCAAACCTTAACAATCCATTATGTCTACTTTTCTAAAAAAATCGAGTTTATTAAATTGAATGTATAATAAATAATAATAATTGCTCCAGTAGGTTCTGGCTGTAAGAAAAATAAGGATTAACAGCGGAGCGATAAGAGTAATGTGTTTCATAAGGCATGTGACCCTAAAATGTTACCCGTAATTATAAGTAGGTAGTATATGACTGGCCTCGTGGCTTAGTGGGTAGTAACTCTGACTGCGAAGCCGAGGGTCGTGGGTTCGATTCCCACCCAGTGCAAATATTTGTGTGATGAATTCAAATGTTTGCACTGTGTCTGGTGTTTCTATTTATAGTATGTATTTAAAACTATATAAGTATTATATCAGCTATCTGGCTTACATAGTACAAGCTTTGTTTAGTTTGGGGTCAGATGGTGTTTTGTGTGAATTGTCCACCAATATTTATTTATTTATTTATTTATTACATTCGCAGCCCATTTCGGATTCGTTCGAATTTTATCAAAAATTAAACAGGCTATTAATCGAAATGAACTATCCTATCTCTCAAGTTGGACCAAATCACACATAAAAAGAAAATTTTCATGAATGTCAGTTGATTTGGTGAAGAGTTTACTGGAAACAAACTTAACGACATTGACTTTTGATGTAAAAACTTCTTTTGGCGCACCACATACAGATTTCCCGTAGGCTGGCTGTGAATTGAGCTCAAGCGTCACGTTCGTAAATGAAAGAAATCTTCGGGTAAACTCGGATGATCTAGCTGGCATGGCCACGACCTCCGGTTTCACCCGCGTAGTTTCCAAAATAAGCTATCCAATTCTGAGTTATTTAAGTATTTATATATGTATCTATATTAAGATATACTTATATGTAAGCAGGAAAAGTACTGCAAAAGACGGCACGCGGTGCGTCGGCGCGTCCGTCGCTCCGCGATAAAGCGCGCGCCAGGTTCGCGCTAAGTGAGCCCCGATAGCGGCCGGCTGACGAGTCAATCGCACCCACGCGCCCTCTCGTCGCGGCCTTAAATATACCTTCCCCGATACCAGACGCTTATAAAACAAATTTCATGACCATTACGAATCGGATTGTGAGACGGATTTATACACCTACAAGGCTTTCACCAGATAGAATTCCCAACCCCTATTAAATACTTTACTTGCTGGAGTTATTATTGAAATTATTCTTATTTACATGGCTACGCATCGACCTAGTAATCGGAGTAGGCTGCTTTAAGAATTAAACGTTAAGATTTGTTCATCAGAAAACTTGTGGTTCAGATCTTTTAAAATATATTGGGTTAAATCCTAATAATTTTATTTTGAGATCAAGAAAACGAGTCATTGCACTCAACCAGACCGGCAGGTTGTTCACCAGCTAGGCAGTAACTTACCAAGCCTCTTAAGATATTCTTTTACTAGGGGTCTGTGCACACAAAAGAGAAATGCAAACGCGATTACCCGTTGAATGCGCTTATGGCGGCAAAGGAGCCGCCGGGTGCGCGTAGGAGCCCTAATGCAGTCTCTATGTACTGGATAGCCGCGGGCTATCTCCGGCGCGCCGCCGCGCCACTACTCGACCAGAATTACAATCGATAACGCACAAGAAGATGTTTAAAGGCTCATTTAAAAGCTCCACCAATCAGCTCCTCCGGCATGTTAAAGCAGCAATGTTTTACATTAAATAATTGAATAAATCGCAACCAGTCTTCGCCTGTAATGGATTTGATGCCGACAGTCGAATAGATTCTTTGCTAACGTCGAAACAATTGCATGAAGAGAAGTCTCTTCAGCGAGACGTTGTTTCACAACTGGTTGATAGGCAACGCATTGTGCGGCGCTGCGCCAGAGTGGGTGCCTTCGCATTCGGTAATTAAAAAACAAAGTAACATGGCGTTTGGCAATAGAGCGGCGAGCCACAATTATCTCGTCACAGTTCCGAGATCAATCAAACCATATCACGTTATGTGGGTCATTAATTACTGTAAACAGTAATTACTTTAATTATTCCTGACAGTCTTTGTGTGAAGTCGTGAAGTCGCCGCACGCCGCCGAAGGCCGCACTTACAAAGACGAGTTGAGAAAGGTGACTGTTCAGATCGCGTCAAATTCCGTGAATGGATATTTCTCATAGGACACGCGTTCTAATTAATACCTTTAATGACCTTTTTGTTTGAGATCAAGAACTTACTATGAAAAAGACCGTTTTATGCGTAGCCCTTGAAATTATTTTATGTTGATTTGTAACAGACTTGCCAAAATGAGAAGTACAATTTGGGTTATTATTTAGCGTTACGGATTGTACTTTTAAATTACACTAGTTTTTCGCTGCACTTTTATTTGAATATAAAAATGTAGAGTGGTTTCATGAAATATGATCTATCGAGGCTTATATTCAGGCAGTTTTATAACGAGTATAAATAAATTGACATTTCTTTAAATATTACCTCTATATAGAGTGAAAAGACTAGCATGACATCCGTTTTATGGTAAGCAATACAAATACTTAAAGTGTTGTAAAACTTATTCGGACATTCGGGACTCTAGGTCACCAGGAATAAAAAAAAACATAATTAGTCGTAATTTGATACACTATCATTGACAAGAAAGGAGGTTGCAATATTATTTATGAAAAAAGGTTTAGATCTATATAGGGTATATATAGGATAGGTACAACTACTGGAACACCATCATTCCCTAAATGTAATAAATAGATTACTAAAGAATATGATGCTAAAAAATTTGGTTCACTTTTATCGATGTTTTACAAAATTATA
This sequence comes from Ectropis grisescens, assembly GCA_017562165.1. Lineage (NCBI taxonomy): Eukaryota > Metazoa > Arthropoda > Insecta > Lepidoptera > Geometridae > Ectropis > Ectropis grisescens. Next base: position 14,763,338 of record CM029770.1, on the reverse strand, counting down.
GGGGTGATAAGTGTGTGTTATTTTAACGCTGTTCACTTTTTGCGTTACTCAAAAAAACAAAATTGGATATCAGGAAGTTTTTCAGTAAATTGTTGGGAGCACGATTACTATAATTATGTGAAACGTAATAAGGTGTGAATATAGGTGTTTTATTAGCGTTCCGAAAAAATGCGATACCGGTAAAATGCGGTGTCGATTAGATATTCGATTATACTATATTAGCTGTACCCTGCCACGCTTCGCTGTATCACATTGTGATGCAAAAATTAGATAAAACCAATCCTTGACGCGGATTATCTATCATTGTAAAGTAGCTCGATCAATGCATAACTTTTTGAGTTTTTGAATCGTATATAAACCAACATATAATATTTTTATATATAGAGATTAGCTATTGAACTCATTCCTTGTGTATTTTTACTAAGTCATCGTAAATATTTAATCATCTCAAGTTTTCAATGTTAGATGATCCTATTCACTGGTAGCTCATTGTGTGTATAGATTTAGCTATCTATTTAGATTTGCAGTACAATACGTACCTGCTTAGCTCATTCTCTACTCATTATAACTATATCTATCGAGGCGTATCAAAGTTTCTAGACTATTGATCAACTGTAATTTAGAATATTTACAATAGCCGCAAAAGTTTATTCTCTAGGTTCATTGACCCGGTACCAAATAGTAATAGGTATCAAATATTTACTCTATTTATTTCGTTTGTTAAGACGTGGTAGCCCGTTAATAATAACGACCAACTTTTAAAGCTTGGTAGGTTTGTGTCTCGTATTTATTCGTATTTACGTACTCGTAGTATTTATAAATGACAGATAAATATTAGTGGACAATTCACACACAACACCATCTGACCCCAAACTAAGCAGAACTTGTACGGAAGCCAGATAGCTGATATAATACTTATATATTTTTAAATACACACTCACTATACATAGAAAACACCCAAGCACAGTACAAATATTATTTGAATTCATCAATCACACACATATTTGTACAGGGTGGGGATCGCATCCACGACCCATAGCTTCGCAGACAGACTTAATAACATAACTTAATGATTATAATTTGTTTGATAACAAATATAATACAAAATAATACAGGTAATAAGGTTAATTTTACATTACCCCATCGCTTTAACGATTAAGTCATCTTCAGTAAATCAACATGTTCTAATGTCAGCTGACCAATTGCTATTTTACTAACCACGTATGTATACGCTTTTTAGTTTCTAACTGATGTTGGTTGGCGTACTATTAAGTTATAAAATGTTTAGTGCCCTCTAATTGATTATTAGTAAAGGATATCGGTATATGATTACTGAAGTTATATCAGGCGCTATCTGACTTTCCGATTGTCAAGGGATTTAAAGAGCAACTTACTAGGTGCCGTGTGTAGGGATTGATGCTAGTCTTGGTTTGCATGTTGCCGAAAAGCTAATAGGCCTGCTGATTGATCCTGAGGTCGTCTACTTTGCCGTTGAGCTGATGGGGTTGTGGTTGCTGATTATACCAAAAAAACGGAGTAGTTACGATTACCAGGAGCCGAAATCTCAGTTGACTCCTGCTCTGCCAGGTCATTCAGTATGTTTTTGTCGTAGTCGACGGCAGAATTGGAATTACGATACTACTTCAATTAGCTTTTCGAGTATTCAATGAATTTATAGTTTTTAATGTGTAGTATTACAACCAAACACATTGATAATTAGGCAACAAACTCCTCGTATTAATTCAAGTTATTGTCATTTTAATTAACTGGTTTAATTATTTTAAATGAAATAAAAGTACAATTTAAAAATTTTTATGGACATGATTGTTTTACAGAGCTTATTCTGAAGCGTTCGCTACTCGCTACTATAATATTGGTGTATGCCCTGGTAGTCTAAAGAAATTTTACTTTTATAGTATTTTGTAGTAGTATCTACATATTAGGCATAGGTTGTATAGTTTTGAAGTATATTATGTCCTTGAAAAAAAGGTGATCCACTGTTACCATAACGACCCGACTTAGGAACTAAAAACATTTTTTTTTGTAAAATTATTTTTAATTTGTTTTTTCTTAAGCTATATACGAGTCATTAAACTGGAATTGGTTAAAAATATGTTTAAAAACCAAATTAAAAAAACTTGGGTTAGCCATTGATGGGCACGTCTAGGAAGGCTATGTATATATACGAGTACTTACTAAATTATAAGGATATTGAGTTTGTTTTATTGTTGATGGTGACACCGCGTCGTCGTCGTCGTCGTCAGGTGGTCTCTGGGACCGTGACTCAACAGTTACGCTAACGAAGCGGCGGCGGCGGCGGCACCGGCGCGGGCGCAACTCGGCGCGTGCTGCATTGTCTCCCATTATCTATCATTATCTCGCTTAGCCTACATACAGACCTATTCAATAACGCATATACGCAATATCAAATGTAAAACAATAAACTTTTAATAAAGAGAATGCTTACCGCAACTTCTTGTATTGAACCGGATTAATGAGTTGTGCAACTTCAATAGCTCTGTCATGAAAGGTTGTCGAATGTTCCTACGGGTCAATGCTACGGTATCCAGCGTTTTGTCTCTTTGTTTGACGAAATTTTAATTACGTAAATAATTTAAAGCGCTTGTTGGTGAGTCATGAAACGGATGTGATTTGAGATTGTTGAGGGTTGGATTGTCAGGTATCGTGCTAGTTCGATATGGGTACTTATTATACTAGTATATACGTCGGGTATTTTTATACGGACAAGCCGATCGCAGTATTTGAATAGAGATAATGAAGTTAACCTTATTAACAGCAGATCCATTGACATTGACCGCCAAAACGTCAATAAGTACTGAAAGTCTTAAAGAAAACCACCCCTTATTTATAAGCTGTTAAAGTCTATTAAACTTTTAAGCAAATGCAATAATAGACATGACGACTCAATTTAAATTTATGCCGTGCCATCAAAAGGCTACTCAATAACTGAAACATAGGCGAAAGAATTACTTTGTTAAATTAAAAACTTCCCGTGACATCACGAATTTAAAATCACAATTTCGGACTTTCCTAACGCTTGAACGCTTCATTCAAAAACACTACTAAAGCATGACATCACAGTCTGGTATTTTCTATACATCGCGTACAGTTTGTATGTAAGTTATATTAAATATTGCGTTTAGCCAGCCAAGCCAAAAACTCAGATTTTTTTTTAATTGAAGAACCAAATCAAAATTGTCCTGAGTATAGCCATGAGCATTCGTTAGTAGTTTGTAAGCTCTACGCCAAAGGTATTGCCTAGTCATACTGTTCATATCTCGAGTCAGATCCAGTGGCCGTACTAGTACAAGTCCATAGCAGGTGGAAATAAATCACCGACACAGATTACAGATACTCACCTACGAGTTAAACGTTTACGGGCCTTGATTAATTCCATTATGTTCAGTTTACGATACTTATCGACAGTTATTATGTTTCATTAACGATGTGAGGTATCTGTGTGTCGGCCGATCCATCAAGGTGTTAAGTGGGAATACGTTTGGGCTGGGCATCCATCTATTGATTAGAAGAGAACTGTACCACCTGCCATATCGATGGGCTATCGTAATGTATGAGGTGCTGGCGTATTCATCGCGTCGGTAAATCATCGCTTCGTGTATAGGGTGTCTATTTTCATTTTAAGTTTTACTATAGAGTGTGTTTTGTTTTGTAGCTAAGAACCGATATTTTGGAACGAAGTTACTAATCCCGCGTTACACGCTCTGAGCTAGTCAATTCTTTTTTAGTCTAGGTTCATTACCTTCATTTCACTACACTAGACAAGTTGCTTCATCGGCTTTTTGAAACTCATTTCATTATCTCGTGTATATACTATAAACACACTTTATTATGTATACATTAATTATTAATAGAGTTTTACACTTTTAGTTTCAGCATCTATCTCGAGGAAGGCTTGGATTTTTATATTAAATAAGTCTGGATTTAACATTCAAATGCAATCAGGCACATTTTATAATAAAATTAACATAATTAAAAAAAAGACTAGACTAGATATTTTGTACACCTATACAAATAAATATAAATTAACTCTATGTTTGTTACATTAAAATAACCGGGTTTTACTACATGCATGTGAATGTATAGACGGTAGGTATATAAAAATAACAAATTTTACAGTTTTGCCTGTCCGCCTGTCTGTCTGTTTGTTCCAGCTAATCTTCAAAACGGCAGGACCGATTATGACGGGGTTTTCACTATTAAATAGCTGAAGCTCTAAAACATAACTAAGGCTACTTAGCCTAAGTCTTTCCAATAATATTGTGTCATCCATCTGTTTCCCGTCACCCACTTTAGGTCTACCGAGTGGGAGGCCGACCCACGGGACGTCTTGAACGTGGTCTTCACTCCAGAACTCGTCATCTCCAGCGACCATCGACTCTGCGGCATATGTTCTAAACCTATTAATAAAATGTAATCGTTAATCTTTTGCCTGCATCCTGTATATCCATAACTTTTAAGCAATATCATGACGTGATGAGATTTCGATGTCGATGTCGGGTATTAGTCATAAATATATAACCAAATACCAATTTAAATAAATATTAAAACGCCCAGTTATAGCTTATTGGTAAAGTAATTGACAAACTGACGTTTAGGATAGGTTGCTGACGTCAATGCATTATACTATTAATAAGTGGCTCATTAGAGAGATCGTAAATAATACAATGAGTTATTTTAATCGATCAGTATTATTTTGATGACTAAAATAAACATCTATGGTCGACCTACTTAATTCTAATATGGCATAAGCCAAAATTTTCAACTGCCCAAGAAGAAAAAAATATATTTATGCGTAAAGCTTATAAGAAACATGATATTAATTTTGTGGCGGATGACTATGTTTTAGCTTGACATAATAATCTACCTCAACATGAATAATTATTAGCTCCTTACATATGAAATTGGTGTTTTGTCGTACTGGCCACTTTGATCTCAAATACTTCTTCTTTGGTTAGGAATTCCAATTTAAATTTATACATGTATTTTATGAGAAAAAACTCAGAAGAAACTTATTTTTGTTATCAATTTTTATTTATGACGTTATTTGAGTTAGTATGGTAGTAGATGTAACATTAAAAACATACGTTTAAGACTCAAACAAACCAAACTGTGCCTAGTATGTAATAGTTAGTTACGTTATGTAGTTTTTATTCAGTACTAGCAGCAACCCGTGGTTTTACCCGCGTAGTTCCTGTATTGGTTGTTCCCGTTATTTTTTCGGGATAAAAAGTAACCTATGTGTTTTTTCCATACCATACCATCTATCTAAGTCTCTATCTATTCAGACGTTACGACGTGAAAGAGCAACAAATATTCAAAGATTGACTTTTATAACATTAGTAGGATTTGCATTCCCCTGCATCATTTTTGCTCTACCTATGTTCACGCATGATGGTAGATGGTAGTCACGACCCTCAGTAATGAGGATACGACCAATAAGAAAAAAAGATGTCCACACATAAAGTTAATTAGTAAGTTTACATTTATTATATTAGTAAGTTTTTAAAGGTCATAGTATCTAAAGGACATCTGCGACCAACTGCCATTGGTCCTTAAAAACATTTGCATATACTTTATTGAACACACCCAATAAAAATAATTTCCAAAATGAAACATTATACAATTTAAGCAATTTGTGACTATTGGTGGCCTTATCGCTAAAAGCGATCTCTTCCAGGTAACATTAGGGTAAAGACAAAAGACATGAGAAATGTTAGAAGACGGGGTGTGCATAGGACATGGAACGTAATTTACAAAAACAAATAATTAATTACGATTTATTTAACAGTCTCATTGTACGAGATTGCTTTTATTTTTCTATGTATTCCAGACAAATGAAGCTTGATCTTCTGCAAAGATTACATAGTCGGGTAATAAGAGCCCGTCGGTAAGTGGCAAGTCTTCATGTCTCATCAGATCGCAGCGAAATTTGAAAGCCTGCGCAAATTATTGCTCCAGAATTAATCTGCCTCTACCTCCGCTCGAGTAAACGATGAACCAAAAGCATTAGTCACGATCGCGAGATTAATAATTTGTTTTTATGCGATGTCGCAGTCGTTATCGAGTCGGCTACGAGGCTTTTTCACAACGCTCCATACCGGTACAGAGGAAGGAGGCTAAGTTCACCATCACGACGTCGCTACTCAACTTTCGAGTGCGCTGTCGATTAGGTATCACTTGCGACAACCCGCGCTGATCGATCTAGCCCTTGGCATTCGTGCGTTATAACTGTGTCGGCACAACACAACAAACACAGACGACACAGATCGTAACACGGTTACCGTGACGATTGTGTTGCTAATAGCTCGTTTGAGCGTGCAATTATTTAAAACATCCCACCACGGCTATAATATTATAATTATACTCATACTAGGCATCAGACAGGTAGTTAACCGGAATCCGTGGAGACTTATCCAGATACCTTTATAATCTGCAACGTGAAGTTATTTTTTGTCGTCAACAACCGTAAAACGAGTAGCCTCTTCGTAATAGGCTTAACATGAGAACGGGTTGAGGCGACCGCACGTGGATAACCGCTGCGGTCGGCGGCACATCAAAGCAAACACTCGTTTAAGCCAATTGTGCGTGCCGGCGCGCGCGCAACTACAACATGTAATTATACGGTTAGAGGGCGCTCCCCCGCACCTCGTCACTCACCCGACCGCGGCCGCACTCCTCACCGGTACCCGCCGATAAAAAACTACCATCTGTTGAACCAGGATAACGCCCGCTGGGGCAATAATTGACCGCCGACACACTGTTTCTAAATTAACTTTTTTATAACATTCGAGTAAATAATTAAGTTAAAATAGGTTAATAGCCAATTTATATAAATTTAAATATCAATGGCGAAATGTTTGATCACTTATTTATCTTATACTGATCCTAATTTATGGATATTAAATTGTTTCAGAAAGCCATAAATTACTTATTAACTTATGAATAATATTCGTGATCCGCTCATTAAAATATATAGGAATGTTGATGCTGCTTTATTTATAAAAAGAAATATACGCGCACACACATATACCTACACTGAATCCATAGTGACACAGTAGTGGAAACGTCGTATTGCACAAGGATGAGGTTGTAGGTTTGCATCCCGGCCGCATTTACGATTATTTTGCACAAGTACAGCATTACCTTGGCTTTGGCGGCGAAAGAAAACATCGTGAGTAAATTGACATGTGGACATCCTTGAACCCGCACTTGGTCAGCGTGATGCTCGCGTGCCACTCTTGGTGTGCATGCATGGTCTTGACTTCTTGACTATCGCCTTATGAAAGAAGGCCTCGAAGCCCAGCCGTAAGTAGATGGAGTGAGTTATATATTAATCTGGTGATTACGTACACGTTATATCATGCAATGTACAAAAAATAATATCGACATATTATTGTGTTAGTAAAACGAAAATTCTAGCTAATTAAGCTCGCGGGGTCCTGTATCTAGAGGAGAGATGTGTAGATAGAGTAATAGTCTAATCCTGAATCAAATGCACATCAGTCATCAGAGATGTATAAGATATCCTATACAAAGTATCTGAAATACAAGATACTTAAGAAAAAAGCATTTCAGATACCAGATACAAATAATTTTATAAAAAAGGCATCTGAAATACTAGATACAAAATACATATCTTTTAAATACTTTTTAAAGATAAAATACTTTTGTAAGAAAACAACATTTAATTGAACTTAAATATATCGCGTTGATAACAAGGATCAGGTAAATGAGAATATAGTTAGTGTTTAGTGTATAAATCAAGGAAAAAGTAAAAGAATTTTCAATAATTATTCGGTCCAGTTTTCCAGATGCTGCTGCATAAATAACTTTGTAATCTCATATATAAATGTATGATACTGCAAAAATATTATTACACTAGCTGTATCCTGCCACGTCTCGCTGTGGCACATTGTGATGCAAAAATTAAATAAAAACAATCCTTGATGCGGATTATACATCATTCTAAAATTTCAGCTCGATTGGTGAAGAACTTTTTGAGTTTTTGAAGCGTATACAAACAAACATAACATTTTTATGTGTGCAGTTAATTAATAGGTGAACTTGTGTTTGTGTTTTCATGCGATGGCCAAGTCAATATATCTATTTATATGTTAAAGATTTTTTGTATCGAAATGATTACTATTAGACGTTTTAAAACAGAAGATATGGATGTGTGGATATTTGTATGTTTGTTGCTCAATTACGTCGTAGTAATGGACATGGAAATAAAACATCGATATTTTTTCCGATGTAACATCCGATTGTCACATCGATGTATCCTGCTAGTCATACTAATATAATAAATATCAATGTATGGATGGTTGTTGCTCAATCACGTCGTAGCTTTGGAACACTTTAAATCCTAGTCTGGAAGATAATTTTATCCAAGAAAATAACGGGAACTACGCGGATAACACCGCGGGGTTCTGCTAATTAATATTATAAAAAGAAAAGATTTTATTGTTTAGTGTGATTAAAAATATGTTTTCTTCTTTTGCAAACAACATAACTTGAATTAATATATTTATCTGATTATATCACTTTTGCTGACTCACCTTATTTGCTATATCTATTATTTAAAACATCGATGTATACCCCATGTTTTAAAATTAACAGTACATCGGTTTGATTCGATGCATCGTAAGAAAACATCGAGTGTTTTAAAAACATCGATATATGTACAAATATGGTCCATTCCTACTCCTGTGCCAGTTTAAAGTAAAATAACAGTAAACAAATATCGTATTTTTTTGTACCGAAAACATCCATGTTTTTAGACATCGATGTTTTTTGCACATCGATGTTTTATGTTCGATGTTAACATCGATGTTTTTCTAATATCGATCATCTCTATTTGAAACACCATACAATACGTGCATACGAAATAAATATGGAATGCATACCAAAAAAAAGTACGGAACGAGTGACAGTGACAGGAATGAAGATAGGACATCTTAGTCGATGACATTTGTAGAACGATAGTGTCGCCATCGGTTATTTGGTTCCCGTCCATATCCGCGATTTTTTTTAAACGACGCGCTGCGTTCAGTTGCTTTCGGAGAGAAAAACTGCTTTTTTTTTAAGTTTATTTTAGTAAAAGCATCTTAGGGAAAAAAGTATCTTCAAAATACTAAGATAAAAGGTACAAAATAGAAAAAATAAAAAGTGTTTTATATTCAAGATGTAAATACGTATTTTGTATCTTGTATCTGTATTTTAGATACTTTTATCTAAGATAAGTCACATCTCTGTCAGTTATGCAGTGAAATTTACCAATTTCACTTTATTTTGAAGATTTCTATGACAGGTAGATTTCGTCACGATATGTCCAGTAAAACTATGATTTTTTTCCAAATATACCTACCTAGTAGGATGATGCATGTTAGTTAGAAACGGTGAAGATACTTACATGGTGTTGAATTTTAATTTTGGAATAAACATGCAACATTTTGTGCTTTAATTCAACCTAAAAAAATATGCTTATACGAGTATCGTTGTTCATATGAATTAAATTTGGATTCGTTACAATAGCTCCTGACCTACTAAAATACTATTAAATAAACAAATCGTAAATCAATAGCAATTTCCAATACGTTAAATAAATATAAATGAAAGGATGCAACACCTATAATTATTAATCTCAAATAACATGATTTTAAAAGAAAAATAGATTAGACAGCAAAAAACTCTGTTCCTTCTGTATTAATATTATTAATAGTGTAATTTAAATCAATTTCCGCCTCGGCACGGGTTAACCCTTTAGTCGGGGCGTTACATGCATTTATTATATTATAATAGTGTGTAATCGGCCTTTGGGGCTACACCAGCTGTGATACCGAAATGATTTTCGTCCACCTTGATTCACTCTATGATCCGTGTAATTAATAAATAGTGCACTATGACGTGCATGTCATTGGGTACCTAGTAATGATTACGGTCTTATTTCTTTTTAGCACGTGTCTTGGTTTTTGTAAGCAATAATAAAGTTCTAATAGATATAGAAAGAAACAATAGAATAGAAAATAAATTCATATCTTAATTCAAGTAACTCGACTATAGTCCGTTCCACGAAGAGGTGTAGAAAATGTAAACAAATCAATGTCACTCTCAATATGACAGACCAGCATTTCTCAACCATTGTTTTAGAAGATAGTTCGTTGTAAGCGTCTCTGTTTGCCCTTTTAGATTTTCCTCACATAGGTAACAAGGTTAAATATATTCCAATAAGTCCGTTTCCAACCTTTTGTCTTATTTCTAGTATTTTATAAATATACGTTTATTAAATATGTGGTGCGCATAAGTTTAAAACATTAATACAAAAATAACTTGGGTGGTTGGTTCATGGAACACAATAGTAACATATAAACATTTTTTTATTAATATTAATTATTAAGTACAGCTTTGTTTTGTTATGTAGCACTTAAATTCCTTTTTCATTATGTATGTGAAATGACTGACTTTTTAGTAAACTTAAATTTAATATATATTTACATAAGGGGTGGGATGTAAATATATATATATATGAGACGATCTTCTTAGCATTCCATGGATTCACCGTGCGGGTGCCGGGTCCATCGTGCGGCAGAGAGAGAGAAATCCCGAGTAGATCCCGAGACTTGTGACTCGGGCGTACGTTTAAGGGGCCCCTTTCTGACGTACATCAACACTCACCTTCACTACTCGTTTTTCTCTCCCTGCCCAGCCAAATCTGATATGAACCTACTAGCGCAGCTTTAGATACTCGTATATATATCCACATTCAGATCCGTATCCGTGGATGTACTTTTTTCACAATACAGCACATCACTAGTGTAGTTCTTACTACCTGTGTAGCTACCATTGCTATTATTTTGTCTTAATAAAAAGTAGTGTACCTACCTATATAAGTGGCAACCTATATACTATTCCTTGCTATAATTATTGATCTACGTTTTATATTTGAACTTAAAAAGCAATCAAGTCTGAATATATAGCTAACGTGGCCCTTAAACTTGATTCTGTAACAAACAAATAAGGTAAGTAAAATGACAAAACAAATGGTGGCACACAAAAGATATTGATGGCACTATTTCTACCCGTTCTGAGAAGATTCAAATAGTTTTAATATTTAAGTGCCCCATTGGGTATTTTTTTTAATAAGAGTGGTAGGTGTAATTCATTCAAAAATGCAATTAATTTCTACTGCGTTAGATGCTGTTGCAATTAATTTTAAAACGTATCGAATACTGAGTAGTGCTTTTATCTATCCTAATATAAGCTTTTTACATCCAAACAAATTTGTTAATGAGCGTTCTGTTTTTACATTAAGTTTTTTTTACATTTATTATTTTAACATTATTTTTTTTACATTTATTATTTTAACGTTATTGCTCGGCTAAGGTGGTTTTGTCACGCCAATACGCAGATGCAGTGCCTGGTTCTAATCTCACGCGCACCTCTGCTTTTTCGAATTCATGAGCGTAAATGCTGCTAACAGTAAAAGAAAACACATTAAGCAAACTGGCATGCTCCTAAAAATTATCGAGGTCAGAGAGGTTTGTCATCCACCACCAACACGGAAGAATTATAGCCCCAGCAAAGAACTTTTAGTGGGTCGCTTTTGTGAGCAGCGTCCCGCAAATTTACCCGCTTACCCCTTTTCCGTAATTTTCCCTCCATAAAAATAAACTTATACCTTTGCTTTCCAGATCAGAATCTAACCGTGTTCCGCGTTTAAACCTGAGCCGTTTAGCTGTTCCATCTTGATAGAGCAACGTACATCTAAACTTTTGCACTTATAATAAGGATTAGTAGATTTTCTTGCGAATAAATAGACATTATTTAGTGGTTCATTAGGTAAACGTCTTATAATTTACGTGCAAAAAGTAATGGTATGATATATCAGAAACATGCGTATACTTAAGTGAAGTGAGAGCAAAGTTCAGTATTATGATATTATATGCCTTGTTTGTTGACTTCAACGACTAAAGAATAGAGATCTAAATGGTCTTAAATGGTCAGTTCTAAAATCTATTTATAATAACATAGACTAGTTTTAAATACTTAAAATATGATTTGATTTTATAATTTATGATAATTATTAAAAGCAGTCTAACTTGGCTGGTTTTAATATCATAATATTGAACTTGTCTTTCACTTCACATTTATGTTTTGATGGGAATCGCAGTTTGAGAAACATAGATCAAATTGCCACTGTTTATAACCGTATCTACCACATTCTACTATTACTATTTATAACTTTCAAGATAAGTTAATAAATCGTTATTTGATCAATACAAATCCAAGTATGTTATATTTAAGATCACAGTAAAGTCGAATCATATTTGTGAAAAATATTTTAAGACAGTTTTAGAAAAATACTAAGGTTAAACGATTTTTATGTTATGGTAGCACCTTTGTTTACATTTTCTACACCTCTTCGTGGAACGGACTATAGAGATTGGTTGCAAAATCGTAGATTTCTAAAATAGTAGATTTCTAAATATTGACGCTGACAATATGACCGTCAAATTTACAGCACCTAAGTCCAGTACGTAAGGGTCAAAGTAGTAAATTAGAGTCAGCGTCTATCAGTCAGTCATTTACTCGTAAAATAGGTTTATTTTAGTGAGCTAGTGTCACTTTTCATCGATACGAATTTTCCAAATTTTGTTAGGTCCTACTTAATTCTAAATATTTGGACATCAGTTAAACCTGAATGAAAGTAAGCTCTTTAAACTTTTTTTTAATAAAAAAAAAACAAAATATGACGTTCAACATTACGATAAACAAGTGAACTTCACACACAAAATCCATTATGGGTGTTTCTATGTATAATAAGTATGTATTTAAAACTATATAAGTATTATATCAGCTATCTGGCTGCCATCACACAAGCTTTGCTTAGTTTGGGGTCAGATAGTGTTGTGTGTGAATTGTCCACCAATATTTATATATTATGCACCAAACTATTGTTTCTCATCTAAATAGTGAAACAAAGCATTGGTTAAAGAAAAGTAACAGTTGAAAAAGAAAGACACTATTATGATTTTAGTAAAAAAATCCGGATATTAGTAAGCCACATGGCGACAAACCGTCTTAAATACCGTTTAAAACTATTACATCCTTTGTCGGGAAGTAAAAAACTTGTCGTGAGAACGACAAAGTTGGGACGTCCTCACAGAATTTAGGAACATGGTAATTTAAATCAGGTGTAAGTGTTACATTGTGGCTTGTTTGGTCCACGTGTTGGCCGACAATGGTGCTTGGTGCCTGGTGTCTGTTGGCCTCGCTATTGTTCCGGCGGCACCGGCGCGGGCGCACCTCGTCCGCTGGGGCGCAGGTGGCGCGCAGATCCAACGCAAATGGACTTCGATTGTTTGAGCTTTACGGTTATTGCGCTTATTTATTACTTAGAACTTTACTCAATATCCATTCCGTTAAGCTTGTATTGTAGGAAATATTTCAGGCAGAAAATGTCTCGTACATGAAACACGGTTTAACTCGATTCAGTCCAATGCCAGCTAGCATTAGTTCCAATTCTTAATTTAGAACTTTTAATTTGTACTCAGCTCAATTATTTCGAAATGTGATATTATGACTAGTATTTAACATAACATAAGTGCACAGCAGGTAGCATAGAAGAACAAAACAACTTCAAAAATATTTCGATAAGATAAAAAGAACAATTCACGATCGACCACCGACCTTAAAAATCATAATGAGAAGATGACACAGTAACATTGTTAAACAGCCGGTCACAACTATTACCATCTATTACGTGGATAAACTATTAATAATTCTTGGACCATCAATCACTTTAAGGTCAAAGCTACACGCAGAAACAAAATGGTAAATCTTAGCAGTTTTTTATGTTAGATATCATTAAGGAAGTGTACGGACGATGCCTCGTTGGTGGGCGCCTGCGTGATATGGAGCAACGGATTTATTTGGAGAACTGTATATTAAAGGTTATGCAGATTCGGTTTATTAAGTCGTAGGATGTGCTAAGCTTGTCACCATAGCATTTTTCCAATCTCGAAACATGTACTCGTGCAAGTCGACTCGTGTGGTCCACGAGTATTTTCTATGTATAAAACATGTATAAATAAAGTCGGATGGGGTCTCGCTAAAACAAAAACTGTGCCCATCGAGTCGGCCACATAATATGCACGTGTGTGCTGTCACCTACAGGCTGACACGCACACATCAGTGGGTCATTACACGCGCTACTTGTGTATTTGTGCGTGTCAGCCTATCAGTGACAACCTGACAATGCACACGTGAAAATGTGGCCAACTCTTGTGACACAGTTTTTGTTTTAGCGAGACTACGTCCGACTTTTTTATATGCCCATGGTATAAAATAATGTAGTGTAGTAGTTTATTAATAGTTTAAAAGTTTATTAATCATCAACTTACATTCCTATCTAGTTACACCAGGACGTCATAACTAAAAACAAAAGAATAATACTATAGGGATGTTAACACTTATCACAAATTAATGTTTAATGTTAATTTCATGATAGTTTGCATTAATACAATATCGAAAATCACATTGTTATAATTTAATATTACGTAGTAAATTTATTATAAATGATTTTAAATGCTATATTTTTAAATGCTATATTTTTAATTTGTTGTCACATGACTGGAAACACCAATATGCCTTATTACGTCATAGTTTGCAATGTTAGCGACGACGATTTTGATTATTTGTATTCAAGTAATGAAAAGAAAACACATAAACTTGATATAAAGTCATGAATCGCGACCAATGTTTTGCGACTAGTGACATCATGACAGTCGTTAGTGTTTTAGCAGCAAAATTCAAAATTAGTCTAATATTGTATATTTACTCATCGAAAATACTAATATTTTGAAATAAAATGTTATTTTTTACGGAAAACAAGGGCCAATCTTCAAAATAAAAGCGAAAAATTGTTAACATCCCTATTTCAGCGTCAAGGTGTTTGTTCACTGAAACCCACACTAGTAAAGTTATCAAAAATAATAGATCTAATCCATTTAACAAATATAAAACTAATCTACCGACTTCAATTTATAAATTAAACTCACCTCTCAACTCAACTCCCTTTTATTAAATTTGTAAAACCAATCATATTACCGATGTATACTTTTTAATGTTTGATTATTTAATTATTTTCCAAAATTACCTCGAAATTATTTCACAAAATAAATAAATATGAAAGGCCATATGTAAAGTATATAGTCTACCAAACAAAAAAGTCAAATCATCAAATCAAAATTGATTCACAATTTGCGGAGCTATTACGTAACAGACTTACAAAAGTAACATAAATAATCGAATTGAGAACATCCTCCTTTTTGAAATCGGTTTAAATTAGAATTCCTTAAGAATCTAAGAATCTGAGTCCTATTTACGAAGATACTGAGTTATAAATTTGTATATCAAGCATTTTATGTACTTACTATCTGATCCCCCAAACACTTTTTTGGATTATAATTGTGTATTTAGATACTAGTATCTTCCCGCGATTTTATTCATCTACAATTTAGAAAATGACTTTTCTTCACGAAATCTCTATTTTTTAGGAATTAACCACCTATAATCTATTAAGAGACTATCATCTATTTACTTGACCCCTGCAGTAATTACGATGTGAGTGTACAAAAAACATCCAAAATTCACATGAGTATAATATAATTGTTTCTAAAAAATTCTGCATTCAGAACTATGAAAACGGAAGGTAGAAAGGAGAAATACTGCTTCCTTACTCCAATAGAAATTACTATTCTATTATATACGACCTAGGACGTATTTCTCCAAAATACGTCCTAGTCTCGCAACAAATACATATAGGTACAAAAAAAAACGATCGCTCGATCCGTTTCAGTGGGCTACTAGCACAAACACTGTTGGCCGAGTTTTTATATGTAAAAATATATTTAGCTTAGTAAGTACGTCCCGTCTAGTACCCTTCCTGCATGATCCTGTATAGTGGAGTTCGCGCGGGCGATTGAATCTCCTGCTTTGTCATAGCAGCAACCTGTTCTCTCGAGTCGGGACCGCGAGTACAATGTAACGTAACGGGCCACCTGATTAACCGCCATTCCCCAACTATGCAGATATCGACCGCCGCGCCGCGCCGCGTCGATCACCGATCATATTAATTTCAAATGATAGATTGCTTTTATATCGTTAAAGCCTTATTATGATACAGATAAGAGCATCAAGGTTGCTGAACTTTCTATCGCTTAAGAAGTCATAATGGTACACTCCCAGACGATGCTGCTTTGATCGATTAAGCAGTGTGGGAATCGAGATCACAAGTGCGGGCCCAAAATGTTTTTGTCAGATCATACGCGCATAACCATAACCCAGCGTTTACGTTTCTCTTCCTTTATGAGTTTTTATCGTAAGTTTTTCTAACTTTGAAGCAGGTGTAAGGAACTGAAATTTCACACGACTGAGGATAGAATACACGGAGTCTTTAGCTCTGTCTTACCGTAAACTCGATCTATGCAGTTTCATAGTTTATTATAAAGTATAATTTATGCACAAAAGTTACAAGTATTACAAATTATAATAAATTAACTTCGAAGAAAGAGATTTCGTTAAGACAATTGTTTATCTACTTTATATCCATTTACACAGATTTTTCTCTGATTGAGATTAACTGTTTTAATACATGCATATGATCAATAGTAGAAAACCCTGCTCTAAAAGC
Organism: Ectropis grisescens; assembly: GCA_017562165.1. Classification (NCBI taxonomy): domain Eukaryota; kingdom Metazoa; phylum Arthropoda; class Insecta; order Lepidoptera; family Geometridae; genus Ectropis; species Ectropis grisescens. Next base: position 14,746,603 of record CM029770.1, on the reverse strand, counting down.
AGCTTGTTCAATAGGCTGTTCTTAATCTATAGTCCTTGATATTCTATTTAGGATCAGCTTTGAAAAAATTTTGTAAATGTTTGACATGAGGCTAATAGGTCTATAATTTTCAATTACGTTTCTGTCTCTTTTTTTGTAGAGCAAGTTATTAACAAGAAATCCTTGCATTATATATTATCGGTGTAATAATAAATTATTTAAAAATAATGTTTTATGCGTTTATTATGTGTGAAAATTTCCAAAGCTTAACAACACATATTAAGGCACATATTGGTGGGATGCAAGGTGCTCCTTAATGGGGATCATTACTCACGGCGCCATGACAGAGTACTTGAAATCATACGTGAAGCCATGAGCCTTTCAGTAGCTAGAGCCCAAAAGGGATTGACGACAAACAAAAGACAAATTAACTTTGTAAAAGAAGGCTCAACATCAAACTCCAGGAACAAGCCTTACTCAATCCTGGGTACAGCACCTGATTGGACTATTTTAATGGACACGTATGAAAAGCACTACAAAATCCCAGAGGATGTGGGTGTTTCGTCATCCAGACCAGACATTTTCCTTTTTTCTAGAGCTACAAAATGCATAGTCCTTGTAGAACTTACCGTATCGTGGGAAACTAATATACCTAAAGACCACGCGATGAAACAAAATAAGTATTACGACCTTCTAAACGATTTAACAAAAAACGGCTATGTAGTTAGTTTATACGCTGTAGAAGTGGGAGCGAGAGGTATACCAGCAAAATCTCTCTTTAACCTGCTGAAAGACCTTGGCTTATCCAGAAGTGCAGTAAGTTCTATACTAGAACGAGTATCTAAAGCTGCACTAGTAGGCTCATATCAGATTTGGCAGGGCAGGGAAAGAAAGACGAGTAGTGAAGGTGAGTGTTGATGTACGTCAGAAACGGGCCCCTTAAACCTATGACCGAGTCACAAGTCTCGGGGTCTACTCGGGTTTTCTCTCTCTCTGCCACACGATGGACCCGGCGCCCGCACGGTGAATCCATGGAATGCTAAGAAAATCGTCTCAACAATAGTGGGACTTTTTTCTTAAGACTGGGAACATTACACGCACACCAACGTGAGTAATTTGACAACGTCTGTGAGAGCTGTCACGCACACATAACTAATGACTGGCCTCACAGTGTTGTTCACGAAGGTTTCATCTGTTTCGAAATCTGTGGTAATTTGTTACTCTTTTATTTTTGAGCATGTATCCGCGTCTTTGTCCTCGTTGGAATGACTAAGGAATTTTGCCTATTTGGAATGTAAAGTAGCAAATGTTGTATTCCAAACTATAATTTTGATTGCAGTTCTACATTTCAGCTGGTTCGTTCAGATTTTACAACGAGCTAGAGCAAAATAAACATCCAAGTATGTATTCACATTTTATATATTAATAGTTAGTACAACAACAACAACAACACACTAGTGTTGTTACAGTAGTTGAGAATAATCTCAAATTGTGGTTTACTTTAGTAAATACATATTGAAAATTATTCGTAGTAAAAATATTTGGCTCATCAGTTAAAGCAAAAAATCAAACGCTGGTTTATATCAATCCTACCGTAGCGGGAACGTTAATTTGCTGTTTGTTTTTTTTTACAGATCTAATAATAGATCGACCTGTTTGGTTGAAAAAGCATCGACGTTGGGTCCCATTTCATCAATATGTAACATTTGTAAAAAACAGGGCACCTTTCGCAACATCCGCCTCTCGAAGGAATCTGATTCTCATGAGACAGACAGACAGGTAGCTGCTTCCGTTCGGGCTTCTTAACACATGAATAGGGATGATAATTACAATGTGTTTAATGCATTTTACACTGCTTCAGGTAACTCTATACCCGTCTTGGGAAATGTAAAAAGTAGATCAACAGGTAACCCGTTATATGCAAACAAGACATTGTCATGCAAAATTTTAATAACAGTGGATTTTTTTGCGAATTGGAGCGCATGAATAATTATTTGTCGGATCTTGGGAATTTCGGCAATATGTGAGAGTGTATAAAAGTTATTTAAATCTCTAATCCTTTTTTTAATTTCTTACACAATGTTTGAATAAATATGTACGTTTTGTGAAACTAAATGTTCTTAAAATGGTATCGGAAGCCGAAGCTGTTAAAAATAGTACAGTACTTAAGAAAATAAATGTTACTAACGTTATTCAAAATTTAAACAAAATTAACGTTATAAAATATCGCTGTCATGGCGTTACAGAGTAATCGCCATGTGTTTGCCAATAGTTAAAGCTTTTATACTAATAAAATAAAATTTCTATAATTAAAGATTCATTGTTTGTGTGCACTTTTTCTTGTTTTTATTTAAGGAATGTTTTTGTTCTTTGCACAGTATTCCAAACTATAATAGTAAACGATTTTTTAATTTTATTTTGAAATGTTATGTACTTTAAATGTTAATGCGTGCACAAATCTTAAAGTTACAAAATATATCAAAATAAGCGCTTTTGCTGTTCTCTAATCTGAAAAAAATAATACCGGCCGAATAGATAACCTCGTTCCGTTGAACTCGGTTAAAAAAGAAAAAAATCGAGATTTGCTGAAATAATTTATATCAAAATAAATGTTTTTGATGTTCTCTAATCTGAAAAAAATAATACCGGCCGAATAGATAACCTCGTTCCGTTGAACTCGGTTAAAAAAATCGAGATTTGCTGAAATAATTGTGTGTTGTACTTAGTTGCACATTGTACTCTTTGGTTTTATAATAAAATGACGGGCAAACAAGATATGCGCTCGACGGTAAGTAACACGCCTGCTCATAAAAATACAACTATTTGTACAAATCAATATTTAGCATTTGCACTGCGCTCGTCACTCAGATACCTATATATGATTTACCTCTTTGCCTTGTAATTTCACTGGAAACATTACATTTCAAATAGAGTCAATATTTTTTACAGGCTTGGCGGTAGAATAGAATAACCGGAAAAAGTGTGACAGGTACCTCCCCAAATGGAGTGTGTAAAGAGTCCTACCTTTATCTCTAGAGCTCTTATAAAAGTGTGCAACATACGTTTATGATTACACGTTAATACTTATATGTATGTTAAATCTCATGATTAACATCATGAGATTTAACGTATATAAACTTTGTATATCTCTAAAAAAAACTATTCTAATTTATGTCCCAAGTGAATAATAAAAGTCAAACCCGGATACGCAATCTATGAGAACGTGCACAATAATGTAATGCAACTCGAACAAAAACTGTAACAATGTCGCCTCGTTGAATTACATTAGGAATTTAAATTGTAAATATTGGGCTAGTGCAGTATCATGCAAAATGTTAACTTGAGTGATGGGGAAGCGAGTCGACAGGTTATGGGAGTGGAACTAGTGCGACGGGTTCCTGGGATAGGAAGGGTGTTGCGACCCGCAAATCTGCAGGTGTACTTTGTTTGGGGAAATGGGCCACTGATAAATAGTCCAGGAAAGGAATATGCAAGGGAAGAGGCAAATATTAATTTGTATAGCGCTCATCCATACTCGTATTAAAGACACGCTCCCAAATCAAGACCAAATAAACTACCATTATCTCTTCTGATCACTGTTTGGTTTATTACCTGGCTGGCCTGGTGGCTTAGTTGGTAGTAGGCCTGCCTCCGAAGCCGTGGGTCTTGGGTTCGAGCCCCACCCAGTTCAAAGATTTTTGTGATGATTACAGATATTTGTAATGTACCTGGATGTGTTCTATGAATAATAAACATGTTTTTAAACATAAAGAAACATTATATCACCAACCCACACTGGGCCAGCGTAGTAGATTATGGCCTTAGCTCCGTCCTTGCGAGAGAAGGCTCTGAGTCCCAGCCGTGGGAACATTTAGTGGGCTATTTATGTAAGCATTATATCAGCTATCTGGCTCCCATAGTAAAGTTTTGCTTAGTTTGAAGCTAGATGATGTTGTGTGTGAAATGTCCATCAATATTTATTTACTTATATTATAACACTAGACGTCCGCCCCGGCTTCGCCCGTGGAACATATATAGCACTCATCGAGATCCCGCACATATCCAACGGTGAAAAAATTTTAGAAATCGGTTCAGTCATTCCTGAGAATATCGCTTTCAAACAAAACACCTCTTCAGCTACCTGCTACGCCACCTGTCGGAAATTGGTCGTACCAACTCAGAGATTAGCAAAGGTTTTATATTCAAGAGGTATGTAATCTGTGATTTTAATGACGCAATCTTAGACACATGCTGTAATGTGTCATGTCAAAGCACGAAACGTACGAAAACTCTCAAAAAGGAATATTTTTTCCCGATTTTATTACATTCTTGATTCATGCTCCGCTTCTGTTAATAGTAGCGTCATTTTCTATAGCCTTCCTCGATAAATGGACTATCCAAATAAAAAAAGAATCTTTCGATTCGGACCAGCACTTCCCGAGATCCTAGCGTTCAGACAAACAAACGAACTCTTCAGCTTTATAATATTAGTATAGATATAGATGGTCTCTGTAGTGAGTATGAGCACTTCTAGCCCAATGTCCACATTTGAATGATTACATTATGAATCATAATGTAATCATTCAAATGTGGACTTTTATTCAGTCCAGTAATATTTGAGTTTTTACAAATAAAATTCAATTTTTCTCTGATTAACATTGGGCTAGAAGTGCCCATACTCACTACAGAGACCATCTATATCTATACTAATTTATGATACAGTTAACGTAGACTATATTTTTAATTAAGTTATTTCTCACTGTAAATAGAAATCCTGGCGTCGCGTCGCGTTGCTTTCGTTGCTATTGATGATTGAACAAAATTAACAATGTTACTGCTACAAATTTGTTGAATACATAATTGTACACAACGTTGACATGTTATTTGTGTATCAATGAAAGTTATATCACAAGAAACTTTTTTTTATCTAAGCTGTTTTTTTAATCATAACATTGTTACCTACTTATTTACCTTATTACTTCCATGCTAAGTCCTCATTAAACAAATAAATATTAAAAATATGAACGGAGAGCAATGCAGGTTGCCCTGAGTGCGCAGGTCCGGCGGCGCTCGCGACCCTCCATCGGCGGTGACGTATTGTTTGCCGAGCCCGGGCCCCGGAGAAACGGAGCGTTCCCAACAGCCACCGTGAGAATCCTTACACAGAGTCTGCAGAAAGCGTGCACATAGCACATAATTCAATTTTCTCAAAAAAATTAAACATTTTAAAATTAAACTTAGATACTCGCTAAATTTCATATGTTTTGTGAAATTAACTAAAAATACTGTTTCAATCTTTCAATAAGACAGCAACGTATTACGATTACGTAGGTAAGCAAATTTTGGATTGATGTTTCAAAAATATACACCAATTTCGTTAAAATGTATTTGAAGTATGGTCTACCAAACAAAAAAGTACCTTCAAAATCGATTGGTGGGCCCATCGCGTAACATATAAACAATCGAAATGAGAATCTCCTCCTTTTCTAAGTCGTTTAAAAAGGCAATGTTATTCTTTTCAAGGCACTGATACATAGATATATCTATAACCAATATACTATTAGACCTAACTAACAAGAAAACAAAATAATATATTGTCAATATTATGTTAAAACTTTCGCGATTGTATTGTATTTCATGCAAATAAGAATAACACCTAATTCAATTAGTTTAATTCATATTTAATTTCATTACATTAACTATTTCAGTAAACGTAAAACCTACAACAGCTATATCCAGAAAATACCAATAGTACTCTAACAAAAAGATTTAGTCGATTGGTTTTTCGCAATTTCAAGGTGAGTGTCCCTTTTCTAAAAGGTACACTTAGTTGGAATGTTTTAGGGAATAAAAGTAAAAGTCCCATCACTACCTTTTCTGGCCAACCTTAGAAACTCTCCTTCATTACGCCACGATCGATAACTATCGAGTTACAGCCCTTGGACCGCACTTTGTCAGTTCCACAATTGATTTCGGTCAGCGTTTTTTCTCTCTTTTTAATTCATTGGTTATTGCCAATGTGTTAAACTAGATACGGGTTCATTTTTTGATACTGAGTGTGAGACTTTTTCGAAAATCCCATCGAGTACCGTGGGTTTTAATTAAATTGTCGTTTGAGAAGTGTACAATATACAATAACAGAAGTAGAAAAAGGTTTTAAGTCTTAACCATTCTACAGATCTACAAAAAAATATTAAAATAATAAGTTTAATTTCTGACTTGTTTCTCATTTATCATACTTGTACAATTCCTTAATAATAAGTACCTACTACATAATTCAGATAACTCAATACAGGTTAGATCATCACAGAATACCTAATTTTACCAGGTAAATGTTACCATACTCGTACTCGATGTAATTATGATCGGATATGTCACTATTTGTAGGGGAATTTCCAAACAGTGACGATTCATTTTAACCGCCAACGCGCTGCTAACTTAAATGTTTGCTCAAGTATTATTGATTATACGTGTTGGGAGTATATCAGCAGCTATAAATCGGAGTCATGGCGCTACGGGCACCTACCACATGAATATGCAATCCGCCGGCCGGTGACGGCTGGTGATGGAGTGGTGGCTTGTGGCCCATGCGCCGAGTAGGTACACTTAGTACGTTTAGGTTATTAGGGCCTTACGCCTTCCACGCTAGCCCAACAGTCTTAGTAAGCCCAACTGCTGTACGTACCTTAAATAAGAAATAAAATACCCCCATGTAGGATTAAGTTTAAAACGAGCTAGGGATATGATCATACAAGCTTCAATAAAATTAAATTCTTATCATTGCCAGAATGGCTGCGTGGCACCGTGCTGAAATGGACAGTGTGTTGCTTACCATCAGAGGCATGTTTTACACGTCACACCACACTATATTACAAAATGATACTAGTTTACATCTTCTAAGCATATGAATATAAGGTATAACTATTTTTAAACCCTAAAACATTCAAAATTTCAAACTTATACGTAAATACATGATTACAAATTTTCAAGCGACAAACCGTGTAACAAGTACGTACGTGCGTTTTTATTAGTGGTCTACCTAGGTTTTGGACCTAGCCCAGGGGGAGGGGGTGGGGTAATGATTTCCATATCCCCCTTCTCCCACCTCCTCACTAGATCCGCCGTTAATCAGGGTAAACATTTTGAAGATAAGCAATCAACAAAAACATATCAATAACGCAAATGGCTGAAGCGGCAATATCATCCGTCGCCGTGCTAAGCACCAGAATTAAACACCAATCTATCCGCCTAACTTTTTGCCATGACGTTATTGTGCTCTAGCAGCGCCGCAGGGGTTTTTGTTCCCGTAATTTTCGCGCGATAATAAGGAGCTTATGCGGCTAATTTAAATCTAATACACATCTATACTAATATTATAAAGCTGAAGAGTTTGTTTGTTTGTTTGTTTGCTTGAACGCTAGGATCTCGGGAAATACTGGTCCGAATTGAAAGATTCTTTTTCTATTGGATAGTCCATTTATCGAGGAAGGCTTTAGGCTATAGAAAATAACTCTACTATTAATCGAAGCGGAGCATGAAACAAGAATGTAACAAAATCGGGAAAAAATATTCCCCTTTTGAGAGTTTTCGTACGTTTCGTGCTTTGACATGACATATGACAGCATGTGTCAAAGATTGCGTCATTGAATTTCAGTAATCTGTGCATTGAATATAAACCTTTGCTATTTTTTTTTTCTAAATCTGTGTTGGTACGACTAATTTCCGACAGGTGGCGTAGCAGGTAGCTGAAGAGGTTTTTTGTTTGAAATCGATATTCTCAGGAATGAGTGAACCGATTTCAGTCATTCTTTCACCGTTGGATATGTACGGGATCCCGATGAGTGCTATATAATATACCACGGGCGAAGCCGGGGCGGGCATCTAGTCACATATATATCATAACCGAATATAAGCCAGAAATGAAGAGAAGAGGAAGAACTTATATCAGCTGACTTTTTTTTTCTCATAACACATATAAGTAAAGACTAAAAGTAATTGTTTGGCCAGACATATTACGTGTCTTTCTAAGGGGCCAATTTGTAAGGGCAACTTTTTTTTTATCTCATCTATAAATATTTTTGCATTTGTAGCTACAGATACCTAAGTATCGTTCGTACGCCATTAACAAGGCGATGTCAAGCGAGTGGTTTTCAGAAATGAGTCCCTTGTCCTCGTCGCGTGTTGCACCACCGGCCGCCGGCGACGGCGCCGGCTGACTCATGCTCCCGGATTTTGGGCCGGCTGCGGATTCCTGTATGCTGAGATTGCTGAGTGCGAGTTTTGTCGACAGCTATACGTGCTCTACTTTGAGCGCGTAAACATAACATTTGTATGAAGAAATTAAAGGCTTGTTCGCATTAGGCTAGTAAATTTACTAGAATGAGGAAATGAGGAATGAGAATGAGGAAATTAGTGTGATCAATAAAATAAGTTATTCCACAGACAATTTCGTATTTGGAAAATTGTTTGAAGTTATTTTTTTTTCAAGGCTAATTCGACAAGTTCGAACCTGTTTAATCGGCAAGCCAATGAGCGCACCGCTCGCAACGAACGCGTGATGGGGGGTGCTACTCGCCCGTTGAAATAGAACAAAATGGATTGACTCGACTAAATCACTTCCTAAACTACTCGACCAAATTTTCACTGTTCATACACGTTTATTTGCTAAATTACTCGCCACTAGGCTAGTAATTTAGCCATTACGATTCGATAAGATTAGCTTATTCATTCATTTATTTTATTGCGTTGTAGGATCTTCATGTCGCGAAACGCTACTCACTTGTGAACTGTACTAAAGCACGGTGCGAACGATTTTTGAATAGTAGCGAGTATTTTAGCTACTAAATTACTCTCTACTAGACTAATTTGCTAGCCTAATGCGAACAAGCCTTTATAGCGCGTCTAGCGTTGCCGGCGTAGTTCATACAAATTTTAGGTTTACGCGCTCACGGTAGATTATAGTATGGAATAGTAAATAGGATGACAAGCTCGTACATTTGACGAGTTTGTCTTTAGCGATGAAGGAAAACATCGTGAGAAAATCGGCCTGTTCCATGAAAGACATCTTACGAGACCTTGCGTCATGGTTGAACCCGCACTTAGCCAGCATGATACATTATGCCCTTCCTATGCATTCTCAGCAGTGGCAACAGAGTAAACTGCAAAATCTTATGCTATGTAAATCTCACCGCATCATTTTTTTTTAACTGAAGAGTGACGAGAAGATCAGGACATGTGCCTGATGGTAAGCAACATGCCTGACACATAATAGCACAGTGACACGCAGCTATTCATCATCATTGTCAACATCGTCAAATTATAATTTAATGCGTAATCTGACGACGAAATTATAATCCGACGGTTTTTCCAATTTTACGATGACGTACTTACGTTAAGAGAGATATTGTGGTCTATACTTACCACCACATTTTTATTTTGACCACAATATTTTTACTGGTTCTCAATTAACTAGCATTTAATTTATTTGATTTATAATTAACTAAAATTATTTAAAAAATACATAAAGGTGCAGATAGAATTTGAATCAACGTTCTAACGTTTGTGAGTCCGCCGTTCTCGCCTCTAGGCTTCACCGTAATCGTAAATGTAGGTAATTAATATAGTTGGTCAGAACAGCCAGCCAGTGACAATGCAGTTAAAGGCTACAACATTATGCCCAAACGATCTGCCAACGCATTGTCTTTAAACTTACTTCCCGCCGATAAACGTCACCAGTGATTTACGCGTAACTACGGCTGGTTTACTGAATAGCGCCTACAACTACTTAGCGACGCAGTTACAAATCAGGAATTACTCATTTCATGAATTAAGGATTAGGAAAATGTGATAATTTTATAAGTGTGACACATGAATTGCTACATGGAAAATGTAAAGAACACCTGTTTTTTAATATCTTGCGTAATTGTGTTTATTTTTCCGATTCCGTCAAAGGTGCTCTCACATTCATCGCCTGCTGCCTTCCTTACTTGTATCATCACTCCATCGAGTTTCAGAGCGTCCTACGCTACGTTTGCCGATTCGCGTTCTCCACTCTAGGGCACGTTAATAAACATACTGCGATTATATATCTCACCGTAAATTCTATAACCATCATATTACTTATAATCTAATGACGTCAGATTACATACTACTAACCTACTTTGCGGTTATAATCCTTTTGCAAATAAATAATTTTATCTGTCATAAACAAAAAAAAGGTAATACAAAATTTTAGTAGCCATTCAGGATACACAACTAGCTTTAGCAAGGGATTTATACACAATTATAGGTATTTATTAACAAACAACTTAATTCTCAGTTTTAGTTGATTTAGATGCTTAAACTTTACTAGTAAATCAATAAAGTGCAAATAGCCCTTAGTGAAACTAGCCGTCTAGTACAATTAATTTCAAATCTAGGTATCAGAGGTCGGAATCGTTAACCGGTAACTGCCCACACGTGGCTTAGTAAATGTCGATCGCCGATTGCTTCTGTTCTGGGAGCCGAGTCATGCTTCTTGACTTCAGTTCATTTGTAACCATTATGAGCATTCGCACCTTTGGGCGCCGTATTTGTTTATGTCAGTGATATCGTAGGAATGAGCGTGAATGAATGACCGCGCGACCACGTCTCTAGCTGTGTCGTCATCGATCTACAATGAATGGAGTTCAATGCTACCATAAGTACCTATGTACATATATAAAAAAACTTATGTTTATCTGTAGGTTATTTATACAATGGAAAATATATGCCTTTCATCATGTGATGATCTGTAGCAAAGTTTTTGTACATGAGCTTAAGAATATTTCTGAGTTGGTACAACCAATTTTCTACAGGTGGCGTAGCGACGCGCGCTAGTCGAAAATAAAAAAAGCTCGCAACTCAATTGATTGATTGATTGATTGATTGTTAGTAAAGCAAATTCCCATAATGCAACTAAGATTCCTACCGCAGCTAAAAAAAAAAAACGGCTGAACAGATTTTGATGAAACATAGATAAGAACACTTCTGTTAAATTTACCTTTGAAGCAAAAAAAAGAAAATCATAGAATCGGTTCGTCCGTTTGGGAGCTACGATGCCATAGACACCCACGCACACACACAGCAAATACACTTATTACCCCGCTGCTGGACCATCGTGTCGTGAGGAAATGGGTATGTCCCAAGAAAAACATTTATCGAGGACCTGTGTCATCCGCCAATCCAAACTTGTCCAGCGTGGTGGATTATGTGCCTAACTTTCTTTTTGTGAGAGACGATCCCGAGTCTCAGCAGTGACAAATAAAGTGGGCTACTTATGATAACTCCAGTGATCTAGTATCGAAACTGATAAGTAAAAATAACCTATAAGGTAATTTGATATCATACTCCTAGCAAACCAACAAAATCCAACGTGATACAGTCAGTATAATGGGTACTTTTGCACCAGGTATCTTTTGGGGTGGGTCGTTAGACAATTGACAAGTACTTTCCAGTATTACTTACATATTTATATTAATATAAATAAAATGGAAGTATCTATTTGTAATTCAAAATTAACAATTTTATACTCATGAAATTATGTACGTTTCTTACATTTTTTGTCTGACTATTACTTTGAAAATAGACCGATTTTAACGGGACTTTCAATCAATAAGAAATCAAATAGAGTTCCGTTATTACAAAATTGAAACAATGTTGACCAAGTTTACTCGTATCACTGTAAAAAATATGAGTGTCAAATTCGCTTGGTCGGATAGTTTGTTAAATAAAATAATTTATTTAATATCAATGTATTTTTCATTATTTTGACTCGTCAATTACATGTGGCGTGACTGGCGACCGTTACGAGGCTACAAATTATATTATACAAAGAATTTTTAAGATCACCAATTTGTCTCGCATCTCAAAGTCAGACGTAGGTGCAAGAGTAAAACCAACATGAATCACAATTAAGATCTGCGATATAACAACAATCAAGGTATCGTAATACGTTTATCATTGGAATGGCCCATAAACTAAGCTTATTTACCTGCGACGAAATGTGCAATAGGACATAAATAACAGGTGTAATGTAATTTGAGTTGTTTATGAAAATATGTCTGCTAAAGCTAAGATGACGTAGTTTGACAAAATAGGTATTGCAACATGATCCGTCTGAAAAGTTCTTAATTTATTATCAAATAATAATTATTATTGGGAGTGCCCCGCGGTTTTACCTCCGTAGTTCTCGTTTCAATTTTCCCGCGATGAAAAGTACCCTATGTGCTGTCCCAGACTTTAGTCTATGTTTCAAATTTCAACACGATCCGTTCAGCCCTTCCAACGTGATTGAGCAACAATCATCCAAATTTTGTCATTTGTAATATTAGTCGGACGCGATTAAATAAAATAAGACATATTAGATAGAATAGCCAATAAACAAACATAAGGGCGTGTTTCCACTGACGCGGAGCTGGGTGGAGCGGAGCTTAGCGTTAACCACTCCGCTCTACTCCGCTCCGCTACACTACGTTCCGTTCTGCTCCGCTGGAAACACTCACCACTTTTCCCCGCTTTTCTCCGCTCCTCTCCGCCCAGCTCCGCGTCAGTGGAAACGCAGCCTAACTCAAACTCAAAATACAGTAGGTATTTTGTAGGTAAATAACAAGGGCTTAATTTTATATCGACCTATTTATCTTATTTCCGATTTCTTTATCTCTACGAGAGATCCTCTACCCTCAATCCATTGATATGAGAGTGACAATTGAAGAGGCGGCCGTAGCGGGCTAGAGCCCACCCACTGCAACGGAACAACTTTCTACGTTATTTTTTTGTTCAATTTCAAAGGGTAATCTGACATGCACGAATGATTTGCGACAATTGTCAATCATGTAAGTACTTAGAAGTAAATCTGAGATTCGAATAATTACCTAAATACTTATGCAAATTGTGGTGCACGTGTGGGTACCATTAGAAAGCCCGTCGATGTACGAATGTGATGATAGACGAGTGATTAGCGTGGACAGCTCGCATTCGTACTCTACTTTCGGTTCTGGTCGTAGTGGGTGCGTTGCCAGGTGCTATGTACCAGTTTCTGAGAACAAGACCCAACATAATATTTATCTGAAACATATGTACCTACTTTAAAACATTTCAAATACTTTATGTGGTCTCTTACCGTACTCAGCGAATACCTACTGCATCACAAAAAAATCTCTGAGGATTTATGATCTCGGCTTAGGCATCCGCTGGTAAGGCTGCTAAGGAATGACGTGACATCCCCAAAAAGAGCGCCTGGTACGGGGTTTGCGAGGAGAATCTTCCACCTGCCGACTTGTAGCAGATATGTAGCTAATTTACTATTTTCGAATTGAAAACTTCTTTAGTCACGTTGAGCATTTTTGGTAGTATAGCAGTAGTAGTGGTAGTTTTGGTAGTGTAGTGGGTAGAATAGTAGTGGAAAATCGTATGTGCTCACGTCACCGACATGCTTTTGTTACCGTCGTACCAGCGTAGCATCGGAGTGGCACCGGCAGGTCTACTGCCTAACTTTTTTGCTATGCTTTGACTTGTGACGTCACGTCATCGCCCAACATGATAACGCTAATGAAAGCAGACGGCATAAGGCAAGTCTGCTTTTATCGGCGTTATCACATTGGCAGAGGACGACACAAATCAAAGCATAGCAGAAAGCAGGAGAGTTAAGGCGGTAGACCTGCGCTTCCCTGTTAAACATGACTTATTAGCAACGTTTGCACCACATGTCATGTTTAACTGTTTTAAATTTTGTTTGTGGATGAGAATCGAAATCATTGTTACCTATTAATCCTTTTATACATACCTTCTATTACTTATACAAATCACGCAAATTTGAAAATCGTATTTTGTTTCAAATTCTACTTATTTCGTACTTTTTCAACACTTCAAGGCAAGCGGTAAAGTTAGAGGCGAGTGGAAGATGTAAAGTAGCTAGTGAGTCAACACGTCCGTCGCCTCGTCTGCTGTCACAAACAAACGCTCCTGTTCGGTTGATACGATCTGCGCTTGCGCACCGACTGTCAGCGCAGCTACGCTCTATTGTGACAGCTTTGAACTGTGCCAAAAGAAATGTAATTACAGTTACTTGGTCACATTACTTACAGTTCAATTAAGAACGAACAAAAAAGGTGAAACGTTTTTGTGTTTAACAGAGCAAGGTACACTATACTTGCTACTCACGAAAGATTTAGTCTTTCTCACTCGTGCAAAAAAACGTAGGTACAATAGTTTGGTGGTTTGCGAACTATTCATTCTATCGCGTAGCAATAATGTGATAACGTTGCCGTTGGCAGGGCAATGTTTCCAGAGAAATTTCAAGGCAAAGAGAAAAATCATGTTATGTATCCGACGAGCGCGGGGCAGTGTTTGGCAGTGATTTATAATCTTCATATTCAAGTAGCTGCGTTCCACTGTATTGTTATGGGCAGGCATTTTGCTCATCTTTAGCTCGTCGCGTTACTCAATTATACGAAAAAGATGTTCTATAGAATTTCATACATTCACAAACCTTTGCATATTAAAATAGCAATATTCATAGTTGAGCTTGAGGGACAAAACGTCTTGTAATTTTAAAAATACTTTAAGCGTAAATAGTTGTAAGATACTATTTTTAACCCGCGACCAAAAAAGGGGTGTTATAAGTTTGACGTCGATGTCTGTCTGTCTGACTGTCTCTCTGTCTGTCTGTGTGTGTGTCTGTCTGCGGCACCGTAGAGTTCAAACGGATGGGCCGATTTTGATACAGTTTTTTTTATTTGAAAGTTAATATCCGTGCGGATGCTTTTAGCTATGTTTGGTTAACACGGTCACTGCGAGACCATTTTTCGTAGGCTTTCAGCTAGTGCGTATGAGGTCTTTTCGAGACAAAGTCGCCCAACTTTCCAGTGCGTCTGGGATCTTTTAAGCCTCACAAAATTGTTTCCTAAAACACCTTCAATATTTAAACATAATTGTGAAAATAATTGCTTGAAACTTTACCATTAATAACTTAAAGATGAATCAAAATTGAATCCTGCTTCGCCCACAGTTATGACATTTAGATATTGAATAAATTAAAAAAAAAAAATGACATCTATTCTGCCTCACATCGCACTGAAAGACAGTTCTATGAGCGCCTCAACTAGAGTTGGGAATAAAAGAGAATTGCAGTTACGATATTAAACCAATTTATTTACTCAAAATGTTTTTGATTAAAACAGGGCAGGCAGAAGGATTTATTACATCGGACACAAAAAGTAGCAATTTTTTTAGTTTCTTTACAGCCTGTGAGCTATTTAACGTCAGTTATTAAAAATACATTTTACAGTCTTAAATTCTCGCAGCAACCTATGCACCGCTTTCGTTTAACAACTTTTTTAAACCCTAACAAAAAAATGGGTGTTATAAGTTTGACGTCGATGTCGTCTGTCTGTCTGTCTGTCTGTCTGTGTGTGTGTCTGTCTGTGGCACCTTAGAGCGCAAACGGATGGGCTGATTTCGATAGGGTTTTTATTTGAAGGTTAATATTCGTGCGGATGTTCTTAGCTATGTTTGGTTAATATCGATTCAAGATGGCCGCCTCCACAAAATATTTCTTCACAACCATTCTCAATATGGGTATCAAATGAAAGGGAAATAATAAAATACTATACAGTATAACAAATTCAAATCCAAGATGGCCGCCACCACAAAATGGCGAATTGCATTTCTTTTTCACTACTCCTCTACATGGGTATCAAATGTGATACCCATATTGAGGTATGGGTGTGTCATTCCTCAATATGGGTATACGATATACTTATATTCAATACCTAAACATTCCACAATAGTCAATAAAAGAGCTTGACTAGTAGAATGTTGTACAAATTACAAATCCGAGATAGTCGAGGGTAAGCAGCGTGCTTCCGTATCGATACTTATCACGTCACTAAGCTAGGATGCGAGAGTGCCCCGCCGCCCGCGTCTCACTTCGTGCGGCTATGAGGCCTACAATTTTTGAGACAGATAGACCTCACTCAGCACTGTACGTAACTAATTAATACTCAGTGCGGTTGAGGCTTCTTTGACCTCATGTTACTTTAACATAGCTATTAGGCTAGGCTTTGTAAGAGAAGCAAATTTATATATTTATCTCTTTTATACTCATAGAAATGTTAAAATGATCGCCTCCCGCATAGAGTGAGAGAACGCAATTTTGACTGCCGCACCTGCGAGAAGCCACGCATGTGGTTTGTTCGACCTCATAATGCAATGAACGTGTTAATATCGATCCAAGATGGTTGCCGCCACAAAATGGCGGACAAAATATTTCTTCACAACCTACCTCAATATGGGTATCAAATGAAAGGGCTTGACTAGTAGAATACTATACACTATAAAAAATCAAATCCAAGATGGCCGCCACCACAAAATGGCGAATTATATATTTTTTTCACTACAACCTCAATATGGGTATCAAACGAAAGGGCTTGATTAGTAGAATACATTGCACTATGACAAATTTCAAATCCAAGATGGCCGCTTCCACAAAATGGCAAAATACATGTCTTTTTTCACAACTCCCTTATATAATATAGGTATCAAATAAAAGGGCTTGACTAGTAGAATGTTGTACAGATAATATATCTGAGGTAGTCGGGGGTTAATCAAAATTTTTAATTTTGTTCTTGTGTATTGTATACATTATGTACCTACTTCCTATTCATACTATTCGTAACACTCTATGCACAGGGTCGTATGTGTATTGTAAAGTATTATAATATTTTACTTATCTATTCATTAAGATCCGACTGTATGTATAAATAAATAAACTTTGACGTATGCACATACAGTTATTTCCCATTGTCATTGTCATCATTGACTTTGTTCTGGTTTTATCCTTTGAGCAGCGTTATAAACGAAAACTACGTGTATATGTTGGTCTTAAAATCGATATTAGGTCAATACATACATAGTACTCATTATTATGTTTCCTCATACTTGGCCAAGTAGGTACAAATAGGCATACATGGTCATTGCACAGAGATAACAGCAGGTATAATAACGTGTCAAATTGTATTCCTAATGACATAAAATAAAAGTCACCCATTAAATAAATTTAATTAAATAAAGCCGTGACATTTACAATGATTTATCTTATCTGCTGTTTAATAGGTAGAGTTATTTTTAATTAACAATGGCAGCAAGTGGGTACAATGATACATGTAATCGCCGGCAGACTTAGAAGGCCCCGTTACTGTGTTACTTATGAATTGATCGACTGCCGGTGTAGACGCTGTAGTCTAGAGGTGGGCAATGCTGGTTTCACTGAAACTGTAACAAAATGTTAAACTCTATGAAATATATCAAAAAGGATAGAATTAGTCTTTTTGGTAATTATAAATAAGATATTTATAGGTATTACGTTATGACACAAATTCTAATTCCAACAGTGTTGTAGCAACAGCGGTGCAGCGAAATTTTTTTTTTTAAGTAAAGAGTGACGAGACGATCAGGACATGTGCCTGATGGTAAGCAACATGCCTGACACATAACAGCACAGTGACACACAGCTATTGGAACATGAAGAGTCCAAATCATTACCTAGCACTGCACTGCGCTCGTCACCCAGATATCTAAGATCTTATATCTCTAAGCCCTAATATAATATAAAAATAATATAACCCGCCATTTTTAGGGTTCCGTAGTCAAATGGCAAAATACATATTTATAGATTCGTCATGTCTATCTGTCTGTCCGTCCGTATCTCACAGTCACTTTTCTCCGAAACTATAAGAACTATTGAAACTTGGGTTTTCTTCTTGGAAATTAAGATTTTCATACAAAAAAATATAATCAAAATATGCGAGTGTCCCACACTTAGAACCGAAACGCAATTTTTTTTTTCCGTCTAAACCATACGTGTGATCAACGAACTACAAGAATTTTTGACGTGACAACGTCTTATAAATTGGTTTGCCGGGTGACACTTCAAGAAACTGCGTTACGCTCCGCTCACGTTATGCGCTCACAACGAGAGCGAGTGAGAGGCACGCGTCCCTTCCACTCGGGCATGGTTAGCCCGCCTAAGAGCGAGAGAGACAGACATAAAAAGTGAAAGGCACGCGTCCCTTCCGTAAAATTATTTTACCACTCAAAGTCGTTGTCACGTAAAACTTTCGCCCGTATACCGACTTTACAGGCAACCAATTTTTTATATTATGTTATTTGCTGTTACGGAAGCCTTGATGGGCGAGTCCGACTCGCACTTGGTCACTTTTATTTTTGTCTGGACGGCACATTTATTAATTCAATCTAATCACAATGACTGAATTGTTTATTTTATTACTATAATCTGGTGTTTTGAATAATTTTGTAACGTATAAAAATAAAGGTAGGTACTATTGACTAAAATATAGAAGAATTACGTGGTAAATACCGATATTAAAGTTTTAGCATTGGACCTTTATTAAATGAACAAGAACTAAATATAATAAATCGAGCATCAATCACGTAAAGTTCTGTAGGTAGATTCGTACGCTTATTCTTATTCACGATATTATGGCTAACTTATCTGTATTTGGTTTAAAAATCTAGATAAACGCTGAACCTTTGTCATTTTTCATCATTGCATGATTTTGATGTTCTTAGTGTTTATACTCGTAGTAGGTAAGTTAGGTTCGTAGCCTAGTTTTCATTACAATTTAGTTTTCTCAAAAGCCCTGCACCAAAAAAAACACAAACGTATTGTCATAAAGATAAAAAGATAAAAGAGCATATAGAAAAGAAATCGGTTACAATGTTAGTAGGTACTTGACGCATTTCTTTTGTGTCAGTGTCCAACACTAGTGGAGGTCCGCCACGGGCGAGCCCGGTGACGAAAGCAGACCACTTCGTGATCAACGGTGCTCCCAAATCAATGCTAAACACAGTTGTCTCAGGCTTATCTTAGCAACTGGATTCTGTACCTACAATGGAATTTTAATTCGGCATAAATTCTTAAGCAACGGTAAATTGTCGACTCGTGAATATTACTTTGCTTTTGTTCGAAATTTAGAATTTTGCAGGTATGGCGTTGTTTTGTTTTGATAAGAACAAGAAGAACTGGGTATGTAGATTAGATTCACACTTATATTTACTAATTTGGTTCAAAGTTAAATTAGATATACTAAATATATCAGTTCCGGTGTTTTTTTAAATATTTTTGAATATTTTACTTTTGTATCAAAGTAATTTGAAAATACCAAAAGCGAGCCATAAAAGTAGATACATATATTATTTATTATCATTAATAATAGAATTTTGTAAACACTAGCTGGACAAACGACGTTACTGTTCATTCTTTTCGTAAACTGGGTTATGGCTGGTCTAGTGTGACAGCTGGTCTAGTCGGGAGAACAGCAACTGCCGATCTGAGCCATTGGTTAGAGTCCCTTGCACACCACTACTACCTATTACCATTACTAATTGAAAAATGGTGAAGGAACACATAGTGAAGAAACCGACAAGTTCCTATAATCTTTCGAGGTTATGTGTCATCCACCAACACGCACTGGGCCAGCGTAGGGGATTTTGGCCTTGACTAACTACTTGCTAGAGAGTCATGGCCCGAGTCCCAGCAGTGGGAATATTCAGTGAGCTGCTTAAGCTAAAACTAAAGTTTTAAACTAAAAAATAGCTTATTAAATACTTAATACTTAGTCATCAAAACATCCGTGTTAAAAAAAACTCTGTAGCTTTATAATATTGCTGAAAAATAACAGATTAAATTAGACAAAATAATTATCTCTCGCAGTACTAATCCTTGTATCTGTCTCCGTATATATCTTTGGTCACAACTTTATCCTACTGAATTTCATGAAAACAAGTACGTAGTCAGTCGTTGATTGAGAAAATGAATGGCAGTAACGGTTGAAAATTAGCTCAACGAGATCTAGAAGACAGACAAAAAAATATAATTTTTGAAATAAAAAACACGTATTTAGACACATTTAAAACAACACAGATTAGGTAACTCTGGATAACTTTTAATGAAAGTCCTGAGTAACTTGTGAAATACTGATATACAAGCATTGTGGATCTTCTCATCTGCTATGCACATGACCGCTGGTTATGGAACTAAGGTATACTCGTACGTATTTCCAGGTACGATATGTGGTCAAAGAGCATATTTTACTGCCTCCGTAGACTACATTATTGCTGATCATATGATACCCCGACTCGGTCTTTATCTTTATGGCCTTTCTATCTCTGTTCATGTTTGCTTTCTATCTGTGTGTCAATTTCAAATCAAAATATACGCACCTAGATTGAATCAATTGTATGGCGATTGTATTATTACTTTGGGCTTCTATCTCGACTTCCGTTCCCTTATCGCGTACATTGTTGTTTAATTAAATATCATTTGACATTTGAACGTACCTGGCTAGGATTTATCACCTACGGTGAGAACGGATTCGGTGTACACAATGCACGATGACTTCGAGCAAAGTGCGTATCCACATTCTCATTCGCCACGCACGTCGCGTATTCAGAATCGAATATTTCCTCGTGCGTGGGCTTCCGAAAAAATCGAAAGGAATATCGCGGGGATGTAGGGGGATGTTCGCGCACGGTCAACGATTTACATTCCTCACGCGCGGGGTCGGCGCGCCGGGTCGGGTCGACTGAATACGTAATATCATAAAAAAGAATCGTGACAGAACAAACGATTAGGAATTCAGAAACTCCAGACTTTTTACAAGACTGACCAAAAAAGAAATAACTTTTTTATGTTCATGATTGTATGTAAATATTGGATTTTTTAAATTTCTACGAGTATAACTGTTGATTGTTATCTAACATCCTGATAGTTTTTATGAAAGTATAGTCTCATTGCATTAATTGTATTTTTGCAAGGTTCATTACAAAGGATTTTGCCGCACTATTTGTGAAAATGAAGTAGTAGTTAGTACCATCAAGATCTAGTTGAGTCGCAGTTAACTAAAATATCGCATTGCTATACAAATGCCAATGACTTACTAACATAGTGCTTAGTATGTTATACATTATAGTATAAACAAATAAATATTGGTGGACAATTCACACACAACACCATCTGACCCCAAACTAAGCAAAACTTTTACTATGGCGGCCAGATAGCTGACTGATATAATACTTATATAGTTTTAAATACATACTTATTATACATAGAAACACCCAGACACAGAACAAATATATGAATTCATCACACAAATATATTCACTGGGTGGGAATCGAACCCTCGGCGTCGCAGGCAGAGCTACTACCCACTAAACCACGAGGCCAGTCGATACAGTTACAGTACACATTACTTATCTGCGTTAGGTGATAAGTAATGTATACTAAAGAAGCTGATAGCAATTAGGAATTCGTAAAATGATTCGTTTGTACGGTTTACTTACAAAGGTAATCATTTTACAAATAGCCGCTTACACTAACTGTTTCATCCTCTCCACCTAAGCGCCACCGGTCTTTGGTGGGAATTCCGAAAATTTGTACAAAGTTTTTTGAATCCACATTTATTGTTCGCAATGCGAAACTGTGGAACACTTTACCTGATTCTGTATTTTCTGTTTTCTAATGTGTATAATCTAGAGTAAACAGATATCTTTTTGATAAACTTGCTCCATCCTAGGCGTGGTATTGGTTAACACCAGGCACTTCGTAGTCAAACGCTTGCCTAGATTAATAAAAATAACTTGTTACTTGTATTTTTGCAGTGTTCCTAGCAATGAGCGGTCCCGTTCCGGTAATCAGATGAGGGCACTGTTGAACGTTAGACGTGGCGAGGGGAGGCGCGGGTGAGGCGGGGTCAGAGGTCGCGCCGCGCGGAGATTACTGCCTCAAAAGTAAGCTCGCTACTGTGACGATAACAATGCCGCATACTTACGAGTTAGTTCAGGATAGATTACAAAGATACATTACATTATTAGTATTATCAAGTATATAAAAACAATAATAAAAATCCGGATGTAAGTTTTTAAACTGTAATGATGATTATCTTTTTGGGCTTAGATAAAAATTTAGTAACGGTTTTGATGATTTGACTATTGGTCTATCAATACAAACATACAAAGGGACACTGTTGACCCTTAATAGTGATATTCTTGATACTATCTATTGTACTGGTAGAACTCTTTGCAGAGTCCGCCTGGGGAACTACCACACCTTTCATCACCTTTGCCAGTTATTCTACCGCCAAGCAGTAATGTGAAAATATTACTGTGTTCCGGTTTGAAGGCCAACGTTGCCAGTGAAATTACAGGGCTTAGAGATAAAACATCTTATATCTCTGGGTGACGAGCGCAGTGCAGTGCTAAGTAATTATTTGGACTCTTCGTGTTCCAATAGCTGCGTTTCACTGCGCTGGTATTTGCCAGGCATATTCCTTACCGTCAGGCACATATCCTGCAGATCTCGTCACCCTAATCTATAAAAAAAATTCGAAACACTTTTTTAAAACTACTAAAAATCTCATCAAAATATTATACATTTTATTACACCATCATATTATTTTTGATTGCATAACATAACTTTTTTAAAACGTTAGTTTAGTTTTTAGAAGGTAATTAATATAAAATAAACAATACATCCTTGTAGGGATAGTAAACTAACACAACAAAACTAATGCTCCAGGTGAGGCTCGAACTCACAACCCCGGCATTGCTCACGAACACTGTCTTATAAGTACCGTGCGCTAACCAATTGCGCCACTGGAGCGATGAGCGCTCCGTCGAAATTACGATACGTCTGACTCACGCTCATCCTCCCCCCTCCCACACGCCCTTCGTCCCTCGCTAGTCCATTCCACCTAATCGCGGTTATTAGATGACGTCATCCCTTTAATTCATTCAGTAGTCTTTGATTGGTAAACATATGAATGCTAAAATAATAATTAATAAGGTTTGTATGTAATTGAAACTAGTTACAATTACGGGCTTTAACTAAAGTAGCTAATTTAAACTCATTAAGTAAGTATTATTTTATTTAACCGACTTCAAAAAAGAAGAAGATTTCCCAATTCGACCTTATATTTTTTTAGAAACTTTAAAACCAACCAACCGGCTTAAATTTCGATTATAAACAAATTGAGAACCTCCTCTCTTTTGAAATTCGGTTTAAAAAGAATTTGGTAAATGTTTGATTTGTTTAGAAACAATTAGGTAATTGTTTTAATATACATGATATTATTTTATTTATATGATATTAGTATGCCATTTATATAGAACAGAACAAAAAAAAAAAGTTAATAAAATTATATTTAGTTTTTTAGAAATAGGTTCCGTACCTATATACTTACTTTCATTTGAAACTAGTAAAAGACACTCTAATTTTGTAAATTCTGAAACAAATTATTTAAAAATTATAAACTGCTATTTTTGACATAATATACGCATTTTAAATACTCTTTTGTTTGTTGTTAAAGTCTGTGAGATCAAATTGAGAATAGATTAATAGATAAACTGTATATTGCACTTAATTAGAACACAAAAAACAAAAATATACAAAACTTAAAAAAAAACAAAAGAAATTGGCAACCTTGACGCTAAGAACGATCTTTTACGGGAAAGATATCTATGTTATTCTTGTTATCGTTACCTACAGCTTGTTTATAAAGGTTTTTAATCATATAGGCGAGCTAGTCATGGGCGTGATGGTAAGCACCATGCCTGCCCATAACAGCTATGGGAACATGTAGAGTCCGAATCATTGCCCAGCATTGCACTGTGCTCGTCACCCAGAGATATAAAATGTTTTATCTCTATACCCTGTCATTTCACTGCTAATATTTTCTTTCAAACCGTAACACAGTAATGTTTCCACAGTAATGTTTGATGGTAATATAACCGGCAAAGAATTCTACCACTAAAACACCTATGGGAAATATCTTGAAGTAACCTATACTGCCTGCTGATAGCTTTACAACTAGCAGATTAGAATATAGTACATACTACCATATACGATTTACTGATGTAGACAGTGTCGCATTGTGTTTTATGTGGACCTGTACGTTTATTAACGTGTGTTCACATTGAGCATGCGTCGAACGTGCGTCGAAATCTCATACCAAAAACGCAAGTTGCGGGCTTATCCGGGCGTAATAAATTGGCGAATCCCATAAAAAGAGATATCTTTTTTTAAAGGGGCCTGTCGAAGTTGGTCTCACGTGACCTACCGAATTTTGAGCTAGCGGAGAAGGCGCACGGCTTAACTAAACTAAGCTCACGAACTACTAAACTATACTATACCTAACGAACTATACTATAACTATACCCAGTGCAAATATTTGTGTGATGAATTCAAATATGTATATATAATACTATATCTCTATATAAGTATTATACCTTCACCAATATATAGATCCATAATTATGTACTATATCTCTTTATTCACAATATAGATCCATATGTATTATTGTATGTTATGATAATAATGATAAATACTACTTTATTTTATTTAATATATTAAATTTCTGCTTCAATACTTCGAGTATTGAAGAGACGATCAAGCAAAACAAAGGCTCGAAAGTGTTCGCAAGAAATCTGTCTCTTGCTCAAGCTCAAAGTCACACAGCGAGCTATGGAGAGAGCTATGCTCGGAGCCTCTTTGCGCGACTGAATCCGTAATGAGGATATTCGCAAAAGAACTAAAGTGACCGACATAGCTTAAAGAGGAAGCAAGCTGAAGTGGCAATGGGCAGGCCACATCGCTCCCAAAACTGGCAACCGATGGGGAAGAAAGGTTCTCGAGTGGCGACCACGAACCGGAAGACGCAGTGTTGCACGGCCTCCCACTAGATGGACAGATGACCTCACAAAGGTCGCTGGAAACCGCTGGTTGCAGGTTGCGCAGGACCGTTCGTTGTGGAAATCTAGGGGGGAGGCCTATGTTTAGCAGTGGAGGTCTTGCGGCTGATGATGATGATGATGATGGGCGTATTTCAATTTATTATTTCAATTTATTTATATTTCAATTTATACTATATATATATATTGTACATAAATTTCATTAATTTTGGCATCTGCACACCCCACATTTTAAGATCACATCTTTCTTTTTCCACCCTAAGGTTGCCTGGAAGAGATCGCTATTAGCGATGAGGCCGACGTCGGTCGCACTAACTGTAAGTGTTTAACCTGAGACGATTTTCTTAGCATTCCATGGATTCACCGTGCGGGTGCCGGGTCCATCGTGTGGCAGAGAGAGAAAACCCGACTAGATCCCGAGACTTGTGACTCGGGCGTAAGTTTAAGGGGCCCCTTTCTGACGTACATCAACACTCACCTTCACTACTCGTCTTTCTCTCCCTGCCCAGCCAAATCTGATATGAGCCTACTAGTGCAAAAGTAATAGAATTAAACAACAGTGGAAGCTTTAGATACTCGTTCTAGTATAGAACCTACTGCACTCGTAAGAGACGCGCGGGACAGAAACCGGTCTGGATAAGCCAAACCTGAAATTCTATCATCAGAAATTGAACATGCCATCAAAGCTCTCAAGTGTAAGAAAAAACCGGGTACAGATGCTATTACAGCTGAAATCTTAAAAATCTAGGTCACCGTGGCACAAGGCTATCACCGAAATTTGCAATAGCATCTGGAATACTGGAAGATGGCCAAAAGACTGGACAGAGTCGGTGTTTATTCCTTTAAGAAAGGCTCTTCAGCAGGTTAGAGAGATTTTGCTGGTATTCCTCTCGCTCCCACTTCTACAGCGTATAAACTAACTACATAGCCGTTTTTTGTTAATTCGTTTAGGAGGTCGTAATACTTATTTTGTTTCATCGCGTGGTCTTTAGGTATATTAGTTTCCCACGGTACGGTAAGTTCTACAAGGGCTAGAACTTACCGTACCGTAAAATCAATTATTGTAAATATATATGTAAATGATTGTTATTTTGGTGTGTTCAATAAAGAGTATCTATCTATATGTACATACGTGGAGTACAACTGAAAGCTTTAAAAAATATGTTCGCGTCTGATTGTCATCTCGGTGACGATGCGGTCTAAGCATCTAAAGAAGTTTTCACAAAAAAAATAACCAAAATGTAAATGAATGAATTTTGGTGTGTTCAATAATGAGTATCTATCTATATGTACATACGTGGAAACCTGAAAGCTTTAAAAAATATTCGCGTCTGATTGTCAATTGACGTTGCGGTCTGACAACGGAAATAAAATATTTTGGAATTATTCTATCAGAATGTGTAAAACCATTAAACATTGGTTGTTGTTTCCAAATTGACAGTGTTATTGTATTACTAATTTGAAAAGCCTCTGTAGCAAACTTCAAATCGCTTGTCCACTAAACCTTAAATAAACTTCGAATCGTTCAAAACTGAAAGCCGAAGTGACCTTTCGAAGACCATGATGGCCTAATGTAAGCTAAGGGGAGCCTAGGAAAGCCATGGTGGTTTAGCAAAAACGTGGTAGTGTAGTGACAACTGTAGTGGTTTAGTTAAAGCATGGTGACCTAGTGTGAGCAGTGGTGGCTTAGTCAATGCTGTGGTGGTGTAGTGAAATTAGTGGAGCTCTAGTGAAAACTGTGGTGGCCCAGTGAAAGTCGAGGTGGCTTACTGAAAGCATGGTCACCTAGTGAAAGCTATGGTAGCTTAGTGAAAGCCGTGGTGGTTTAGTAAAAACGTGGTACTGTAGTAGCCATAGTGGTTTGATGAAAGCATAGTGGGCTAGTGAAAGCAGTGGTAGCTCAGTGAAAGCTGTGTTGGTGTAGTGAAATCAGTGGTGGACTTCCGAAAGCTTTGGTGGCCCAGTAAAAACTATGGTAGGCCCGTAAAAACTGTAGTAGGTTAGTGTATTGTGAATAGGCTAGTCATGGTACCTACTCTTGTGGCGAAATGTCCGATCGCAATTGATACACTATAAAAAGTTAACAAAATTTCGATATGAACCCATTGTCTCTGAACTAGTCGTAACTGTACTATTTCGTAAGACAATGGCTCTTCCCATGGTCAATTAGTAAATATATGTATTTTTGTGTGTGGATGTGTGTGTATATGTGTTTGTGTGAGGGTGTGTTAGGATATGTATGCGTGTGTGATGATATGATAAACTTAATAAAATAAATAAATGATACAGATTATTAATGGATAAATATGTATATGTACGTTCATTGTTTTTGAATAATAATTGTAGGTGACTGGTGGAAATTTTATTTTAAATTGTGAACATAACATATTACAAAATTTTATACAAACAATTCCATGTGAAAAATATCATTGTAATAAACAAACAGAAAAATATCAATAAACAAGAAACAGTTATTAAACAAACAAGAAGTTGCCGATATCACGTAAATAGGCATGAGTAATATTATACGTGTGTTTTATTATATCTGTATTAATTGTCTAGATTAGAAAATATCTATAACAAATTTGCCAACATATTTTCAAGACTATCATAGTCGTAGTCATCTAGCCATTCCCGAACTATTTTCTTACACTCATTGTTATTTAGTGATTTGATTTATATTCATGTAAGCTTTGTGTTGACGTTGACACTGACATTGACATTGACATCTCATTATGTATCAGAGAAGACAAGAGAGATCCACGAGTGCGAAATTGTGTAAAAATAACGTTCTCTGTCATAAAGTGATATTACAATTATTCTTTATACCTACTTTAAAACTCAATTACATTTGTGCCTTTGTTTTAATTCAAAAGTAAAGAGACAATTCAAGTTTTGTTATAGAAAGTAAAGCATTTTTTTTTTTTTTTTTAATTGTCGATTCTCTGTTTTAGGTTTGTACTTATTTTATTAGTTGATATTTGTTATGTAAAACTAACTTGTATTTCATAAGTAAATCTCTGTTTTAGATGAATCAGATTGTGTTATGCTTTAATAAGAAGATACATCCGATCTTATATTTATATAAGATATAGGTTGTAGGTTTCAATCCTATCGCTATTTTGTTGTGGTAATGGGAAGGAATGATAGGTTATTAAAGCACGGAGTGACCCACAGGTCTATCGCCTAACTCTACTGCTTTCTGCTATGCTTTAATTTGTGACGCACTGAAAGCAGACAACTACATCTGCTTTCCGTTTCGTTGCACACGGAAAGCAAATGTTGTCTGCTGTCATCGGCGTTACCAAATTGGCCGACGACGTCACAAATTAAAGCATACCAGATATAGCAGGAGAGTTAGCCTGTAGGCAGTAGAGCTGCCGGACACCCATCAACTGAGTCTTCAGATCACGATCGTCTACCGTTTTTGGTATGAGAATTCGACACAGGCTAGACGCGCTTTGGAGAGACCTGCGTCGTAAGCTTGGGTTATTGTATGGAATTTTGACGTACGTTCGACGCATGTCTAATGTGAACACACGCTTAGAGATCTTATTCGCTGCTTATCTGCAATGATTGTGCATTTACAACAATAATAATACCAGTAATGACGACCTTTCAGTTTTTTTAACGATTCAAAGTCAATCATTATACATACTTCTTTTCCAACTTCTTTGTACATACTTGATATACTTTGCCTGTCATATTTTTCGTTATCCTTCACTCTAAGCCTACTAAGCATACCTATTTTTTGACTTGGGATCTACCACAGTTTTGAATTAGCGCAAACGACGTAAAAAGTAAAGTAATCATATTAATTTTTATAATATAAAGTAACGAGATGAGCAGGGCATGTACCTGATGGTAAGAAACATGCCTGCCCATAACAGTGACACAGTGACACGGACCTATTGGAATATGAATAGTACAAATCATAATAGAAGGAATATCGTAGAACAGACAGTTCAAACATATCAAGTTTTGAGTAGGTACTCTCATTGAGTACTATCAGGCTTACTTACATAAAGTACCTACCAAGCGAGTGTACTTAAATAGAGTACCAATTCATCGAATGTACCTAAACGAAGGCTTCTAGATGCTTTGAACTCGAAAGATTATAAGTAAGTACATGTCGGTTTCCTCACGTTGGTTCCTTCACCGTTTTTAAGTTAGTGGGATTACGCACATGATTTCGAAAAGACAGTGGCGCGCGCGTGATTTTGGACGGGTTCAAAACCACGCGCGCGCCACTCCACGCCAATAACGTGAAGAAACCGACATATACTTAGAATCTTTCGAGTTTATGTGTCATCCACCAACCCGCACCGGGCCAGAGCGGTGGATTATGGCATTGACTCTCTCACTGGGAGAGAAGGCCCAGAGGCTCAGCGGGTCTCCGGATCGGCAGTCACCGTTCTCCCGACTAAACCAGCCGTAACTTCTAATCCCTAGTAATAAGAACAAAATGTTCAAGTGCGTATAGAACCCACGTTAAAGCAAGCCCAAACAGGTGCTAATACAGCTATCACCGCAGGCTGTAAACTATAAAGCTCGCTCTTGACCTATTTCAATATCCGTTCACATTAATAATTAGGCGTTACAAATGTCTATTAATTTTATTATCAGTTGATAACGGAGTAGGGCGCGCCGCCCGCAGGGTACTCGTAAATGATATGCTATGGACAGCCAAGGAAATATGCTTTATTGTTCTACGATCTCGCCTCTAAACTAGGCCTACCTACCTGTTCCATTATATGCCAAAGGCATTATGAAAAGTTACGATTATGCTATTCGATAAGGCTTTAGCGGAAAATAAAGCCTTGCTTGCACTACTACTTAACTGAGATTGCCGCAGATAATCCTCCATTATTACTTTACATTTAGTAAACCAAACATTTAAATTAAGTGAATAATTGGAGTGAAATTAATTATAAACTCACATATTTATCTTTAGATAGTTCTACTTAAACAGCATATATATATATACAGCAGTTATATGATTATTAGCTATCGTGGTTTTACATGCTAGTTAGAGATTTATGATTATTACGAGTTTTAAATTTAAAGGTTCATTTAAGATTATTATTTTTCCAGAGAAATAACAAGGCAAGAAGCTATCTCTGTGCCTTGTAATTTCTCTGGAAACATTGTCCTTCTAGCTAGATCAAAATAATATTTGCACATGACTGCTTGGTGGTA
This sequence comes from Ectropis grisescens, assembly GCA_017562165.1. Taxonomy (NCBI): domain Eukaryota; kingdom Metazoa; phylum Arthropoda; class Insecta; order Lepidoptera; family Geometridae; genus Ectropis; species Ectropis grisescens. The sequence goes on along the minus strand of CM029770.1, from coordinate 14,716,643 downwards.
AAATAGCTGACAAAGGTGTGGTGCCACACCCCGGACACTCCACTAAAACTCCATACAAGCTCCGCTGTGGAGCTACCTACTCTTCACACAACTACGCAGATGTCGTTCGTACACACGCGTGAATGTGTGCGTTAGCGCTAGGGCTACTGAATTATTTTATTGATTAGTTGTGCCCCCTTGAGTTCACCTGGGGACGTAAAGTAGTTTATAAACTTGCTGTAATGTTGAGTTACATAAATAGAATGGTGCCAAATTATTCTATTCTAATTAAAAGTGTGTATGTATTGCCGCGTAAAATCAAACGAATCCGATGATCGATAGGTACCTAGATATCTATTTTTGTTAGTAGGTACACGTTCGCATATTATTTTACACTTACCCAAGAAGGAAACTTTATTCTGTCACTATAATTATTCCTTCAGGCGTTATCAATCCGTGCCCAAAACTGGCTGTGTAAGCTTTGAGAAATTATTACTACGTAAATAATGTTATCTCAATGTGTGTAAGTTACGAACTTTGAGTTAAAAATTACTACGTTATTATAAAGCAACGTTATTTAAAAGTTTCTAATCTTAAGTTATTTTATCCTTAGGAAATTAAATAAAGCTTTTATTCTTGTCCCGTTTATTTGACGGACAGCCGTAAACAGTACAGCAACCCACCATGATGATATTTCGTTAGGAATTAGACGTTCGATACCAGCCCTTCGTTGAGTGCTCCTAACGTATCCGAAACGGTCTGAGGGGTGAGGAAGCTTGAAATTGGCGGGGGGTTGGGAGTGTCCGTTCTATCTATATTATCTATTCTATGGTGGTGCTTCAGCTGGCGGACTGCGCAATGACTTCTATAATAAAAATAAATATGCTTTATGCTACAAAGGCAAGAAAGTAGTATACAGACAGAGTGTGTGAGGGTGACGAGTACAGTGCAATAGTAGGCCATAATTTACACTCTTCATTTTAAAATAGCTGAGTAGCTCTCTCGGTGCTGTTATGGGTTATGTCATGATGTGTGTTGCTTACCATGAATTGTATGTCTTGTTGACTCGAACTGTTTGCGGCTGAATGATGTTATCCGAAAAAAAAAACGCAACCAACATGTATATTCTAAAACAAGATACGGTTATTTTTTCCAGATAAGTAATAGTATAATTTAAAATCTTGTTCTAAAAAGTTGATTTTATTTTATAGGTATTTTTCAAATTACTGCAATACATTTCGCATTAGAACGTTTTAACCGCGAATTAACGAATTAAAAAACTAATTTACTGCGTAATTTATCATCATGTATTTCCAGATTATTTTTTTTTTAGCCATCATCATCCGCATAAATCTATTGCAAGTCTGTCCCTTATCCGTCGTCTTGACGTAGGTACCCTCGGCTTTTCTAATTAGTAATAAGTAATTAGGTACAAAACCAAATAGATAGTCAGCCTACATCTTCGGGCCCTATTTAGAACAAACAGTCACAATTTACAGTCGAGACTACAGCAATGAGATTTGTCTTACTGAAGAACATTACTTAAGCACGACGAAACTTAATTGAAAACATAAATAAGTAGACGCAGCACGATTGATGCAACGATTCGTCGTCTCAATGCGCGGTGTTGCTATCTATTAACCACTCCAACTTACCCAAGTGAAAACCTTTATAATCAATGAAAAATAATTTGAATAATATTAGACTGCAGGCCCGTGAACTAAATTTATGGGTCATATGATACAGCAGGAGACCTATGTAGGATGATAGAAGGGTATAAAGTAATAAGCTTGAGCACTATGCCGTCACTTGTAAGCTGTCCAACTGAGTGCAGTTGAAAAGGGGGGGTTCTAAACCTCGATCATTTCTCCTTGTCGCATGATTTTTGTACGGCATTGCGAAATAATGTATTAGAAGAGGTATTGAAACTGTATGGAACCAAAGCCGAACACAATCAAATGACCAATCTTACTCTGTAAGTGGTCGAAAAATCATGTTTTTTTTCACAAACTAACCATTAGAATTTTAAAATTTATATTTGTTATAGTTTCAATACCTCTTCTAATCTATTATTCCGCAACGCCGTAATTATTCCGTTCGAGGTTTAGAACCCCCCCTTTTCAACTGCACTCAGTTGGACAGCTTACAAGTGACGGCATAGTGCTCAAGCTTATTACTTTATACCCTTCTATCATCCTACATAGGTCTCCTGCTGTATCAGATGACCCATAAATTTTGTTCATGGGCTTGCAGTCTATATCCTAACTAAAATAATTATTTCACTTGATGTAGGTAATAATAAAGTAAGCCTTTGTATTGTATCATATATACCTATGTATTAGTCTTAAAAAGCAACCTAAATCATGAATTATTTATTATTGGTAGATAATTTTACGAAATTATTCAAACAAAAAAAAATGTGTTTCATTTTGTGGTAATAGATGTGTTATTACCGTCCTGTACTCAACATTACATAAAACGCAAAACAATACAATTTATGTTTGTCCAGAGTCCAGGGCAAACCTGAAAAAATTGACGATTAAACAACACACAACTATCTCCGTCTATCTAATTTTACATGAGGGTATGACTGCAGCGTAGATATATCGAGCGGCGGCAAACTGACTGATCAGCCCGATTGAACAGGACAATTGCCCCTAATGAAAGTAATTAACACAACGCGATCGGCCGATACCGATAGCGGCTAGCCTGCGCAACCGGACACCACAATATGAGCCTAAATCAACCTACACACCAGCTTTAATTAGAGCATAAATCAATCTACCTGATTTATTCAGCGACCGGTTGATTCATCGTTGATATGTCAAATGCATTTGTATCAGTGTAAAGCTTAGTCCAACACTTTTTTAAAGTTGTACAGTTCTTTGTAGATATCGCTTGGGGAAGAAGCACACTTTTGTTTGTAATTCTACCACCAAGCAGTAATAAGCAAATATTACGGTGCTCCGGTTTGAAGAGTAATGTTTCGTAGAAATTAGGGTAGACAGATAAGTCTACTTAATTCTCTTTGTGCAGTAGACTAGACTAGAGAAAACTAGACATTGAAATAGCCACATGGCACTATTATATTACAGGCAGGCATGTCAGTTTACCATCAGGTATGTAATATTTAAAAACAGTAAGATTCTTATCAAAAACTTGTAGTAGGTACTTAATAATTTTAGACCACAGTTTAAGTACTTCAGTAGGGTTATACATTTAGACGTCTGATACTTACCTCATTTTTGTTATCAACACTTTAGTAATTTGTCATTTCCCTAAAGTATGTTCTTCATTTTCCGGTTCACTTATTCTATAAATTGATTTAGAGTATGAACTATAATATTATTGGATTCGCTATTGCGTGATTGTTGAATAGAAATTGAGAAAAAATTGTTCCACCATGAGAAAATTTCGCACGTGTATTCTGAGATGTTACGGCTAATCTCCTGAGAAACTTTCACGCAATGTGGACTCAACCTTCGCAATAATAACAGGTAGATTTTGTAAAGCAAGCCTTTATTTTTTTTTACCTGCATCGTTTATACACTACACCTTACAAACATGTAATGCTCAAATGCTAGAACGATATTTGAAACGCAACTCTTGGTTTTATTTCGAATGTGCCGATTGTGGCTCCCCTATACACTCTACCGATTGCTTGGATCCAATTTCAAAGCAAAATCAGCTGATGCAGGTACCTAAACAAATCAATGTGCATCTTCATTTTAAATGACATGTAAGACGTGTTATACGTGAGAATTGCCCGATGGGAAAGTGAATAATGTAGATGCGTACAATTTCAAGGTAAAAGTTACCGATTGATAACTTAAACATTTATTCATGGAATTCGCCCGAATCGATCAACTATTTGGAAACTGAATAAGTGAGCCATTATCGTGTTTTCGTGTAACACTGATAAAAAATGTGGTTACCTTGACAGTTTTTAGTTCCATCAGTTAGACAACTAACAGATAATTTGGTGGAAATGTAGATATTGGTATACACCTTTATTTGCCTAGGTTCCTTGTATCAAGATGTGTGTAGTTCAAGGTTGTGGCTGCATTTATCTTTTATGGGTACTGTAAATCAAGAACAAATTCATCGATAACATGGTATAAAGCTAACAGTGCGACTTGTTGGTATATTTGCTTAAGATATTTTACAGATATCTATGATTATGTAAATAAGTCAGAATAAACATCTACTATCTCGTCCGAATTCAAGGCTAATTCGACGCCTCACTGATCTAAATTCCTTGGAAAAAATATTTAGGCCAGCAGGAAAGTTTTACAATTTTTTTGACGCACAAGACTTGATTTTTTTCTTTTTTACAAAGGTACTTTCTTAGATTTTATTGATATTAAAAAATAGGGTATCTTTTTGTGCAAAGAATGAGTATGTACTATGAATACATATTAATTATGTGTAGCTGGTTTTTAGTAGGATTTTTTGTAGAGTTAACCTAAGGAAGTACATGTACACCTTACTGCGCTCGAATTTGAAGAACAACGTTTTTAAATAAACTACAGAGCAAAGAGATTATCTCTTCTTGTAACTCAGGGTGACAAGCGCAGTGTGCTGTGATTTGGGCTTTTTGTGTTAAATAGCTGCGAATTATTGTTTTGTTACGGTCAAATAAATTGCGTACCGTCGCGTCGGGAGAATATTTTCGTCGTTCCTTATAAAAAAAAAGTTTTGTCCAGTTGCTGGTTGTGGATAATACGCAGTCCGAACAGATGGACAGCAAGATGAAAATAGAAGTGAGTGTGTTTTTGCGTAATCTATAAACATATCCTAAAATTATACTAAGTTTAGCAGAATAACCACGGTAGATATTCTGAACTGTTGAACCTCGATAAATGAATTATCTAATACGTAACACCTACTTGTTCGGATGTAGGTAGCAACAGTGGTTGTAAGCCGCAGCGTCAGGTATTTGCGGGGCAATATACCAACAGCAACGTTGTCCTATAAATGCTTGGACCAGCGCATTGAAGGCTGCTATGGACAATACATGACCTACAATTCACAATTTCAGCATAAATACGTAGCTACTAAAATGATAATATTATTAAATACATATATTGTTTTTATTTGACCTAAGACAATTAAGGGTCGATCGGTAGACGTTCATGTCGCTATTCCGTGTCACTGGCACAGGACCAAGACTGATAGTCCACTAAGAGACAGGAATCCAGCAATGGGCTAAGAAACGCTGAGGATGAGGATGAGTCAATAAATTTGTTCAATAAAAAAGTGTGATGAGATGTGCTAGCTGCTCGTTTGATGGTAAACATAGTTACGCATTACATCACAGTCCCAGTGCTCAATGTTCATATACAACTACTGTTTTAATTGAAACGTTTACATTGATGCTAAGGCTCGTCGTAAAAATGGCGTTAGTTATCGGAATCCTTTACAAAATTCACCCTAATTATTCCAATCGTTTCTTTAAAAAAATATATCTGAAAACATAGAAAGGAATACGATACTGAAACTTAATCAGCTCTTAGTCAGCGTTATGGCTTGTTTTTTCCTTGTCAGAAAGCCCAATTGTGGAAGCATATAAAAGACTTATAGATAGAAAAGTAGATTAGGTCAGCGTTGTATTGTCCATCAAGCTGTCTCAGCTCGACACAGATTGAGGATAATGACAACATATTCCGTTCTCGTTACTTTTCCATGATAAAAAGTAGCCTATCCGTTCTTCCAGACTATAATCTAAGTTTTGTTCCAAATTTCAACCCGATCCGTATACGTTACAACGTGATCGAGCAACAAACATACAAATATCCAAATTTATAATATTAGATACATACAATAGAATTTTAGAATTGATATACATACTGTATTGGTTTTAAAATTTAACTATGTTTCGTTATTTTATTGTTTAGAATTGATAAAAAATATTGATTTACTCTACAAAGTCTACTCCGAACTATTTTTTAGATTCAATTTTATCATCAAAGTTTTAAAGCATATTTAAATCATGAAGCTGCGTTGCTCTATTGGAACGTCCTATTTCATTATCGTGAGCTACTAGAATCACACTATTGTACATCAGATTTTATTTCCAAGTGCAGATGTCTAAGTTTGCCATCACTAGGTGAAGAGAATGTCGTGAAGTAACTGACATATTTCAAGAACGATATCTTTCGATATCATACGTCGTCAGCCAACTCGCACTTAGCTAGTGTAATTATACCCTTGACTCACTTCTTGTTAGAGAAGCCCTGGATCTAGTAGTAAAACGCTCCACACAGGAGTCCTAAACTCAGAGGAAATGACGTAAAAGTAGTGGGGAGGAGCCTACATCGCACCATATGATTGGTAATTTATGGTGCGATGTAGGATCATCCCAACTAGTTTTACGTAATTTCCTCTGATTTTTAAAATGAATACAAAGTGGGCTGCTCAAACTTATACGTGCCATTTTTCATATCAATTGTTTCTTTTTTAAGATGTACTTTTTTTTATCTGGGCAGAGCCTTTATTAACAAAACTAAAATACAATGAGAACTACATACACTACACTACAAACCTAACTAACTACTTACACTAAGCACACCTACTCCTACAAAAAAATCCTACTTCCTTCTCCGAATATCGTCCTATATCCATTCTTCCTTTTCTGTCCAAAGTCCTTGAGCGTCTTGTCCACTCTCAAGTTAACCAATTCCTCAACAAACAAGACCTTCTTAATCCCTTCCAATCCGGATTCCGTCCCGGGCATAGCACTGTATCTGCTCTTGTTAAGATCACCGACGACATTCGCAAAGGTATGGACGACGGCAGGCTTACTGTTCTAGCTCTGTTAGATTTCAGTAATGCCTTTAATGTCGTCGATTTCGATATCTTGCTGGCGACATTGCGTTCTATTAACATATCTCCATCGGTGATCAATTGGTTTCACAGTTACTTGTATGGACGCCGGCAACGTATTCGCCTCGACGAGATTTTTCGTCTTGGTGTAATACAAATGCTGGAGTCCCTCAAGGCGGCGTGCTATCACCACTTCTATTTGCCATGTTTATCAATTCTATTTCTCACTATGTAACTTCTTCCTACCACCTTTATGCAGACGATCTCCAAATTTACTCACAAGCTCGACTCTCTGACTTAAGTGTGGCTATTGACATCGTGAATGCCGATCTTAAACAAATTGTACATTGGAGTAACTCTTTCGGCTTAGATGTAAATCCCAACAAAACCCAGGTTATTATACTCGGCAGTGCTTACATGATAGCTAGAGTCGATTGGTCCGCAATCCCTGAAATTGTTTTTAATGGGGTCGTTATACCGTATAGCGAATCAGTTAAGAATCTTGGCGTTGTTTTTGATCGCACGTTGAGCTGGGAATCACACCTGAAATCTATAAGCTGTAAGTTGTTTGCATCGGGCGCGTCATTGAGACGATTGCGTAATTTTTTACCCACTGCTACCAAAATTGCGCTTGCACAATCACTTCTTCTCCCCATCCTCGACTATGCAGACGTCTGCTTTCTTGACCTCAAAGAAGATCAGCTGGATAAACTTGAGCGTCTCCAAAATTACTGTATAAGATTCATATTTGGCTTACGCAAGTATGATCATGTGTCTCAATTTCGTATACAGCTCAAGTGGCTCCCCATTCGCTTTCGTCGGAATGCTCATATTTTGTCCCTTCTCTATAGCGTATTATTTAACCCCTCTTTCCCGCAGTATTTGAAAAAACTTTTTACCTATTGGAGCAATGCACATGGTTTACCTCTTAGGTCAAAATATAACTTGTTCCTTCAAACACCGCCGGCGCGCAGCGAAACTTTTTATGGGAAGTCATTTGCTTTCCAAGCTGTCCAGTTGTGGAACGCCTTGCCCGTCAACGTTAGGCAAGCTCCTTCTCTTGTTGTTTTTAAGAACCAGGTCAAAGAATTCTATTTGTTACAGTCATCATGTAGTTGAAGTCATTATTATCCTTAAAGTCGTAATAAAATTGTAATCTATTTATCTTCACATATTTGCATTCGTTGAACATATTATTGTTAGTTTATTTAGTCTATTATAGTAAAATTATTTGTGTATTAGGACGTAAAATTGGTATATTATGTATGTATTATGTATATTGTTGTTTTTAAAATTAATTGTTGGTTATTAATATCAGATTATCATTCGGAAGTATCTATATACCTACTCCTAATTGTACTCCCCGTCTTCCATTATTAAGTTCTTTTTTACCATCCTACGGTTGCCTGGAAGAAATCGCTCTTAGCGATAAGGTCGCCAATTGCTACTTTATTCTATGGTTTGTTTTTTCATTATTATTTTTCGTTGTAATTTAAGTGCAATAAAGAGTTTATCTATCTATCTATCTATCTATCACACCTGAATTATCTGTAGACCACTGTAGGTCTATAGATAATCAAGATGTTCAAGCCCACTACCAATCGGAAGCGTACCCAGCATGCTGGCGGCATTACCACGCTGAATGGCAATGCTTATGCGTTGGGCCAAATAAACGCCAGCATTTTGGTCACGCGTCGCGTCGACCAAGCGCTCGGATAGGCTTTTGAAGATGAGGTGAGCTCCGGCCCCACGGTCCCAATGTCTCACCCCAAAGGGCTCAAATATGTAACCACTTCCGAGGGTTGCATATTTGCGCCGTTTGAGTCGCTCAGCTGAATTAGCCGCTGCACCGGCCCTACTATGTGTCTCTGGAAGATGTTTCTTAGCCTGCCTGTATTTCAATGAGAAATGCGAATTTGAAGTGAAAGATTATGCATTTAATGTGAAATCAAGATCATATATCCTTACTTAGCAGGCAGGTAAGTACTGTGATCGTAAAACCGGAGCAAGACAATAAAAATGAGATCGAGCTCGATCAATAAACATAAAAGCATTCCACGTCGAAGGATGAATGAATCGGGCCATCGTTCGCCGGAGACTTGGTTTTGTTTGCTCGTACGTAATGAAAGAGCTGAGCTCAGGTGCACACCTGTCGAGGCGCCTCGGCCGCCGCAACCCGGGACTCCAACAGGTAAGTAGATGCGCAAAAACTGATATAATACGCGTATTGTTGATCATGTGAACCTTATCGAATCACTTCGCAGAAATTCATCTGTTCTGCGATCTCTCGACGTTACTATGAAGTTAAGAAGTTTGATTGTAGTTTTCAGATTATAGCTTCATTGGGTGTTTCTTAGCGATAATTATTATTGTTCAGTGAAACGAACGTGACTGTTATGGTGTTATGGGTCATCGGAGTGTTTTGTTTCCTTTTGGGTGCTACTGAAACGATGGGATGGGTCCGAAGCGTCCAATTGTCAGTTTCAGGTTGTTTGCTGTCTGTACTTTTACAAGAGCATTCAAAACCAAACAGCAAAAAAGTACTATTAACTCTTTTTGTCATATTGATATTTGCATAGGTGAAATACTTTCCTAAGCAAACGGAGGATAATAGTGGACATACAAATTGAAAGTTTTGGTAATAACCGGTAAAGTATTCAGATCGTCGATCAGATTTCATTTTCCTCGCCATAAAAGGGAGAAACATAAAGAAAGCACGAACGAAACGCTTTATGTGTAGGCGATATGTGCGTTCCGTGTTTCAATTTTTGCCCATATCTGGCGTCGGTGGTGCGCCGCCGCGTGTATACAGATTCAGATATGCTAAGAACGTGCAGGTCTCGGAGTTGCGCCCGCGCCGCCGCGCCGCGGTGCGTGGCGTAGGCGTGAACACTGAGCTTTACCACTTCCGCGCCGCGTTACTCTCAGATTTATGCACATGTCTCCGAATACTACTCGCACCCCGATCACCTACCGCATAAAGCCCACTGCGATTTGCAGAACACGCATCCACCTACGCTGCGCTAGTCGTATCTACGGCGCACTACCGACGCCGGCTCTCCTAAATACAACGAAATCCCTTTACACATTTTAGTTCGAGAGTTTATCTCAACACAAAGCCATGAAGCGTAAACATTCTTTTCACGAAACTATTGAATAATCGGGATGTGTGATTTAGTGCGTTGTTGATTTTATCCACATTCCGCGCCGTTGTACAATGCTCCGACCGGCGCAATGCGAAATTCCATTAAACTTTTTGAATACGAATATGCGTTTTTGGAAAAATACTGCCGAAGTTCTCTGCGGCGGGTCATTGTTCAGATTTCTGCTTACAGACGAACAATCAGACTGTTTTGTTACCAGCTAACCATGACAAACCTCGCTGTATGGTTTACCTGTGGATATTCTTTGTTATTTTAGCTCATTGCATAATGTACAAAGGTAAAGTAGAGTAGGTACACTTAGCGTCGTAACATAGTTTTCCAAAGAAAGGCGGGGTCAGTGTACGATTGAACTTTAAATAGGCGATACGTCTGCCACTGTATCACGTGCGGGCTTGCCAAAGATTTGCAAAGTTATCTGCTTAATTTGCGGTGTCTTGATCATTTTGCTGAGTCGCACAATGTGCAGAGTAATCATTTGCTGGAATCACGTTTTCATCAAACGTGTCTTCTGCACTTGCTGATAACAATTAAAAGATGCTAAAAAAGTGTATGTGAAAAGAAACAGAAGTCTTTTACTGTAGCTGAGGCCTTAAAGCTTTGGATCGAAAAAAATGTTTTGCGTGTTCATTACATCTTTTTTTTTTATTAGAGGTAGATAGATTAGCTATATATTGCACTGAATTTAAAAAAAAACAAAACTTAAAATATAACAAAATAAAGTAACAATTGACGACTTTATCACTTAAGTATAAGTGATCTCTGCAAGGCAACCATATAAAACAGGGTGCCGGGACGAACACGACGCGATGGTACCCAATGGGCACCAACATGACTGCACACAATCACAGTGCCATTCAACTATTTGAAGAAGACAAAATTTGATTGATCGATTAGAAAATTACGTTGGCGACACCCTAACGCCCTTGTTTTTTTTATATGGTGCATACTTCTTGTTTATTGCTTAAAACATGGTGTAAATACTTAAAGCAGAGTGGATTTTATAAATCCCATTCTGAAGGAAGAATTTATGTTAGAAAACTAATTGAACTTCAACTATTTTACTCAAAACAGTATGAGACATGACAGACATGGAAGAAATATTTGTATTTGTCACATAAATATTTGACCTGGGTGAGAATCTAACCCACAACTTATGGTTGCGCGGGGTGACTTACTACCAACTAAGCCACGATAAGTCAGAAACTACTGAGGACTAAGGAACTATGAAACTATTGTTGAATACAAACCGTCCTCAATTTTGTTGTAATTGGTTTATTGGCAATAATCGTCTGCTGAAAGGAAAGAAGAATACAACTATCGGATAAAAACAACATTTATAAATATGCATTATTGTAACATTTGAAACTATGTATTTGAAACAATATTTTTGTACTTTAAAGAGCAAGCCTATAGGGCTGTTCCCATACTCTAATTGAGTGATGATAGCTATATTATTTAAGGAAGAAGCGTACATGTACTAGCTCCTCCCTGTTCTAGTACTACTACGTACTCAATTTCATACAAATTCATTCAGCCGTTACATATATGTAGATACGTGGGAACAAACACTAGCCGTACCTCGCGGTTTTACCCAAGCCTTTACAGTTCTCGTTATTTTTCCGTAATAAGCTTACGTGTTATTCCAGACTTATCTATGTTATAAATTTCAACCCGATCTGTTCAGTCGTTCCAACGTGATTGAGCAGCAAACATACAAATATCTAAACTTTCGCATTTATAATATTAATAGAATACTTATACGTTTTTGCCTGTATAATGATTATTATCCACTGGCAAAAACTATCTAATATAAATTAAAAATAATTAGTGTGATTTTATCAAAGTTGATGGTCATGCTTTCATCGGTACATAGATTATGAATTCATGACCGGAGAGAGGGTGCGTGAGATAGCATAAGTATACTAGTCGGATAGCGCACGTTCAGTCTCCATCACAGACTAAGGAGCGAGATACTCTGTCTCCATGAACGGCGTCTGCATTATCGATATAAACCAAAAGATGTACCCTGAGCCCTTTGAAATTAGTAATAAACTCCGTCTGTGTATATAGCGTAAGTGATTTACACACAACCAATCTACTTGACCCCTAGAATTGCTAGCGGCGAGTTATGATGTGGTTCTACTTATTTTGGTTGTTGACAACGAATAGTGATAGGTAAAAACTCACCATTTCCTACAACCGACTAGAACGGAAAGAGTGACTTAGGTCATAGAGTTAGCTCTTCCCAACGATGACATAATCCCGTGCGCCTGAAGTTTGGGAGCGCATATCTAGTGGTTTACATCTATGGTCTGCACGATGTGTGACCGCGGATGTCCGCACCGAAGATAACGCCCAACCTGTCCACATTATCTTGGAGCCTAAATTCTGTCAACAGAACCTACGCAAATAGGATCCCGATAACTTTTTCGATGCGCATGATGCGTTACATAACACAACATAAATAACACTGAATACACAACAATATCAAGGTTAAAGATTTATATCGATAAAATAAGTAAAGGTGTTACTAAGTCCACGTGTTGCTCTAAATGTAAATCGCATTTTACAATAGTATTATAAAAGGGGTTTATGCGTTTGCAAGTGTGTACGTTCGTCCTGACCTAGGTACGAGCATCACTGTATCAGCTGAACGGATTTGAATGAAATTAAATATGTTATAAAAAGTACTGTACCTTCATTAACACACCATATATAACAGGATGAAATATGTTAATGAGTATTACACATTATAAAATGAGTTATATTTTAGTACCGGTATCGTGACGTGTCCCATTTTTAGGCACGAAATTTTTGTGCAAAAATCGATTACGTTAGTCACTTGCACGAACGTTGTACACCTGAATGCAAGTTGATGAAAGGTCGTAACTGAAATCAGCTAGGAAGTCTACAAATCTAAGGATCCCAATTTTTGTGCACGAACTTTTCGTGCACTCCGTCCGTACATCCGTACATCCGTGTCCGTATCCTGAGATACGGGATACCGTATCTCAGGATACGTATGTATACTGTATGGATACCGTTACTAAAATTATAACTCATATTATTACAATTTGGTCATTAATACATAATACACTTTTTAATACATGATAGGTACACTTTTTTACTAAAATGATTTGTCTCTTTGAAATGATTTGAGTGAAATAAAAAATTGGTTGTTTGTAAAGTCTGATGGTTTACGGACGATAGTTTAACGTAACAACGTCATAACAAAACATTGATAGATGCGGCGCAAGCGTACAATGAGCGTAACGGGACATAACGGGACACTTTTGCGCACGTGCATGCGCACGGTGTTTATCGATTTATTAAACGTTGTCACGTCATAAAAGTAATAAATGCTTTGCCTGAAATAACAGTGTCACAGCTAGTAAACATATCAGTATTATGGGATCTTTGTAATTTACGTTTGAAAAGAAATATGTTCCAGTTTTGTTTCGAGTTATTCCAAATTGATTTAGAGATTAGGCAACAAGGAAAACGTTCACGGAGTTTGTCAACGAACTGTAATCGTGGTTCAATTTGTTTGTTTATTGTTGTTACCGTTTTCAGCGACAGGTATTGACAATGACATTGGTCGTTTGCTGCGGGTTACGAATGATCGATCACAGTTTTCTATGAGTAATGTATTTGTTTCGCTCGTTTTGAGTGAACAATGGCTCCAGTCGTTTAAGGTCATATCGATTTTGTAGTGCATCGAGTCTTTGGAGAGTCCGGCTGTGAAAGTACCTTAAGGAAAGCAAATGTGCAAATCTTTTATCTCTACCTGACGAGCGCAGTGTAGTACTAAGCAGTTATTAAGACTAGTCATGTTCAATTACATTTACATTATTGACACTGTGTTCTTAGGGATCAGCGTCTTGTTTACTATTTTCCACATGTCTAGCTTGTCCCACCACACTGTGCTATAAAAAAAATACTGTGTTCCGGTTTAAAGGGTTTCCAAAGAAGTAACAGGTAATATAAGTCTTTTTTTATTTCGGTGAGTGACGAATACATTGCAGTGCTAGGCAGTGATTTGAAAGCTTCAAATAACTACGTGATGTTGTGTGTAGGCCTGGTGTTGTTTACCATCAGACGCACGTCTTGCACGTTATGTCAATCTTTTAATAAAAAAAAATTGCAAGTCGAAAAGATAGTGTTTGGATTGGAAAAATTTGTGTTCGTTCTGTTGGGGTAGTGAGTGATTTATGTGTATCGGCGAAGGTCGCGATAAGTGGCCCGCTTCCGGCGCGGACGCGTGCTGGCACGGCACGTGCAACCCAGGATACCGCTCTAGGCCACCCTCCATATTTGTGCACAAAATCATCTCCGTAAACAACACATGCAATTAATGCCACACATTACCAAAAAGTAACATTAAAATCAATACTCATGCAAATAAACTGTCGTAAAGACATCCCAACATCCTTGCAGGTCCGCACTTCCTCGTCGTTTCACAGAGGTCACGGATGATACACTCACGAGTACACTATTTCGGGACAAAAAATAGTCGTAAAACATTACAATTTACAATTGAAACTCGGTTACGAAAGCGCAACACAAGAAGAGATAATTCTTTCGGTGTGTGATAAACGACGACATTCATGAAGGTGAAGAAAAAATTAATTCGTGAATTCCTTAAGTTATTGGCACAAAAAGGGAAAATTTAAGACGTGTCGAGTCAGACAATGCGGAGTGGTGTTAATCTTGCTGCGATCAATAAACTCTCTGATTACACATTCATGGAATACTTTGTGGCTTGCGTCCGCGCAGGTATTGTGCGCGGGCGACTACTTTGTTAACTCTCTACAGTTTTTTCTCTCGAAGGTACATGTGTATTTAATTTTTGAAATTCCTACTCGTTTACGAGGCCGTACCTTGTGTGGGACACTTCAGTGACAGTGCGATATTTAAATTCAATTGTTAGTGTAATATATTGGATGGATAAGAAACGAGTCTTTTATTAAAAGGATTATTATTACTCTGCAAATTCATATTTGATTGCCTTATAAGATAAGATCAGTTTATGAAATGGGACTTCCGCGATTTTATTTATCGTTTGCTCAATTTTACGAGATGGCAGGTGACGTATGAGAATATAAGAGCAATGGTTTTTTAAATAGGTAAAGCTGTGATGGCTTAGTGCCGTATCACAATCGTGATCACGTAGATTCGAATCCTGCCTGTTTTTCTGAGTTATTTCCATGCGTAGGTGTACATGTTTATTTATTTTGTTTCATAGATAAGTATTTTTACAGTTTTCAATAATGCCTTTTAATTATAGGTCAATTCATTACGTAAATAGGCTTTTAATTTCACTATTGCAGCACAAAAGAGTGAAACAGAATTAAAATTTAGTGCAAGTCTGCATACAAAATATAATTTAATTCAAAATTAAAGTACTACCAGGATACTTCTTCACAATAAGGCAGAAAAGTATTTTTCATCTATGCTTTTTTGATAAAAATATGTTTAATTCTGGGTAAGTCTATAGTAATGGATAACATAGTGAAGGCACCGGCACATTCCGAGAAAGAATTATTTCGAAGACATGTGTCAATTACCAACCTGCGCTTGACCAGCGTGGTGGAATGTAGCCTTGATTCTGTCCTATTGAGTGAGATCCATAGTCTTAGCCGTAGGAACATAAAGAGGGCTGTTTATTTATTAACTTTGAGTTTCCCGGTGACATTCGTAACGTCCGAAACATATGGGTCAGCAGACGTATAAAAGGCAGCCAACTGATCGAGATAGTAAAAAATACGCCAGCTGACCGTTTCTATGGATTGTAGTTAAAAGTTAACGGGGAGGTGAGGTGACACGGCCTAAATTGGCACATCTGTTGTAGCACGGCTCATCTAATCGGCCGGTGCGGGCGCGCGTCATCTGCACCAGATTAGGCGCTGGTAACCGTTTTATTATGCTATTCGTTTATTTTAATGTCGATAATGACGCAATTATAAAATTAAAACCAGCTAAGTGAATATTCAACCGCACACAGCAGGGTTCTGTGTTGTCGTAATGTGTTTGTTTGAATTTCTTTTTACATGTATGTATGATAGTTTTTTAATAATACTTAAAATATACCAATTCCTTCTCAACTCAATATCCATGGGGAAAATACACTCAGGCAACATTTTACGCGGGGTTTTCAGGCTGCGCGTCACTATGCTGTTATGGGGCAGGGATGTTGCTTACCATCAGGCACATGTCCTGCTCGTCTCGTCACTCTTTATTAAAATAAACATTTCACTTCCCAGGTGACAGATTGTAAACATTTAAATAAGTTACTGTTTTCATTTTACATTATGATTTGTAGAGTGAGAAAACGCACTACCTTCATACGTTTGTAAACACATAAAAAAAGATGGTCTATTAGCAATTTATTGTGACCTAAATCTATAAAATGCCTTTCTTATAATTAATCAAAATGATAACGATATTAAAGACATCGAGATAAAAGTTTAGTATCTTTGGCCATTCGGGAATCCTAATCCATCATCGAAAAATATAGTAGTAGTTAAAATAGTATGCAATAGAAAATTTATTGCTCTATATAGGTCATATTTGATTTGATTCAAATTCAGGTGGTTCTTTGTTATTTTATTTTTGTCCAAATAAACAATGTTATTGGAGAACGTCTGTGAGAATAGAGTAGTTCCTGCATGACATTAACATAACAATCAAATATAAATGATTGAACAAGATATGATTTAGGGGAAATCAATAGAAGTAAAGCCTCCATTCATGTAGCTTTGTGATTTGAATTAAGTCTAATAAGCTTTTATTCCGATGCGTGTCCACGCCGTACAACGACGATCTCACGAAATGACAAAGTGAACCAGTGAACCTTTCCTTATAGCTCAAGAGCTGCGACCCATTTTGTCTTACTATGAAAACTAATGTGGTTGTTAAACATGTTTAATCTCGTTGCGTTTCCACACAGCCTTAAAGAAAATTTAAATCGGATGTCGCTGACCACATCACACGTAAGTACGAGTAGATTAGATTTTTTTTGGTATTTAAATTATTTAAGCCCGATATAATTAAGATTTAAGAAGTTACAACAGCTAATTCGCATTTATGGCAATTATGTTTAAAAACTTTGGATTTAAAATTACTAGCGTGTTAGGCTAGAAACGTGGAAAAAACGTCAGTTTTTGAAATACTTTTGCTAAGGGGTCAACCCTGAAACCGCGAACAAATTTGTTGGTCCATACAAAATTGCCTGTTAAATATAACAGCATCCATGGATTATTTTTCTCATTGCTTTCAGGTCACGGGTTCGATTCCTGTCAAGCAGGCATATATATTAATGATAAAGTTTGTGTGTCTGTTTTTGCCCTAACTCTCATTCTCCGAAGCATATTCGGTATAAGACATTCAAGCGAACATCTAAGAAAGAGTGAAAGGAATTTGTAAAAATGCATTCGTAATGAATCTAATTTTGTTGCTTTGAATATCACAACACACACAACACCTATTACGCTACATTGTAAATATAATCACGTGTTTCTGAAAAAAAAAAACAGCTAAGTAGCACTTAGGTAACTTACACATCAATGACAATTGACCCACTTGTTTTATTTTCTATATGTAAGTGATGAGATTCAAAAGAAAAGACGCACAATTTGATATGGTACATAGGGCTTCCATTTTTTATTTGTTTTTGAAGTGAACACTTTTTTAGACACTTTATGTACTTTTAGTACGTGAATATCTTATAGGCCCGTGTCACTGTGGTGCTTACATAGCGGCGATGCGATGCAGCGTAACTACAGAGTGGCGGCGGAGCTGCAAAGCGAGTCTTTATTGGATGGATGAAATCTAGTAAGTTCACGCCTTCGACATGCGTAATAGCAGTGTACATGCACAAGAGGTATATACCGATTTTGTTTTGTATTGATTATTTAAAAAAAAGTGTGATGAAATGAGAATGAGTCTCTTAGACTAGAACCGTACCTTAAACACGTCCATTTGACATCTTTGTATTAAAATCCAATGAATCGTACGGGTCCGTCTCATTTGATACGGACGACGCGTCGGTATGAACGATAATAATCTCCAATAGCATTTTATGGTTTTATTTCCTTCACAAAAGCCCACTAACTTCCTTTACAGTCGGTCGACGGAGTGTTTTCAATCTAAGGTGCTAATTCCAGCTTGATTTACAAGGTGACCGCTAGATTAGATAACACACACCTAATATCTACAGGTACTAATATAATACAGCCGAGGAGTTTATTTTTAAGGTTCTATAATCTTCAGATTTCACAATTAGATCTCCGGATTATGTAAACTGTTTATGAATTGACACAAATTTGTATGTGCCATAAATAATTATAAGATATTTTATTGTATTGAGATATGGTAACCGCAATGCGATTAAAGAAATTTAGTTCAGTAGAAAAAAATTGCATGCATTTCTCAAAAACACACCTTTTTCGTTGTTTAAGTCGGTATGAAAAAGTATGTGCAATCAAACAATTATGATGTATAAACATCAGATTCCGTTATCCGAATTCTCTTAAGTGTTAGCTCACTTAAGAGGGACAAAATAGCGTTCTGCAAAATTAGGTATTTTCGCACGGCGACGTGAGCAACGCTAAAATTGCCACAGCTTAAAAAATAGTACTCATTACAATATCTGCTTGACAGGAACCGAACCCGTGACCTATGAGCTATGAAAAAATAATCCGTGGATTTCAGGTAATTTTTGTAAAAGCGTATAATTTGAAAAAAATGTTAGTCGCACGCGCAGAGTATTTCATTAATAATCAATAATGTTGGAAAACACCCACTTCGTCATCAAACTACTATCCTATACTACTATCTCCAAGTTTGATTTATAAAATACTAGCAGTGACCCGCGGTGCTACCCGCGTAGTTCCTGTTTTCGTTATATTCTCGGGATAAAAAGTAATCATATTTGGTTGTATGGTTATTAACTTTACAAACGTAAGTAAAATATAAGTCAAACCTTTTGCGAATTCCCTTAATTTATTTTGCATTTTTTTGTTTTACTAAAGATTGTTTTAAACATTGTGTTCTTTCTTTGTCACCCGTGATCGTTTGAGCACATTATTCTATTTGTATAACTATTTTTCTGTGTTGGTATCTGTCATAGTTACCGAAAAAACGCAGATTTTTAATGTATTTGGCGTCGTGGTTAACTGTGGATGTAGGTCTCTTTTGAAATACAAATGTTTATGTTATATGTGTATTTTTCAGATTCAATTTAAATGCAATTTATTTTCATTTTTTACCATTATGGCTTTATGTATGTCCATATGCGCGTAGTTCAAAAATTATGCCGCGGTAAACTGGAACAAACAGAAACCAGCCTATTTTAACCTGCAACATGCAGACAGATAGAAACACTTTATTATGCACACCAGTAAAGTTAAAAATGTTCAAAACAGAAAATACTCATAACTAGTGCCATAAATGGCGTCCTTACCGCTAATAGCGATATCACATACCATTATCACAACATACCATTATCATCAAAAAATAAATCGACAATTATTATAGCCGATACTTCTTTACGACCAGTTTCTACTTACAGTTCAGTCTAATACTACCTACATTATTCTATGACTTTAGTCATAGATATATATAGATAGTTTATTAGTCTAGTGGTAACAAAATACTCAATTGCATTCCCTGTTTCTTAACGATTGAAAGATTTTGTGAAGATCTTATTTGTACCGACTTCAAAATAAGGAGGAGGTATTGTGTTCGACCGTATATTTTAAAAGATTATAATTGATTTCATTTAGGTGTCTGAATACTGCATAGTGGCTATCGGTTTGAGGACTGTTCTAGTTCTAGTTTCAATCCAGTGACGGCGACTGCGCATCGAAAGAAGCTTGCCGATATCAGCGACCGTCAGCTCTGTAAGACACCTGCTCTCCATTCAGAACTTCAAACAGCGAGCACAATAACCTTTTCAAATGTTAAACAAAAATGGCGTTCGATAGACAGCAGCGCTATATTGAATTATCTCGACGGCGGAACAATGGTTTGCATAGATATCTCTACCAGCTTTCTTTTCGAGCAACAAAGTTCCTTCTTGTGAGGACGCTGACAAGCTCACCGCGACACAAAGACGCTCGACGGTTGGCCGCGAGTGCACAAAGGTCAGCGCGGTTCGAGATCACCTTACATCGCAGCCTGCGCCCGCGCCGCTATGCATATCGTGAGTCGGTGCGGACCACTTTTGTGACTCGACGAATACTCACCGAGGAGCATTATCGCGAGATCTGTGAGCGGAGATGCTCCTCATAATACGCCCAGATAAACTGGCTTTGTGTCGTGTGCTCTCTATAACAAGAAGAATACTCCATGAAAGGAGCGAGCAACGCAACAGGTACATGCTCCCGCGATTATCTTCTGGCTTAGGTGACGCGTAGTCGCTCTTTTCAATTCCTCGGTCTGAATCGTGCACTCTTTGTATACGTAGGTAGATTACGTACCTATTTGTCGGTTATGTTTAACATTATGTTAAAATTAGAATGATGTAACAAGACTATGTAAGCTCGCATGCATAATATGAATCAAACTTGTTGTGACTGTGCGCATGCGCCGAGTCCTCGAGACACGTTTAGCACTGAATTAAACAATCTCGGCTGACTCATAGCACCGGTCGACTATAAAGACAACTGAAATTATCTCCGTCTAGTTTATTTCGTAGACAAAACGCCATGTTACTACGATAGCATAATTCACTATTGTTTTATCTCTACTACTACATAGCTATTTCTTAAACAACATTATTGCTGATTCATGGAACAGTAGATAAATTCAGTAACTCGGTACAATGGTACTTACTCAGTATCAGAAAGAGCTATGTAAATTTGGTATGCTCTGTTAATACCTACCGTTAGAACCTTTGAGTTCTATTACAACAAGTTAATATTTAAATAAAATATTGGTACCATGTATGTTTTGGAGTTTGTGGACAGTGTAAGTACTACTGTATCTACTGCAGATACATATTTATTTAACTTTCCTTATAGGTATAAAAAGTACATGTCTGGTCTTAGTAACAATTGCAGAGATTATATTTAGAGTTTTATCGATAAGTTTCCAAGGATGTACGTTTGTCACCTGTAAGCCAGTAATCTCGTAAATAAGGACAAGAAAGCGCAGCAAATTGCTCAAAATGCTTTGTCTGCGGATTGTGCAGTGTACGGCGAGTGTAGTGTAACGTAATCTGTGTAGGTACTTGGTGTGTGGTGTGCAATGTGCAATGTGGAGCATGCAGCGCGCGACAAGCGGCCACCCAGCGCGGCGGTGGCCCTGAACTGCACGCATTCACGCAATCTGCACCAACCCTAATAACTCACAACAGCCCACTACCACCGCGGTCGCTCCTGGTCCGACCACATGGGATGGCGATCCCGCTAAACACTCTCCCGACTACCGATCCCAACCATAACGTTACATTCTGGAAGATGCTGAGACAACAAAATGAGCCTGTTATAATCGCTACACGCGAGGCCGTATCTCCTGCATGTTCGGAATTTATTTGATAGCTCGGTATATGGGAGTCATAAACACGACGCGGAGATTGTACCAGTGTCTCAATTAGTGCATTATCTCCTGGCAGTAATTACTTGCCATGGCTCACTTTATCGCTATTGAACATCGAAGTCAGACGTCGATGATTTTAATATTTTTGGAGTTTTATTTCTTAGTTTGATGTTCAAATACAAATATTCTCACATAATCTAACATAACAAAATACTCAAATGTAATATCTGACACTCCATAATTAAACGAAATAGTAAGGTTTCCAAACATACTTGCGAAACACCTAATTTCTCTGGGACAGTCCTAAAAAGTTAAATTATGTTCTAGTTAGAAATTACAGGACATAGAGAGAAATCTATTATCTTTGGTTAACGAGTGTAATGCAGTAATGATTCGGACTCTTCATGATCTAATAGCTACGTGACAGTGTGATATTTTTGGCAGGCGTGTTGATTACCATCAGGCATATGTCCTGCTCGTCCCGTCACACATTTTTTTTAAAGTTGTCTTTGCTCAACAGTGATTTCTCGATATGGCCCATTATCATTGCAGTCACGAAAGCTATTCCTGAAGTCGTCTATAAATTTAATTGACAAGATATTTATCTAATTATCCGTAATGAGTTCTGCAAGCAAGCGGCTCGAGGCGTATCGGAGTGATTGAATGTGACATGCAAATTATGTAGGTATACACTTGTAGCTGCCAAACGGCAAGACATTGCGCAGCGGATAGCGGCGGACACTGGCGGCACTCTGTGTGGTACAATTATATCATAAGATATATGTAGGTGTATTTAATGCGCTTGTTCAGGAGATCCCTGGGGTGCGGCGCTGTGGCAGAGCGGTACCGTTCCCGGGCAAAGTTTCCTACCTACTGAATCGAAACTCGCCCCTACACTTTACCTCATTTCACGACCGAAACATCTTATTAGCTGTCGTAAAAATGTGCCACTTATTTTTATGGCTTGTTCCCTTAACCGCGGCAATAAGTTTTTTGTTTAACCAAAATGGAGAGCAAACATTCTCAGACAATTAGCGATCGTTGTTTCCTTATGGAGTTGAGATGTCGGGGAATGTAGAGCGATCGATGCTGTAACTGATGGCTCCGGCGAGCATTGATTTCACTGTTTCATCGACGGAGCATCGATTATTACGATTGCGCAAGAAGCTCTCCTCCGACCGCCGACCGCCGACCATCGGCCGCCCGTGCCCGATGCGGCCACTGTGCAAATCGATCCAATTATGCAAGTGACTCGATTAGAAAATGAGATGGCCTGTGCGATATTTGAACTCGATTGATTCGGTTGCGTAACCGATGCCGGAAATAATGTCACTGCTGTATTCCAGCAATCGAAACGTAAATAATTGATTTGTTTTAAATTGAATCTACAAACAGGTCGGTGGGCCATTAACGAAGTATGCTGACATCCGAACGCAGATTAGTGGATTAACTGTCAACGTTTGGCTTATTATAATGGAAATAAAATTAAACAGCTTAATTTGTTTAATGCATCGTTTAAATAACAAGATACGTGAAGTAAGTAGGTGTAATTTGAGAATAACTAATACGTATATTAAGTAGGTAGCGTACACATTAACATTATGGATGCTATTAATTAAAACTGGCACGGTAATTTGTCTACAGTGCAACCGGTACACAGCCCGTGCGCCGAGTCACGCGTGCGCGGTGGATTCCGTATGTAGGCAACTATACTTTCCTAGACTTATAAAACAATATATAAATACTATCCAATAAAGTTTAAACACCAATATTTAATCATCTCTCCTAATCCTTTTTTTATTAATCCATATACAACAGTTTTGAAACAATGGTGAAATTTAATCCTTTCAACACCATTTTTTTTTATAAAATCCTTTCTTAATTTGTTCTCAGGTAAACAAACTTTCGGTATGTCTAGTTTCAGTCTATCTTAAAGATTCGACGAAGAAGCTTCACAGCTACTGTGGAAAATTATCTTAGCTAACATGAGTATCTTCTGGAAAGAATTTGAAACTAAATTATCTAGCCTAGAACCAAATCCACTAGCGAGCTGAGAATTAGCAGAATTAATTGAAGATCCGATAACTATTGGCAACAGAGTGCTGGAGTGGAGACAGGGTTGAGAAAAATAGATGTACGCGCCAAATGGAGTGCATAACGTAGGGAGAAAAAATGGACAACACAAGTTGATGATCGACTTCGGTGGCGTATGCAAGAAGCCTGCCTACACGTCTAGAAGTGCAAACGTTGCAGATAATGATAATGCAAGTCTAATATTTAATATTCTATGATACAGGTTCGAGTATAAAAAAATAGCAATTGAAACAACCGGAGGGAGTCACTAAATTACTTATGAGTATAATAAATCTCATTTTCATATCTAATAATCTACAGAGTAGGATGATCTCGTTGCTGTGAAAAAAATGTTCCAATTTGTGATCACGATCATGACCTTACGGACCCCTAAGAACTAGTTCAATTGGCTGATAAAATTGAGACGTACGACCACCATTACTTTGATCAACAAATTATAGTGTAATGTTTCAATTCCAAACTTACTCGTAAGTGTGGTCCGTGAGGAACAATTGAAATGATACATCTCTTACAATTGGACGATTACGGAAGTAGAGAGAAAACAATTAAACTAGGCAGTCAATTTGATAACTACGCCCATAGCTTGACTCGTTATAAATCCCACAGGAACTTTAAGTTGTTCTTTAGGGTGTCATTTTATTATACGTCTTTTTACTACCAGATCTGACTGTTTATCATTCATCATCATCATCACCTTTCGTAACATTTCTTTTAAAATCCTGTTCAACAAATCCAGGTCCATCTCTTCGCTTCCCTATTAGCAACCTATCAGTCTTAACATTATCGGTACATCACGTATAACAACACAGTGATATCATAAAGCAGATGTTCAAATAGAAATACCTAGGCGTCATTGGTTTTACGTATAAATGCTCTCACGACTAGATTTATTTTCGTGAAGCTTTATTTAGCCATATTTTATGTCTTTGTATTCACACATTTTATAGTATCGCTAGCAATATGGACTAATTTTGATTTATCTATGTATATCAATACATTTTTATAGTATAGAGTGCCGGGGATGTATGAGATTCCCTGGATGGGCCGCCGCATTTACCTGTTGCTAGCCTTTTAGAAATCCTGGTAGGGTGGAAAAATGACGACTTACCTGGAGTACAGGGAGGACGTAGACAGGGGCACACCAACGACGGAACTGCTTGAGAGTTGACCGGCCGGTATCTCTGTACGTGCGCACTTTCACCAAATATCAAGATTATTAGCTAAACAGTCATTGAATCCCACAGGGAATTGAATGTAGGAATTCACTGGTAGAAGAACAGTTTGAATTTTTGAGCTCGTGCAGCTCCACGTTCCAACCGAAAATTCTTGACACACACACTAGTTTTCTAGTTTGTTTCAACGCATCGCGGCGCTAGTGCTGCGCGCGCGTTTAGTTCATAGATCGATGCATTCATCGATCTCGTTGGCGGCAAATTTAAATTGGGAATGGAACAGTACTTGGACGGGATATTAAATCAGGATAGGTTGAAGTCTGTACATTTTCCCCCCACTTGAAATTCGCCAGGATTTCACATATTGAAATATCTTATAATGAGTAATAGCTGTGCTCGAAAAATTCAGTAATAAACTTAACCTAAAGAACAATACCATCTCAGGCGGATAGTAGTGTCCACATACTTACCTATTATGTATTACAAAATTAATTAAATGGCAAAGGACAGACCTTAACTACAGGCCGTCGCATCGTTTTACCATTTGCCGTTCGGAGAGTAACTACTCGAACTATATTATCCGAGCCAGCGTGGACTTGGTCTACGCGAGCTAACTTCCAAAACAAGGGTGGAAGATTAGGTTCATTAACGACGACCAAATCATCTACTTTTAAGTTAGGTGGCCCCGGTTTATACCACTTAGTCTTTTGTTGAAGCGTATGAAGATAATCACGCTGCCAAACACGCCAAAAACTCTGAGTGACTTGCCTAATCATTTGCCACCGAGAACGAGGGCATCGTGTATCATATAAAGGCTCTTCCGGGAGAGCTACAAGAGGACCTCCGTTAGAAAATGTCCGGGCGTTAAAACATCGGATTCTTGAGGATCCGGAGACAATGAACAGAGTGGTCGCGAGTTTAATACTGCTTCGACCTTAGTAAGAATAGTGGTGAACTCTTCTAAGGTAAGGACTTGAGCGCCTATTACCCGTTTTAATAAATATTTTGTAGACTTAATTCCACTCTCGATTATTCCCGAGAAATGTGGTGCGGCTGGTGGATTAAATTTCCACCTAATTTGACGATTTGTTAAACCTTCAGATATGTTCGAATAATATTTATGAAATTCATTATTAATTTCGTTGAGATAGCGATTCGCACCAACGAAATTTGTCCCATTATCGCTTAATATTGTATGACAAATTCCTCGCCGAGAAACAAACCTATCTAGTGCCGCGAGGAATGCTTCCGAGCTCAATTCAGTCACGGACTCTAAGTGAACCGCTTTGGTACTGAGACACACAAATAAACACATGTATGCTTTATAAGTTTTGCGCCACGGCGGCGACTTTCTTTAATAATAAATGGACCTCCGAAATCGATTCCGGTGGTATGAAAACATCGAGATGGTTGAAGTCGCACTGATGGCAACTTACCCATTAAGGGAGCTACAGCAACCGGTTTCACCTTGAAACAACGGATACATTTAGAAATTACTGTACGAATTAAATGTCTTAAACCGATAATCCAATATTTTCTTTGAATTAAAGACTGTAGCGTGCGAGGGCCACAGTGAAGATATTTTAAATGATAATGTTCGGTAATCAATTTAGAAATGGGACTATGTTTCGATAAAAGTAAGGGATGTAACACCGATAAAGACAAGTTTGTTTCTATCGATACGTCCCCCACTCGCAATAAACCCTCCTCATCAAGAAAAGGAGATAACTTTTGAATCGGTTTTTCGCATTGTCGATTAGTTTGGACTTGATCGATTTGTGATGTCATATAATGATTTTGAGTAAATTTAACTAGTATCTTGACGGAATTATCGAGTTCGGAACTGGTAAGTGCAGATAATTGTCGATCAGACTTGACCCTTTTAGCATTTGAGATAAACCGAAAACACCAAGCTAATACTCTTTGAAGTTTTGTAAACGAAGAATAATTTTCTGTTAAATTCAAAAGTAAATTATTTTCATGTTGAACAATGTGAAAGCTTTCTGTAGCTACATGTTTTAATTCAGGTAGCTCTTCTTTTGCCAGCAAGACTTGCTTAGAAGGCCAAGAGCTAGGTAAGGCTTGCAACCAAGCTGGACCAGACCACCATAAAGGATGGTTGGCAAGTTCAGGACAGGACACACCGCGACTGCAGCAGTCAGCCGGATTGTCCTCCGTTGCTACGTGATACCAGAGTTCAGGACGAATCATGTCAGTTGCCTGAATGACACGGTTAGCAACGTACATTTTTAATAAATGTGGTGCCGTATTTAACCATGACAAGGTTGTCATGCTATCTGTATAAGCTCGAAGGGAGCTGATATGGACTTTATTTTTAAGAAGATTATACATGTGCGATAATACTCTCGCTAGAAGCACTGCTGCACTTAACTCGAGACGATTTATTGTAGTAGGCTTAATAGGAGCTACCCGAGATTTTCCTATCAACAAATTAGTTACTGTAGGATTTTTCATATTCTCAGTAACAACACACAAATATACACAGCATCCATAACCTTTTAACGAACCGTCACAAAACCCTACCAAGTGAATTTCTATAGGGTTATAAGGTATGACATGCCTAGGGAGCGAAAGGTTTTGTAAATCAGATAGATTCGCGGCTATACAATGCCATCTTTTAGCTAAGTCCTTAGGGATAGTTTCATCCCAAGATAAATTTAGACACCACATCTCTTGCAGCAGAGATTTAGCTGCAAAGACAACTGGCCCAATCCAACCTAAGGGATCAAATATCCGAGCAACTATGGAGAGGATGGACCTTTTGGTAAACTCGACATCAAAAGAGTCTGAAAAAGTGTACGAGAAGTTGTCATCCGAGGGGTTCCAACGGATTCCTAATATTTTAATAAACTCATTTCCTGAGTCGTCAAAACATTTTGAAGTTTGACAGTGGTCTAGCGGAACATCCGACAAAAGACTTGGCTCGTTGGTGCTCCACTTACGAAGATCAAAGTGACCTTTAGATAGCAAGCTGGTAAGGTCAGCTTTTAATTGTCTGGCATCATCAAGCGATGGACTACCAGTGGTAATATCGTCCATGAACGTTTCTTCGGACAGAACTTCAGAGACACGACTCGTATATTCTGAGCCATGGTCTTCAGCAAGTTGACGAAGTGTTCGAATGGCTAAATATGGTGAACAGCTGACACCATATGTTACCGTATTTAACTCGTACTCAGTTAACGGTTGTGTAGGCTCGGAGCGCCATAATATGTGTTGATAGCACCTATCTTCAGGTCTAATTAAAATTTGTCGGTACATTTTACAAATGTCCGCAGTAAAAACAATTTTATGAAGGCGAAATTTTGTAACTAAATCGATAATGTCGATTTGAAGTTTTGGTCCAACATGCACAATATTATTTAAAGAATATTGCTTGTAGTCTTACTACTAGCGTCGAAGACTACTCGAAGACGAGTCGTAGCACTCTCCGGGCGTACGACACAATGATGTGGAATTACGTAACGGTCAGTAGACGAGGCGTTTGAAGGCTGCATATGTCCTAAATGTTCGTACTGGTTCATAAATTCCTTATATTCATCTTTTAACTCGGTTTGACGAGTAAGACGTTTTCTAAGTTAAGAAAACGATTGAATGCATGTTGGTATGAGTCACCCAACGAGGGGCGTCATCCTTTAACATAATTGGTACTACATACCGACCATCGGACGTGCGGTATGTACCTTTTTATATTTTGTTCACAAATATCATCCTCGGGAACGGGAATTATACATTTCGGCGGTTCTTCGGACTCCCAAAACTGTTGAACGATATCATCCAGCGTGCAAGACGATGCGAGGAGTGACGTAACAGGTTCGTTGGGAAATTTTGTTTTTATGTTGTGAAAATATTGTCCGGTTATCACCCAGCCGAACACACTGGACAACGCACAGGGTAGTTCGGGACCGGGAGTAAAACGTGACCCGGTATATATTTGATCAAAACATTCGACACCTAATAAAAGATCGATCGGACCGGATTTATAAAATTCGAAGTCGGCGAGATCGAGGTGCGAAAAATAGTCCTTGACGACTAACGGTAACGTTGTCGAAGAAGGCAGAGCGGAAGTAATTTTAGGTAAAACTACTAAGGGTAATTCAAAGTTCGGTGACTCACTCGTACGGGGTATTATCGAACCGAAAGTGTAACCCTTTATATTACAAACAGAATTTTGTCCGAGACCTGTAACACTTAAGTTGCATTTTTTAATGTGTAAACCTAATCGCCTTGCGCACGCACTCGTTATAAAAGAATCCATCGAACCACTATCAATAAGGGCGCGCGCATACTGAAGCGAGCCATTTCTATGGTACACACGAACTATCGCCGACCCCAATATTTTCGTACGGCTAACCGTGGTACGAGTTGAATTTCCCGACTCAGTAGTACTAGTAAGGGTAGTATTCGTGCCAGATTTTTCAATTAAATTGGGATTAACCGTAGGCGAGTTTTTATTTTCACTATGTAAGATAGTATTATGTTTCGCATTACAAATAAAACAAGTGAACTTGGATGTACAGCTAGTATGTTCGTGACCCGGTCTTAAACAATTATTACACAATTTTAAATTTTGAACGAATTCTTTACGCTGTTCCATACTCATGGAATGCAGCTTACTACATCGATAAATTGAATGATCTTCATTACAACATAAACAAACAAACTGATGTTTTTATTCTTGTTATTATTATTGGACGTCACAAATGACGATCTTTGTACGGATTTGGTAGAATTCGTACCATTATCCTTACGCGTATCCGAGACTTTCTGAATTCCGCTACGAAATTGTTTACTCTTAGTGTCTGAAGAAGTGGTCAAACCGGTTTGACTCACTTCTAGAATTTTATATAACTTTGTAAATAAACAACTAAGTCATTAAAACCTGGAATTTCATTCGTATTTTGTAACTCGAAACGTTTTTGGTTTCAAGGTCAAGTGACCTTGACGCAATGTAAAACAATATAAACTCAGGTAAATTTTCAATATTTAAGGCGCGTAAAGCGTTTACACTTTCATACAGCACATTCGTAAACTCAGATAAGTTAGTTAAAGACGGCCTATTGAGTGGCGTCAGTTTGAATATTTTTTCTAAGTAAGTTGTAGCTAGAATACGCTTGTTGTCGTATCTATCTAACAAGGCACTATAGACTACAGAGTAGTTAGCTAAGGTTATAGGTATGCCTTTAGCCAACGTTAACGCATTTCCGGATAAACATGAAAGTAAATAATGGAATTTTTCAATATCAGACAAGGCAACGTTATTATGAACAAGTGGAACGTAACTATCTTTGAAAGTCTGCCAGTTTTCAATATGTCCGTCAAACCTAGGTATTTCAATTTTAGGTAGCTTAACCTGAGCAATAGATGATTGACGGCTATCACTGGGTTCCGACTTAGACACTGACGGCGAGCCTAAAGAATCGGCCAACTCAACCGCAACATAATATAACTCGTCAAAGGACAACAATGCTTTGTTATCGTATTCATGTTTAGGATTTGCTTGTAATTGTAATTTATTTAAGTTTTCATGGGCATCTATAAAGTTATTTCGAACCTTTTCGATCGATTTGAAACGAGCCTTAAACGATGGAATTTTAGTTTTATCCTTTGCGACATTCTTAACTAAATCGAATATTATTTGTATATTTTAAATTCAAATTCACGTCTTTTCGTATACTGCTGAATTTCAATGTTCAAATCTGCCGACATTTTGTTTTATTTGAACTAACTCGAACAAAATGCGACGAACGAATGAATGACAATGACGTAGCTAATATCTTCGAATAGGTGCTCCCAATCGCCAAACGGCTAGATTCGGTTTTTCGTCGGTAACTGACGAATAATTTAAAGGATAGGTAGGTAGTTAGATAAGTAAGTACACAACCACTCCCAGCCCGAGATGATCCGAACTTTGTTTAGAAAGTTCCAGAATCGTATTTACGGTACGAAGGTACAACATAAGAATGATAACTATTTATTATTTTAATTACTTATAATTATTTTCGAGCACAACTAATAAAACAAGACACTCCAACAACTAGCATCAGTCAATCCAGCAGCAATTAATTACTTTATAATAGGAATTAGGAATTTATCGTGAATAATTTGTAAATGACTTTAAATTAAATTTTAACAAAATGTTTTATAGATAATACCTAATAGGTAGTAAGTTCGCCGGTCGCTTCTCTTGGAGGTAGGTACCTACGAGCGAGCGAGCGACGCTTACGGAACAAGTAG
The DNA here is from genome assembly GCA_017562165.1 of Ectropis grisescens. NCBI lineage: Eukaryota > Metazoa > Arthropoda > Insecta > Lepidoptera > Geometridae > Ectropis > Ectropis grisescens. The sequence continues at coordinate 14,685,610 of CM029770.1, read as the reverse complement.
GTAGTTATGCCTACTTGCCAAGTATGATGTAAAATTACAAAGAAACCAGTGAATTTGTGGGTCTTATTTCCACTTATAATATTCACTGAATCTAGTATGAATGTAAACATGAAATTAATATAATTTTACTCGAAAATATTTGATATTTTACGAGATTTCGTGAGGTTATGCGTCCTCACAGGAGGCACCATTTAAATGTATGAGATTCCCTGGATGGGCCGCCGCATTTACCTGTTGCTAGCCTTTTAGAAATCCTGGTAGGGTGGAAAAATGACGACTTACCTGGAGTACAGGGAGGACGTAGACAGGGGCACACCAACGACGGAACTGCTTGAGAGTTGACCGGCCGGTATCTCTGTACGTGCGCACTTTCACCAAATATCAAGATTATTAGCTAAACAGTCATTGAATCCCACAGGGAATTGAATGTAGGAATTCACTGGTAGAAGAACAGTTTGAATTTTTGAGCTCGTGCAGCTCCACGTTCCAATCGAAAATTCTTGACACACACACTAGTTTTCTAGTTTGTTTCAACGCATCGCGGCGCTAGTGCTGCGCGCGCGTTTAGTTCATAGATCGATGCATTCATCGATCTCGTTGGCGGCAAATTTAAATTGGGAATGGAACAGTACTTGGACGGGATATTAAATCAGGATAGGTTGAAGTCTGTACAGGGGAGTTGCGAGCAGGCCATGTGTCTGATGGTAAGCAACACACCTGCCTATAACAGCATAGCGTCACGTAGCTGTTGGAACATAAAAAGTCCAAATCATAACCTAGCACTGCACTGCTCTCGTCACCCAGAGAAAGATTTAAGATGATTCATCTCTATGCTCAGTGAATTTTTTTAAAATAATAAGTGACGAGACGAGTAGGACATGTGCCTGATGGTAAGCAATATGCCTGCCACATAACAGCACAGTGACACGCAGCTATTGGAACATGAAGAGTCCATATCATTACCTAGCACTGTACTGCGCTCGTCACCCAGAGCTCTAAGATGTTATATCTCTAAGGCCTGTAATTTCTCTGGAAACATTGCCCTTAAAACCGGAACACAGTAATGTTTGCCCAATACTGCTTGGCGGTAGAGGAACTGGCAAAGGTGTGGTACTTACCCAGGCGGACTCTGCCAAGAGTCCTACCGCAACATTTTGAGAAACATTGTCCATCAAACTTGAATACAACTTTGCACATTAGGTACTGCTTGTCGATAGAAAAACTGGAGGTGTGGAACTTCTCCAGGAGGGCTCTGCAAAGAGTCACCACTGAAAAACACTCTTCGCAAATGCAATTCCAAGCAACAACTAATAAATGAATGAAATAAAATGCATTCGCATCCTTAAAGCTGTGCTCATTTCACAATCAGTCCCCCTGTTGCCATGTGATCGGGATCGGAAGAGAACATTACTCTAAGCTCAGAAAAAAGTACGAGGAAGGTCAAGAACATGTGGTTCCGATATTTTTGAGTTTCGTGAGGGGAGCAAGCTGCGACGGGGTCATTGTCCTGTTTGAGGTAAAGGAGGGTTGTCGCGGCGGAATACTCACGTGAGATATGTAAAGGAAGGTCGACTTGTGTGAGTGTCGCAGTCGGAAGTGCCCGCGCAGGTGACGGCTTGTTAGCTCCGCCGCTTTATGCTCCCCTTATCGACTTTTTATTTGCTACTTTTACTCAAATCGAAGGAATACCTAATCGTACTAATAATATAAATGCGATAGGTTGTATGTGTGTGCGTATGTTTGTTACTCTTCCAAGCAAAAAGTGCTAAGGGATCTGGATGATATTTACGTACATAAATATCTAGATAGTAAGTATTTTGGAGTAACACATTTTTTTTATTTAACCTCAACTGTCCCACTGCTGGGCAAAGGTCTCCCCCAAATTCCTCCACTTTATCCGGTCCTGAGCTACCATCGTCCAATCATTTTTAAACGTTCCGAGCTCGTCCTTCCATCGCGTTGGAGGACGACCCTGGTGTCGATTGGCCGATGGCGTCCACTCCGTAGAAACTCTGGCCCACCGATCGGGGTGCATTCTGGCCACATGACCCGCCCACTTCCATTTCAGCTTGGCAGACCTATACCTTACGTCTGGTACACCTGTAATGGAATGTAGTATGGTGTTGCGAACATGGTCTTGTCTTTTGATACCTAAAATACTACGTTCCATTGCTCGTTGACAAACTCCGAGGCGGAACTTCTGAGCTTTAGTTAATGACCAAGTCTGCACCGTAGGTTAGGATGGGCAAGATACATGTGTCGAGCAGTTTGCGCTTTAGGGAGATCGGAAGTTCTCCCTTCATTAGCTCTTTCATGGACCAGTAGCTCTTCCAGGCGTTGGCATATAACACATAGGCTATTTTTATTCCTATTTAGGTATTTAGTATCTTTCGGTTCAGTAAATCCTTAGTGTAGAAACATGTATCTCTACAGTCTTAATTTGTTTTAATCTCATCATATCTTAAAAACTTTTCAATTAAATGTGGAATAAGAAAATGGCAGTCGTAGGGCAATGCAATACAAGTCCAAGGCAAGTGAAAACTTATAACATACTAGCTGTACCCTGCTACGCTTCGCTGTGGTACATTGTGATGCAATTTTTTTATAAAAACAATCCTTGATGCGGATTATATATCATTCTAAAATTTCAGCTCGATCGGTGCAGAACTTTTTGAGTTTTTATCTATATAAATTTCTATCTATATAATCTATGTATGATACATTTTATTCTAGTACGCAAAAATCACTGGCACTGGCAAAAAAAATACTTTTGATGATTTTGTGGAGTACTAATTAGTAATGTTGCAAGTATTGTCCGGTAAGTAATTTGATACGTATTTATAAACAATGTTAATAATTATTAAATTAATTGACTAATTAACGTCTTTAGTTTATTGATATTTATTTCCCAGAAAGTAATAATAAGAGTTTTAATCACCTGTATCTGGCGACATAATTGATCTGTAGAGCTTTTAAAATACCTTTGTCTGATATAATCTTACCGTGTGTAGTGTTACCATCTACAATATCGTATTTTATTGCGCCTATTGACAGGGTTATGATGATGATTTATTGCAATTTCACGTTTTACGATATGTATTGATGTCCTATCAGGTCTGAGAGACACTGGCAGTAAAATAAACAATAAACCGAACGATGTAAGCTTAGAGCAATGATGCCATCTTTGTGACATTTGATTCAATAACCGTTGGCCATTTATATGTATCTATGTATTATATTTCAAATACATGAACAATACATTTTTAGTTAGCTCACGTGTGACATGATCGGTCAAGCCCAGCCAATTCCGACAGGTGGCGTAGCAGGTAGCTGAAGAGGTGTTTTGTTTGAAAGCGATATTCTCAGGAATGCCTGAACCGATTTCAGTCATTCTTTCACCGGGGCGGACGGATGTCTTTTCATTTGACACCGGGGCGGACATCTAGTTATATTATATTTGTTCTATTCTACTTCTTATGATAACATTAATGTGAATCTTTGTTTGTTTTGATGTTTGGTGCTTAATGTAATGTATTAGGCCGAAATTTGGAACGTAGATAGATTTGAATCCGTCCATCTGAGGATGCAAAAGCCTAAGAAATCACAGTTGACTTTCTTTCAACGCAGGAACCATTTAGCGCTGTCATGTATTATTTATCTTATTATTTGAGTTTGAAAATTTATTATCTAGACGTAATCTTGGCTTAAAAGTAAAAGCGAACAATACTTTTTTAGACCAAATATACTTGCTATAATTATTTACGTACCTTATAAATGACCAACTATACTATTGTGTAACTATAGACCAAAGAAAAAATATCTTAGACACAATTTTAATTGTTAATGATTGTCGATTTAAATTGATCGGATTGGGTAAGTACCCACTTGAACCTAAAAATTCATGTTTACGTTGTAGTATTTCTATTATTAAAAGTAGGTATACATGTGTACGTATAGTTAATCGTAAGCAGTTTAATGTGCAGTTGCTAGTTATGAGTTGGGTAAAATTACAGAGTTCTGATTTTTATGTGAAAATGCGACAAGTACCGATCACAATTCCATAGTATGTTGCCAGTGCGGGCGCTGATGTCAACAAGTGGCTCGAAGCGCCGGCGCGGTCGACGACGCCGCACCCTGCTTGTCTCATACGAACGCCATAATCTACGCTTCACTGCTCTTTATAATAGTTTGGCATTGTTTCCAACTCCATTATATTGTCAGATATGCTCCTTCGATAAATTTAGTCGTCGTTGAGCAATATCTCGTCCGATTGAGCGGAACAGAACGCCTTCTTAATTTCCTGAGTTTCTTTGTCATCTTTGGCCAAATTCGCTCGACTCGGTTACATTGTGTGACTCACGCGTCGCTTATCGAAGGTCAAAAGCGATACTCGGAGAAAGATTATTTCATAATCGTCGAGGAAGTATATTTATGGAGTGGAAAGTTGTAACATCACGTACAGAGATGCATGCGCGCTCTTATATCGAATCTAATCCAATTATGTTCATGGAAGGACACTACGGTGACATTAGCGAGTGAGCGACATTGTGTGATGGCGGCTGTCGCGGCGAGCTGTTCTGGTGTATGGGCGAGATGCAGAATGAAGGAGTTGCTGAGGTGACAGAGGCGCGGGCGCCGCCGCGGCCGCGGGGCTCGGAGACAGTCGACGGTGACAGTAATTGACAGGTCGGCGGGTACAGGACTTGACGCACGTGCGAGAGCGGACTCGGCCCCCGCACTAAGCAGGATGTCTTTAAATAGACTAAATGCCTTTGTGAAGGCATGCCCTTCGAAGGGTGGCGGCATCCGGCTCCGATCGCGCACACGATTTGGTTCTAAAGAGGAAACTTATAAATAACTTCTTCGATTATTCTGGAGCATTCAACTATAAACATGAAATGTTCGATACAAATGAGTCATAGCTGCAAGGCGAGACGAGGCGAGGCGAGGCGAGTGCCCCAGCGCAGCGCCCCGGTAGCGGCGCAGGCGCAGCGCGCGGCCGTGGCGCTACCGGACCTCTTATCTGACATCTCGCCGACACACTATTTCGAGGTGTGCCTATTGTTTGATTAATAGTCCAAGCCCAACTGTGTTCAAGTAGCTCAAGCTATTTCCCATTTTGTAACTTTAATTTAGGCCTTGTACCTTGCTCAGAACATGTCAAGCTAATTGAACAAACTTGAGATTTAAAATAGATATATAGGTTTTTCTACATGTAACACATTTAATTAAAATTTTATAGGGTTCGATAGGTTGGCGTATAATGAATGACCTCCAAACATTCTCGGAACATACTGGTTTCCTTACGGTGTTTTCCTTCACCATTAAAGCCAGTGGCGATGCCAAACTTGTATGCCTACACTTGGAAATACTCAGAGGTGTAGGTGGGATTCAAATTCCCGATTGTGAATCGTTGGACCCACTAATTAGGCCACCACCGTTTCATCACTAACAACAACAAAAAACATCCATGGAGCACAATAAAACGAAACCAGCGGAATGGAATAATTCCGCGCTTAGGACTGTTCCTCTGAATGTATTTGCCGGAGGAGCAGTACCCTCTTCTATATCATCACTAGTGGTAAATGGGCATTATGAGGTATCATACGGACACAAACACACACATTCTATAAACGTAATAAACGATTCACTTATTATTATCACTCGAATATGTACCCAAAATCTGCCAAACTAAAGTGCAAAACAGTAATTTGGGAGGATATTTAGTTCTCAACAAAAAAAAAAAACAAGTAAAAGTCCTCACCCACACGCGTGGTGTGGGGCCTATAATTGCAAAGCCTTGACGGCAACCCAAGCGAAGTTTGCTTGTGCATAAAATCCTAATGTAATGAAGCTTACTCTATCCGCAGACTATCAACATTTCAAATAATTATAGTAAGAAACATAATAATTCCCAAACAAGCTCTTATATTTCGTTAAGCCCCACTGTCCTATTTAATGTGTACTTTTTAATCTTGCTAGTAATGGGTATGAAAGCACAATAAAGTAGTTGAAAGATCAGCGACGCAGTAAGATCCGGTTCTATCCCAGGGTTCGTATTCCGTAAATATCAAAACCCAAAACGTAAACAAGCTCCAGTATATCCCATGACTCGTTACGCCTTGTCATAATTGGGGCAAATACTCGTAGATCAAAGATTACGCACAGGTTCCATTGTATTATGTAACCTAAAGTATGGTTATCTGTGCTGACATCAGTAAAGTGGGCCGCTGATGGATTCTACTGCTGTTTCGCAGTTACAGAGAGCCCTGGCGTCAAGTTATCCTCTCCGGGTGTGTAATTGGATTTGTGCAATTACAGAATATGGGCTCTGTGAGGATTAGTAAACCGAGTGTAAGTACATCTTGCACGTGTTCAGAAGGGTCCCGCGGAATTGCTCTCAGATGCCACTGAAGTCTCGATGGCTACCTACTCGTAGTAGGGCTGCCATCGTATTCCATATTCAAGTTTATTTTTAAATATTATATCAGGTTTTTATTTTTATTATATAGGCTTCCACACTTTAAGCTTTGCTTAGTTTGAGGTCAGGTGGTGTTGTGTGTGAAATGTACAACAATATTTATTTAACTAAATATTTATTTAAAACAAGAAATGCTACGTACCTAAAGTCTGCATTTATAATTTTTATGCTAGGAAAAAAGGAAAAATCTTTTAAAATCTTTTATGAGTTATAGATTCTAATAATTAATAAACCATTATAAGACCGAAATATCCATAATTGACGCAATACAAGTAAGTAAACATAAAGCTATTTAGACTACCTACATATGTAATAAAGCTGTGGATTTTGCTGTCTGAATTGTAATTTTCATACAGACATATAACTTTAATAAATTATGTGTGGGAGGTATTCTTGGCATAAGTATACATACATTCATTTTCATTTAATAAGAGTGTGCATGTATTTTCTAACGAAATATAAGTAAGTATAAGTTACGAATCAAAAAATTACACCAATTATATTATAGTTATTTTGGAATATTCAACGAACTTTTTAATTCTTGGCAACCCTACATCGATGGGAACTTACCTGCCTACAGAGAACTGAGAGTACAAACAAGTGTTTCCGGTCAGGGCACATCACATCCGGCGGAGTATTCAGAGCCTCAGAGTAGGTACAAAGTTTGAATTCATATATATTTTGTTACGTAATATTACGCAAATCTGCCGAGACAGCACTGGGTTACAAACGTTCGGGTCAGGTTCGGGTTGATAACCTTGGTGCATAAACATTTTATTACATCACTAATGATGATGACCACATCACATTTACACTTTCCTACAAGTAACCAAATATAAACATTATCGACTGACAAAAGTTTTGGCATCTATTTCGATCACCATATTATATGAGCGTTGCCATTCAACGTGATAGTGCCGCCAACATTTTAGGCACTCTTACTCTGGTACCTATGGTTACCTCTACAGCCTACTGAACTTCGCGCTAGTGCAGAAAGCACACACCACCACTAACTATACTAAAAGCGTCCACACACGAAAGCGTCCTAAAATCAGAGGAAAAGACGTAAAAGCACACTGGGCGGAGCCTACCTCGCAACATAAATCACCAATCATATCCTACATTGCACCATATGATTTTACACAACATACGTAGAGCATACCCTAAATCTTTCCATACATTTACCATACTCACTTTACACACATCTCATCTTTACAAATATCTCTGTGGGACCTCGTCCTGACCTGTCAGCTGACAGTAAGGAAGATCAAGAAACGAACTGTCATCCCAGAATGGGATGCCCTTCGCCTACGCCCTTAGCGGGGTCTAGATCTGGTGATTTGTAGCCGGTATGTAGAGAGCTAATCTACTTCCTATTTTAGTTGTTATCAAAAGACGTCTAACTTATTATTTGGGTTAGTTGCAAAATATGTATCGGCTGACTGACTATTATTTTAACCATGCAATGGTCGGCTGACTGATATTTAGTTTATTACTGATGCCGACTTATTATTGGGACAAATCTTGTGTCTTGGCTACTATCCTATAATCGGCTGACTGATTATTTATGTACACTAAAACTATTGCCGTCGACTTATTATTAACAGAAGATTAAAAAATAGGACGACGAGTGCCTTATTTGAGGAACTGGTGCTAGTGTCGGCTGATTTATTATTGACTAAACCCTAATGGACCTGCTGAAATACCCTGAGACAGATCGTTCTCACCGGCGATGTTGTCGGGATCACAGTGGTAGTCGGTGACAATATTAAAAATGACGGGGGCGTACATGATTATCTACCGGTAGCTGATCACGCTTCATGAGATACAGCAGTTCTGGTGATTGATGGACAGACAGAGAGACATTAGACAGATAGACGAACAGCGCAGGCTTAGTATCATGGTCAGTAGTAGGTAGTAGTCAAGTATTTTTCCCTTGGAGTACGGTTTTAAGATAAATTTAAGCATATGGGCAAGTTGGTATTAGATTATCCAGATCAGTTGCATACAGTCCGAAATGTATCCAGTATACAAAACCTATAAGCTACCAATTTTACGACAATGTTCAAGACTTTGAAGTCTTTTGAGAACAAGGGTGTCATTGCCTATGAGAATTTTGGCACGTTTCTCGATCTATTCCAAGGCCGACTCAAGTCACAAGTCAAGACAAAGATGCGATCAGTATTCTGTACAAAAGCGAATGTGCATGGTTTCACGTGAGCTACTGTCCAGATTGTAAGTACCTTTGCACCTTTGAGAGGACACCACATTTTTTGGTAGCTAATTTAGCCTTGGACTCGATGAAAGAGTAAAAGTTGAGCGTAGATATCAAAGTAACTTCCAAAAGGTCGAGAATGTCGAGATGCTACATTGAGGAATTAATTTAAATAAGTTCATCTCGAAACAGGTGAAGAATACGTAGGTACAGCAGTGACGCAGTGTTCAAATTTCGAGTATTGAATAGGTTAGAGCGCAATGTACTAAACGGTGCGGCCGGCGGCAGCATTATTCAACTCTTCGAGAATGGCCACAATAACAACGAGTTCTGCAGGTGACGACTCGCCTCAATAGCGCTGATTGCGCCTCCATTCAACCCCGAGCCTTACCTGGACAACCTGTTCCTATTTCAATATCAACTCGTACGCAACAAATGTTCTGATACGATTTTAATTGAAATGTTTACCGGTTTTTTCTGAGACGTGGATTTATACTCACACTTGTTACATACAGGGATTATTTGAATTACGAACGAAGTTGACTGTTGTAAGAGCTCATTATTTATGGGGAAAATAATTTCGAAGCGAAACGAATTGACATATTTTATGTATCTCTATAACTGCACATTTCAAATTCCGAGGGTGTAAGTACTTCAAATTATCGTTTTAAGTAAGGCCCTATGGAAGAAAAATTTTGTAATCGTTAAGGACAGTTATTTATTTACAAAATAATTCTCAATCTAATAAAGATAACTTTGCACAGGACTAAAACGCGCTCAAAATCTTTTTAAAAATTACAAAAAATCACGATCTTCCGTGTGGATAGTGTAGGTACACATAACATTACACATGGCGCGGCGGTAATATTCCGAGATCTGACAGCAAATTTTGGGTAGGTATTTAAGATAAGAATGAAAACTTGTCACAAGTTTCTCCTATTATTATGCCCTGCTACTAACCTCCGTGTTGAGGTCAACACAGAGGTTAGTAGCGGGGCAATATGATACCCAAACTATATAGCAACGCTAGCTACCGCCCGCGTATTTCCCGAAACCCTAATTTTCCGGAAATAAAAAGTAGCCAGTGTGATTTTCCAGATTATATCTTTACTGTGTTCCAAATTTCAACAACAAAATATGTTTAGATGTTCCGACGGTATTAAGCAACAAACATGATGATGATGATGATGATAATACTAGTAGATATGTTCAATTCGACTACAGGCTTCAATAATAAACAAACTACTTAGTAAATAGTATTACACATTAATTAACATTTGATGTAAGTACGTACCTATTTGACACCAAATATAAGGTGGGGTAGAAAATGTTTTTGTATATATTTAATGTACCTATTAAAAATGCATAATTACAAAAATATTTGCATTCAGCACGCTTTCCTATGTTATAAAGGATAAGTTTCCAAAACATCATAAAAATATTAATTGAAAATTCCATAACTTCGCGCACGCAGGGGGCTCGAAACATTCGTTAAATCGGCGTACGAAATGTTTTTTTTAAATAAAGATTGACGAGATGGGCAGCACTTGTGCCTGATGGTAAGCAAGAACAACATGCCTGCCACATAACAGTACAGAGACACGCAGCTATTGGGAAATGAAGAGTCCAAATCTTTACCTTGTACTGCACTGTCCTGGTCAGATCTAAGATGATATATCTCTAAGCCTTGTCATTTCTCTGGATATAATTTATCTGCTTTACGTATAATTACGCTTTACGTGCTAATATATAGAATACATAATGTAATTCACCGCCACTATAGATGCAAAAATACAATATGTAACATAATTGCTACTTTAAATATTCAGTTGCATTTCAATGAATGCGATTGCAGTATCCGCTTCCGAGTTTTTGTATGCGCACGAGCCACCCCTGTCGCTACATCCACGTTCCTTCGCATCATTCAAATTGACGGCTTTCGTGAACAGATTGTATTCTTTGTTCCTAAAACTATAATTGTCGTGTCAGTGGGTCTGTCGTATTTGTTACGGATTTCTTTTATATCTATAATAAGTTTGCGAGATCATCAGGCGTGATGACTCTTGAACGCAATCTCGCCTGTTAGGATACGATGCTGTTTGTAATGAATGAAGTGTCTCACTTGGGATTTTATTTGGTTTTTGTCATGGCCTGTAATAATCAGCCCATTAAATGTACCCACTGCCGGAACTTGGGACCTCCTCTCGTAAGATGAGGTTTAAAGCTGTGATCGACCACGCTGGACCAGTGTGGGTTGGTAATGACGCATGTCCTCGAAAGATTCTAGGAACATGTCGGTTACCTCAGGATGTTTTCTTTCACCATTTTATTAAGTTAGCAGAATTACGCAGATGACTTCGAAAATACAGTGTTGCGCCAGGGATTCGCACCAGGGCTACGGATTGGCAGTTTTTACTCCCAACTAGACCAGCGTAACTTGTCTTAAAATGTAATATTAAATAAATATCTCAAATCTCATTTTTTTTTGTAGTAGTAGGTCTCTTTACAGAAGTATGACGGAGACAAGAACGGGTTAGGAGACGTATATACCTTTGTTAGTAATTCAGACGGCAAGCAGTATCGTGTAACAGGCAAGCAATGTAACGATTTGAAGGGCTATGTTTCTAGCAAAAATACAAAGTAAAGACATTAATCAAATAATCTTAAATATAAATGATGAGCGCAGTGCAATACGAGACAGGGATTTGGAGTATTTTTGTTCAGATAGCTTCGTAACACTGTACTGTAATGGGCAAGTGTTTTTTAACCTTTTAAGAGGCCTATGTCTTCCTCGTCATCAAAAAAACATTATTATTGTATTTGATCTGTGTCTGAATAAATAAATAAGTATTATATCAGTTTTCTGGTTCTGGTTACACGCTTTGCTTAGTTTGGGACTAGATGGTATTGTGTAAGACATAACCACACATATAAGATGGCGGTCAAGTGTAAAACTATATACAAGTTAAAAAAAAGAAGTATAAATAAAAAATATCTAAGCTTTTTACATTATATTACATCATTTTCTTACATTATATCAGTACGTTACGAGTAGTTTTTCTTGGTAACTTGAGCTACTTATATAGTATGATGTAATTACCTACCCTATTACCAAAATACGAGAATAGGTTCGTCTAATTATATTTTTGTCTTTCTATAGAAACATAATGGCAGTTTCTGAAATAAAAACAAATAAATCTCACTAAAAACAAAAAATATATGTTTGTAAGTTTGTACCTAAATGTCTATGTTAGTTTTCATGTAACTCTATAACGGCTGAACAGATTAGAGTGAAATTAAATTCGTAGGAAGCACATTACTACGAATTTAATTTAATGTAGGCTGGTTGCCTGGAAGAGATACTCTAAGCAATAAGGCTGCCATTTGTGGTACTAGTTCATAAATGTTTTACTGTAATATTTCTGTTTATGTGTCACAATAAAGAGTTATTTATCTATCTATCTATATATTACCTGGATTTTTTTTATCCCGTTCAAGTTAAAGGTTTATAAGCCACGCGCTGGCGCAGCTAGTATGTACAAGGAACGTAGAACCTGTCGATGTCTCAGAAGAGTTAATAGTTACTATGACTCAATGTACAAGGATCAATCCACATTATTATTGCTTGTTGGCACGTCCCAAAGCAATCCTCCTCGGTAATAAATAACAATTACATTACAAATACATTTATTAATTGTAATACGTTCTTGTATCTTAAATAAACATTTTCATAAATCACCGACGTCCTCTCAACAAAGGGAAGACATTTATATGCACTAGTCGAGTCTATCCGAGCGAGTCACAAGTTCCAGTCAAGTGGCACTGGCAATGCGTAAGTGCGTTCTTGGACTGCGCCCGCCAGCCGCACCTTCAGAACCCATTGTCTTCCATCTCATTAAAACCATTATATATGCTCGTTCAACCGTGCTTTTATCGTTTGTTATTATAACTTCGATCAGGAGCTGACATCTTCATAATGATTTTCAATAATCATTGTTTTGTGACTCACAAAACAATAGCTTCAATTACTCCGTTAATTACTCCGACGATTACGATTTTCTGAGCACAATTGGAAGCATCATGTAGGAAGGGAAATGAAAGTACGTAGGTTTGATTGTACTTTCTATTGTTTATACTATTCCATTAATTAACCGAGATAACGCGGCCAAATATGTACACACAACGCGTGGAACGTAAACCTTATTTATCAAGTTGCGGTACCTCGATAAACAATCCTACCAAATATGTCAATGAACACGCGAACTTCATATAGTACAATGCCTCATAGTGTAAATAAAGTTATGTAATCAATTTGTCTTAGTCATGACATATGCATAACAGTAGGTAAAAAATGATGTGACACTCGGGAAAAATCCATGCACAAGTTTGGCATCGATTGTAAATTTCCTTCAACTACTGCGAAGTAAAACCCCTGATTCGAACAAAATGTGAGGTCAATGGCAAGAGATTACGTAAAAATATTGTCAACGAATGTACCTAACTTTAGTACCTAGAGTACCTAAATCGATGTGACGGAAATATTTCAGGTAATTACTAGTTTTAACATCATCATCAGCTAAATGTACTTTATTGTTGGTGGAATTCTAGGAATCACAACTCGCGCTGATTTAGGTTTTTTACCCAGTTTGTACATGAAGAACGAAGGTGGAGTGTCCACTATATCGCAAAATAATTAGAGCCAGAAATCAAGCTTATGAATGTATCATGTATAATTGTATTAGCTTGAACTTGTACAATGTATTTTTTCACTTAGGAACGAAACAGGACAGGAAGAACGAAAACAAAATTATTTAAATTAGCTTAATACTAGTATTAACCATTCATAAAAAAAATTAAGTATATTTTAACTCGATTTATGATAACTCTTTCTTGTTTGCATATATGTTTGCATAAAAACATTAGAAGATGCATATCTGAAGCGGATAGTAGTACTAGCACTCACTAATATAAATAAATATATATAAAATAAATAAAGAAATATCGTGTCTGTGCGCGATGTCTATGTGAGCATACCTCGAGGCACGCTGTAAAAATATGGCTTGACTTCTGTACGCTGAATGGTTTGTGAATTTTGTTACATAGCGTAATAAAATGTATGGAAAATATATTTTCTTCCGATTTTTTTCAATAATTAAATTTTAACATCGCACATAACAATATGTGCGGTGCGATGTTCAAATTTTTCATACATTTGCAAGTCTATATAATAAGCAATTTGCAAGTGAATACTAAGAATAAGGTACCTATATATTAATCATTATGACTATGGCTATGAGCTGGCTATAGAAAAAATATATGACTAAAAATGTTTGCTTTATAAATCATATAGATATATTTATCATGTAATAATATGTACGTTCTTCAGTGATTACAGCTTCACGGAAACCGCACGAGTCCGAGCCCTCGTCAAATCACGAATTTAAGTTCAAGACACGTCAAAGTGATTTACCTTTCTTTAGCACTTAAAATTCGAAGTCCATTAAACCGAACGAGATTTCGACGCAGACGATGGCCCGTAAAAGTTTCGCAAGAGTCGGTCGTAACCCATTTTGGTTATAACTAACGTGACCATTTTCATTTTTGGTTAAAACGGGACATTTTCAATGGCGGTGGCGGTTGTGAACTAAATTTTATAAAGTATATGAAAGCAATCAATAAAAATAAATTGCACAGGGTGTAGTAGTACTTACGCCTGTACTAAGCTGAAAATAGAATTGAATTACTTACCTACTCATCATAATGAACCACTTTGAGATTAACCCTTAAAAATCGCAACAGGGTCAAAAGTTCTAAAATTCAATGAATGAATTCAATGAAATGTATTGTGAGAGTAACTATTTTATTGCGAAAATTATTGGTTCCATAGTGCAAGTTTTTAATTATGATTCACGTAATTTTCACGTTTTTATACTATTGTTTTCAGTAGGTATGTAGATATTCTGTTCAGCAAAACTCAACGATGTCAAGCACAGTGCAGTGTTTGGCAGTGACAGAGAAAGGAAGAGTTCAAACCATTGCATAGCTGCGTGGCACTGTGCTATTATAAGCATATTGTTTGCCATCTAGTGCATGTCTTACTCATTTCGTCAATCTGTATTAAATAAACAAAAAAAATGTTTGTTTGGTTTCCTGACACCGGGTCAGTGTAGCGGATAAGAGCACAATTCCGTATTAAAGCAGGACGTATGGTCACGTCAGTTGTAACTCGCCGTGACGAGTCGAGCTTTTACACGGAGAGCGGAGAAAATAGGGAGACGACCATCGCCGAAAACAACAAAGAGGTACTGTTACCATAATGACACTTTATGAGCGCAAACATGGAGCGCCGACACGACGCGGCCGCGGTGTGCACGAATCCCTCCGTGTAGTATTGTTTCCGAGGACGCTAGCGACGTTGATGCCTCGGACAAAGGCACCCATTGCAACAGCCGACTCTCCGGAGCCGGCAGATTGATTCTGTGAATCACTCTGATTCGATTGCTGAACTCACAAACCATACTGTGCTTACTTACCGGTACATTTGTATATGACGTACGAAGCTATTGTCTCTACAGGATCATCATCTTTTTCCGTGTTAGATAAATGCACAGGTTCAGAATACTAGCGAAATTTAAAAGAAATTAACCAACATTTTCGCATAGAGAGAAATTCCAATAGTAATCCATCTCATTCTGATCTTAACAAAATTAATAATTAGGGTTGAAAACTAGCGTTCTTTCGTAGGCGGTTAGATGATAAAAATATGCTACTTTTGATTATTTTGAAGAAGTCACATTTATCTCAAGATCAGGTCCGGACTCTTGCCCTATTTTTAGATCAGGTTGTTCGTAGCTTGAAAAAGGACCATCGTTTCATGGTGAACGTTTCAAACATTCGTTTGACTTCACTTTAAGAGTAAGAAGGTCTAGTCTCAAGTCAATAGAAAGCGTTGCTTCAGTGGGGTTTCTTGATAGATACAATCTCGGTGTCTTCAAGTCGAAGTCAAACGTTTTTTTCTAGATAAGCCTGTTTCATCGTAGACCGCATCATCGAAGTGGCGGTCAAATATAAACCTAGTATCGTTAAAAAAATAAGATCGCTGAAGAAAGCATCAAGCGTACCCATAACCCAACTCACGTCCAATGAAGTTGTAAATAAAAGCTTACACATCAACGAGATGGGTTGTTTTTGTGCCTCAATAGCCGCGACAACGATAATAGCTCGGAATTAAGAATTAAGATATCGCCTTTCTTTATCGAGTTCCTTGTATCTGTCGCTGTTAATGATTCTGTGGTATCCATGTAATGGGTCAGAGTTAACACGGTCCACGGCGATGCCTCGCATCTTCGGAGTCGTAAAATGGTAAATTGAAGTTTGGGAAACAGGACCGCCTTTTTACTGTTTCCAAAATCTATGAAATCGCGTCATTTTCTTACGAGACAGGTTACTGTGTGTATTTAATCATTTATAATCAGTAAACTGTACAATACTTATCTAACAAACAAACATACATTTTTATTTGTGACACAATGAAGAGTTTTTCATGTGAGTGTTCACTGTTAAACTTGGAAGAGATAGGGATTTGCTGCGCGACCGAACTGAAAAAAAAGTGAGACCAAAATCGTAAGAAAAATATAATGTGTAGGTATAACGGAAGTGTAGCGTAAAAACTACTCGTGACCAGTGTTGCTAAGCTTATTTTTCAGATGATCGTGCCTTATATATTAAAATGAAGCAATTTTAGGAAATTGTGTTGCTTTTATATTATCCGAACGAACTTCGTTCCTACCCCGAGTCTACCACATTTTTTAAGTAGGATATTTGTAGAAAATAGAAAACTTTAGTGCAAGTAACGTGTGTGTGGGAGGTCGACGGAATGATGAGTGAGGATTTTATAGCTAAGAGAGCTCACCTCCTTCGCGGTCTAGCGCAGACTCGGCACGCGATCCTCGCCGCATGCCCTGACATTGTATAGCAAGCTGCGCCTGCGCGTGCACCGTGTGGTCCGAGAAACATCGCGATTGATTGTGCCCGCCCGACTGCTACTGTATTACGGGCTGTATATTACATTTACAATTTTATGTTTGATTACATACAACAGTTGCACTGGTAGCGACAAAATTATATTGGTAGGTAAATATGCAATATATTATTTACCCTCATTTAGTAGGTTAAATCAATGTGGAAATCTTCCGCATGTATAATCGTAGCAGCGTTTATTGTAATACATTGTTTGTTTTAATGAAATTTATTTACATGATTAATTAATAAAAATCATGGACTTACTTGTTCGCGCAATACAACATCCAAAAGATTTCAGACAGTTCATTATAAGGTAAAATTAGAGCTGCTTTAGTACAAACAAAATCATTGATTTAAACTTCGGTAAACTTTAACAGTCTATTTGAGCCCATTAAGAAGGATCGTTCGAAAACGCTTTTTTGTGGATGGTAGTGAATGAAAATAGATAATAACCAAATAAACAATACTTTACATTCTCTAGATTAGAAATTAAAGCTATCAATTTAATTTCTCATCGTAGAAACTTGGTTCTGCACTGCGTGGGCTTGCTAAACTGTGATTTGATATGTTTGTAAATGTTCAGTTAGGTAATACGTTTTACATATTTATAGAAGACGATTAAACACTAAATGATGTAATTGTTCCGCAGTAATTAGAATTCCCTAAAATCTAGCAAAATAATACAAACAAATTTCGCTATGCTCCGCTCAGAATATTTCATTTGAAAACGTCATTACACGATAACTTGTATTTGGTAAGTTGCATTTATCTTGCTTCCGTTTCAAATAAAAATGTAAATCTATTTGGGGATTACGTTTCAAATATGCATCTGAGTCGTCTGACTGATTGCTGATTGTTATTTTTACCATGCAAATGTCGGCTGACTTTCTTAGGTACAAGTATCGTTCTTTTGAATCGCTACTATCTTATTGTGGCTACGAAAGAACTGTGTTACCATAATGCAGAGGAAATGACAGTAACCTAAGCCGTTAAGTGCGAAACAAAATTTAAATGTTTATGAATGGGAAATAATTATACACAAAACTATGTACATACATTACAAGTAACAATAGACAATAACGTGCGTATGATCGCATGTGCGCGGAGTGTGCTCGACCAGGTGCGACCAATCTCCGCTGTCGCACCCTCGCTGCGCTTTTAATAAATTTCAATACATATAAAAAAGGATCTATCAAAAGATGGCGCAGAAACCGGTGTGCAGGATTCGGGTGCAAGCTTGCTGCACTATCGCTCGCCCTCCAAACCACCGTTTGTTAGGTGTGCAAACAAGTTTTCAAATGAAAAGGTGTCCCGGAACGGGTGTGCCCACCGTTTACTACAAGTAATTACGTTTGTTTGATATCTGTACATAAATTCATGAATGGTAAATTGAAGTCCGTTTATGGTTATAATGAGACCGATTTACTGATACGTCAATAAGATAGAGTAAGATATTTAAAAGTAGTTAATTATTAGATATCGTATAATCGTCGTCTTTTTATTTACTGTGGAACAAGAAGTAATAAATAAATTATAATTTTATAATTTATGAATAATTTACCAAAATTTGCTATAAATATTACAAATTATTGTCAACTGTTTTTAACTGTAGCCGGTTTTTGAACCTTATTAGTATGAGTACCTACTCAATACGGTAGTGCGTACCTACGCAAACCAAATGAGTACTAACCTTAATTTTCTTCTTTTGTAACTGGTTACAAAACATAGTTACAAAGGCGGCCGAAAGGAAAAAATCATTACATAGGTACATTGAATTTCACTACGAATCATATTTCTGATTCTATTTCATGTAATCAAGCAATAATATTTCAAGCAGTAATGTGCAAACATTACTGTGTTCCGGTCTGAAGGGCAATGTTTCCAGAGAAATTACAGGGCTTAGAGATATGTATAACATCTTAGATCTCTGGGTGACAAACGCAGTGCAGTGCTAGGCAATGATTTTGACTCTTCATGTTCCAATAGCTGCATGTCACTGTGTTTTTATGTGGCAGGCATGTTGCTTACCATCAGGCACAAGTCCTGCTCGTCTCGTCGCACTTTATTTAAAAAAAAGTACTTTTTATTAATTGTAAACTGTATTCTAGAAAAAAACACAAAGTTAGTCGATATATAAATCATTATGAATGTATGAATCGATATCGTTGGTGATTTTCGAACAAAACATTTGTCTAAAACAAGAATATTGAATCAATTGTTACAAGTATACAAAAAGTATACAAAAAATATATTTTTACCTTTATATAAAATATTTACTCAAAATTTACACCAGTCTAATATCTGTCTAGTTCTTGAGACAAGCCAAATCGATCTAGAAATGTTCGATATTTGTGTAATAAAGATAAAAATTGAGTCTATTTTGTAACAAAAAGTGCAATTAAAAAAAGTTGAATGCAGTATAAAAATAAGAATATTTCTATGTATATACATTAACAGTAGTCAGTAAACTTAGTAAGTATACGACCATAAAATTCTCATAAATACTATCGGAAAAATACTTTCAACACAAATTAAAATATGACGATAGCCAGACATGTATTAAAACTAGGTATGTTCGAAGTATTAAGAAGCTAACTTAAGTTGGTATAACTGCCATTTAAAGATAAAAATAATAAGGTTTTTGTGCATCTTATTCACAACACCGTTCAGGTTAAATAACATCAGGTAGAAGTTCTGATTGACTACAATGTATTTTTACGCTATCATACATAGACAAAAAAACATGGAACCGTTATTCGTCATTTACGGTTGTGTTAATCCGGTACGGAACGATCTACTTGTTCAAGCTCAGCCGTGGATGCAGCTGCCCTCGCGACCCCAGATCGACATTCCCCTTCATTCCATAACACTATAAATACATTCCGAAACTAAGAATGCAAAAAATATCCAATAACGGTAAGATTCCAAAAAAAATGTGGGAAACGATCAGTTCTTGTTTCCCTCGATCACGTCATTCCGCACAAAACTTCTCGTGACCCGGATTAATGTCCTATCTTTGCCTAAACATCTGATAGTTCCGCGAACGTTCGAGAGCCAAATATCTAACATTCCAGGACGAACCGGAGTAGGAAAGTCGCGAGTTTATTTCGAAATTACGTTTTTCGTAGAAAGAGAGTAGACGACATGTATCTTTTCCAGCAAACTAATATTGTGAAATGCGCGGCAGAACTGCATGTCGTCTATTGTTTAGAAACTCGGATTGTTCGGAGTTAATAGTCAAAACAGACAGCCGCAAATCCTGTCAGGTTGGGTAGGGTTTACGACAGCGGCCAGTCGCTGGAGTCGGGTTACCAAGTTGTCCCGTCGATATGCGCAGACGCCGACCGCGGCACTAACGAGGTTGGTCACGGTGCATTGCTGTCGCCGCAGATTACAGACGCCACTGAGTAATTGCTGTAATTAATTGTTAGAAATCTTCTAGCGACTACGTAATTGACTTAATTTGGTTCGTTAACAGGTGTTTTATTTAGATAATCGATGTTGATCAAATATTAGATGTAAGAGACAGTGCTACGTTTTGTAATGATTATGATAATTAAATCTTTATTATTTATTAAATTTTAACAATAAATTTTTACTACAATTAATTACATGTCCCAGAGCAAAGAGTGGCCTTTTCGCTTAAAGCTCTCTCTCTTCCCGATATCACTTGTATGAACTGATTGTGAAACATATCGTTCGCTATACATACACACTTAGATACATTACTTAGATAGAGCGTAACAATATTTGCTATTGAAACATATTTTTAGGTAAAGACACATATTTTTACTACTTAGGTACCTCCTACAAAATGTTGATTGATTTTGTCAATTGAGTAATCATAGTTTACATTCGTATACTTACTTAACAGTATCGTGTTTGTAACCGAGTTCTTATTATTTTAAATAACTCATTAAAAAAGGGAACCTTAAAACCGCGAAAAAACAATCAGATATTTTTGTAATATTATTCTTAACCTTAACTTAATAACTTAGTAAGAACTATTCCTTAAATAACGATTTTCGAAATAAAAATTAGTCGATGTGATATTACAGAATTTACTTTACAAAATTGACCAGATCACTTTTTAAAATGTGATTGGGCAACAAACACACAAACCAATATTTTGAATATGATCAGAACTTATAAAATTGTTGTTATATAACTACACAGCGCCTGGAACGATTTCAAAAAAAGACTTAATTTTTTCCGTCTCTACCTATAAACTGCTGCCTTACGCATAACAAAGTTACGTACCTATGTATCGATAGTAGGTATATAATACCTGGTGCAATATGGGCCGGTGCGCGTCGCGAGGGGTGAAAGGTGGTCGGCGCGGGCGCAGTGACGCACCGGCCGCGTCGCGTGTGCCCAAATCTCAGCTGTCGCCGCGGTCGCGATACAGGGTGCGTGAAATAGGCATGGAGACTAAAAAAACGAATTAGTCCGTCAGTTAGATTTTAAAACAATGTTGTACAAGTTTTTCTTTTGTTTCAAAAATAAATTCAAAAAGATACAGTGCTTACAAGTTTCGACTTGATTGACGAAACGTCTATATACGTTATTTTTTTTTATTACGTCACAACCCCCACTCCGGAAGTTTGATAGTATAAATCTTTCTCAATTTTTAACAATTTGACAAAACAAAAAACACGTCTATCATATTTTTGCAAAATATGAGACGGACTAATTAGAATTTTACATTTTTGACTCAATCATCATCCCTGTTGTAGCTCGTTCAAAGTAATTTTAATGCATTTCTGATAATCCTAGTAATAATGATGTTTGCTGTTGAATCATGTTGTAAGAACTCAATGAATCAGTCTGAAATTTGATACTTAGATAGATAGCCTGAAATAGCACCTAAGTTACTTTTTATCCATCTTTTGAGTTTGTTGAATTTTTTTTAAATTATATGATGACAAAATCCTGAGAAGGTGCTAAGTTAAATCGTGATAAGCTAACATAATTTAATATCTTTAACATGAATTTGGGTCGCATTTTATCGCCAACTCGCCTGATGGTAAGCCACAGTGTAGTTGACCGATATTATGTACCTACAGCGGGCGAAGGTGGGTGGACCGCTAGTATTTTATAAGAAGATCAGTCAATTTTTTCAGTGAAAAATTATTATATTGTGATATATTTTACGACAATTTAGAAATTCAAAGAATTTAATTGACTAAAACTGTTGTTGAATTGATCTTTATTGTTCACGCTTACTTATGTTATTAAGTACGGTTTGGAATAACCTGTCCTAAAAAGTCAATATACCAAAAGAGCTTTATTACTGGATAGTAAGTACATGACAGTTTCTATAACGCTTCCTGAAATTCTTGTGAACAACAGTTGTGGTTACGCAGTTATTTTGTAGCAATGTATGGAATAGAGGTATTAAAATCACTATCGTCACCTTCAATGAAATATTATCTAACAAATCTACTTATAATAAAAATTCTACTTATTTCATTAACCATAAAAACTCATTTTTAAAGTGCGAAATAAACAACCTCCTGTATAAAACTCAATCCATCTGTATTAAAAGTGTTTATAAAAGCGTTGAATGGCTCTGTGCGCTTTATATAGAAACTCTACAGCTATGCCATTATTTAAAATTAAACTACTCACCTACCTGCCGGTTAACAGTTTGAACCCAAAGCGACGTAAATCCAAATTTTATTCAGTTTCAAAATAAACCTTAGGGAGAGAGATGGAATTGCGCAATTTTCAAATTACAGTATATTTGGAGGGTTGTCAAGCTGTACCACCGTTCATGTGGTGTATGGCGATGTAACCGAAATGAAATCGCTGCCTCTGTGACGAAAGGTAGATTGAGCCTTTGGAAAGGCCGGAGTTACGACGTTTTGTTATTTAGCTACTAGAACAATGAATGGGGGAGACCCTAATCGTATCGCGTATAACCGAAAGGTAGTAAGTGGCATGAAGAGCTTTGTGAGTTTCCTACATGAGGGATGTCGCTTGAGCCGTTTTTCGTGGGGAGTTCAGGTCGGTGCAGATGTGCGATTCGGGTACAGACATGTGATTCTGCACGCGCAGGCAGCTGCCGGCATAGCTGTGCACTGATTCAATACAAATGCAGGGTCGAACTCACCTCGTGGGTGCTGGCTTTTGTATTACATTTCATGTGTAGGTAAGCTCAACAAACAATGATACAAATCCAGGTAACAATAGATCGGAGCGGCTCAGGTGTGCCGTGATCTTCATCGTTAATTTTAATAATAAAACGTGATATCATATCTTTAACGCTCACGTCAGGATCTTGCAAAATACTGAACTGCGAGATTCTACACAATCCCGTTCACTTACGTAGGGTTTTATTACCGTAGTTTCCTATCCTATAATTATCCATGGATAGAAAATAGCCTATGTGTTATTCTAGACTACGTATTATCTAACTACAAAATTTTTGTCAGATCGCATCTGTAGTTTTTGCTTGAAAGAATAAGAAACAGCCATCCATTATAGACAAAACAGTTTCGCATATATAATACGCATATTGTAGAATTTCTACCTTCTGGCCCAATTAAGCTCTACTATTTTTGCACACGTTTTCACTTTCATCTTTTATTTATTAGTCCTCTTTGACGTATTTGTCAACGGTGAACCTAGTACGGAATGAATAGTGCGCGTGAACATGGCTCGCAAAACCAAGTTTCGTCTTTTATTGTTATGACCAATCACACGTATTTAATTAGAAATTTGCCAAAAACATCATAAGCCCGGATAATAAGCACACAGCTATTTAGAATAGATAAACAAATCGTATTTTGTTATCATTACTTTTAGTAGGTACACACCATTACTTAGTAAGTAACTTAATAATTAAGAGGGTCGTGGGTTCGATTCCCACCCAGTGCAAATGTTTGTGTGATGAATTCAAATATTTGTACTGTGTCTGGGTGCTTTCTATGGATAATAAGTATGTATTTAAAATAATATCAGTTATCTGGCCGCCATAGTACAAGCTTTCCTTAGTAGTCTTTGGGGTCAGATTATTATAGTTATATTACAGATAGTGTTGTGTGAATTGTCCACCAACATTTATTTATTTATGTAATATTTTTTCTGAACCCCCAAATAATTATAAAAAAATATATAATTTTATACATATTAAGTATGTATATGTATACCGAATACTTCGAGAAAAGTGTAAATTTATCGAAGACGAAAAAAGTGTAACTTACCTACTTACTTACCTTAAATGCATAACGTACTTTAACTTGATTTTAACTAGCATCAAATAACAATAACGTAGAAGAAAATGTTGTTGAATCCATCATAATTTATACGTAATATATTTTATTTATGTTCTTCTTATACATTGTAATATCATACACAAATATATGATACATATAGAAGAAAATACACTACATTTTTGTGGTGTTTTTTCTTCTGATTTTTTTAGCTTATCGATTACGTATATAAGTTTCAGAGAAAACTGCATTCTATAAACATGTAACTTAATTTTTTTGTGTAATATTTCGGAGCTAAAGTACGTAAGTCAAAAAATAAAGTTTGATATGATTGGTTTTTTTTCAAAGAACAAATTTTAACAAAAATATATTTTAAGTGATCTATGGCATCAAATCAGTCAGAAGACAATTTCAACGATATGTAGTAAATACTGTTAACGTCACAACTTCATCAAAAAACTCGAATCAACTGTGATATTCCATATTTTCGTGTATGCTGCAGTACATGACCGCGAGTTCCATAACGCGCGTATGTGGCGGCGCGACATTGCGGGCAGGGTTCGCACCTGCCCGGGGCGCCCCTGTCCATCGCTATTTCCGCCATAGCGCACGGCCCCCGCGCCCGCGCCCGCGCCGCTCGTGCCGCGACCGTTACGCTGCGCACGCGCCGCCCGCGATCCACCACCTGGCTGAAGCTACTAGGGTTCACAACACACTACAGGATGCTACAATACTCGTGCGCTTGTTTTTCATTTCGTTATATCTACGTATACCGAAATAGAAATTACAGCATTTATTTAATTTAAATTTTTGCCGACAGTTTCATTGATTTCATTTATAAGGACCGTAAATCGGGTTGACTGGAAGGTTAGAAAGGAGCCTTTGCCCAATCAAGTCATGAGACAATTTTCACCAATATAATAAAAAAAGAAACTATCAAGTATCTTACCAGAAAACACAATCTAAGGAATAAAGAATACAAAATATTTTTGTAACATACTCTTTAAAAAAGCAAACCAATAAAGAATCTAACAAACTCTGTAAAAGTAAAGTTTCTAATTGCCAAGTGCACGAATATTCTGTATAATAGATTTCACAGAACCTAAATTTTATAGCTTCTATTTTTTCATCACCTCGAGCAACTAACTGATGATGATTAAAACGGGTGAGGATTAATAGCACGAATACAATATTAATTTTAGTTTAGATATGCTAATTATGTAATGGTACGTTTTAAACTCAAGGACTGCCAGAATAAATCCAAGTTCTTAACATTTGTAGTAGAGTAGGTATCAGCCCTAACGGCATCCCACCCCGGCCGCTCTAACATGCCGCCTGGCACATCGCACTTGCATGATAACTGTGCCGCGATGACACCCCGTACGACTCCCATTAACACCACAACTACTGCTTACAAACATACGATTCGTGGTTTCACAGGCGTCGCTTTAATTTGAATACTGTAATAATCTTTACTGGCTGTAAATGACATGTTAACAGACAAACCCATTGACAAAAACGAAAATTATAAACTTATGCCCCATACGAATCATCATCTTCATCAACATGACTGGTCGACATCAGTTATCTGTAACCCGTATCGGAACCCATATCGGTTCGGCGACGGATATGACTCATCATGTGAAAAAATTGAATCTACCCTCAAAAATGTACTATATTAGTTTTGACAAAACAAACATATATTAGTCTGAGATCTCGAGAAGTACTGGCCCGGATTGAAAGATTATTTGTCTATTGGATAGTCCATTTATAGAGGAAGGCTTTAGGCTATAGAAAATAACGCTACTATTAATAGAAGCGGAGCATGAATCAAGAATGTAACATAATCAGGAAAAATATTCCTTTTTGAGAGTTTTCGTACGTTTCGTGCTTTGACATGACACATGACAGCATGTGTCTAAGATTGCGTCATTGAATATCACAGATTACATACCTCTTGAACATAAAACCTTTGCTAATCAATTTTTTTTTCTAAATCTGAGTTGGTACAACCAATTTCCGACAGATGGCGTAGCAGGTAGCTGAAGAAGTGTTTTGTTTGAAAGCGATATTCTCAGGAATGGCTGAACTGATTTCAGTCATTCTTTCACCGTTGTATATGTACGGGATCCTGATGAGTACTATATAATGTAGTACTGGCAACGCCGAGGCGGACATCTAGTAAATGAATCAAACTTGTTTTAAAATTTGGTTTTACCAGGTAAGTGAGCAAGTACTTAGCGTATACTAATTTGTTAAACATTTGGTTTACAATGAACAACACGTGATTAGTTGTTGTACATTATAAACATTATGTTTTCAAATCGCGGAAGCTTAAAAACAATAAACACTAGTATTGTCAATTACGGGATATCTACTGTAGTTAAATGGTGGAGCAAATTCTCGCTATTTCGATGCAGTTGCATGCACCGTATATATATCTAATATCGGTGACTCACACCACCGTATAACCACTCTAAATATCGTGTACCTCATTGGTAATACTAGTGCATGTTTTATTTATGTTAGAAAGTTAGAATGGAAATTTTGTGTGAATGTTAATCGTGTATCAGGTGAAAACTGTATTATTCACGATGAGCTATATAGATCAATTCATCCCAAACGAAGTCGGATCGCGACGCTTATAGATGAGATAGTAATTAGTAAAAATGTGTATTTAGTAGATATCTACTTCGCCTGTTATCGGAATGTCATTCAATTCGGTAGAATGATTTGTGTAATGTTGTTTACCATTCACTGATTTGTTTACTTTTCCCATGACTTGATTGAGATAAGGTGTTCATTCACGCTCCCAAGGCAATTAGGCGTCGACAGTAGCTGTGTTTATTTAAACAGTTTATATATCGAGCACTTAATAAGGCATCGAGAGAAACAAATGACCCGAGGTCTCATATTACGGCACGATTATAATTCTTTCCCAGCGATGATTACTCACAGTTTACAAAATGTAATCGAGCAATCGATGTCAATTACATGTCAAACGTTGGATACATCCACGGTCTGACTCATGTAAATTTCACCATACAACGTCTTGTCATCGTGATACCAGATCAAGAGTTTGAGCTTTGAACTTGCTGACTTTCCTATTAAATTGCAATCGGTTTGTAATGCATACTTCCTTTCTTATCCGAATGACGAATCAACGCAAATCATTTTATTTATATAGGGCAGCATTCATACCCTATTCAAGTGAGCTCTAATAATGAGTGCATGCATGACTGAGAATGGACTTGTTCTGTGAGAAAACCTAAATGTCCCTGCGAACAGCGTGACCTGTGGGAATTAGCACTGGTTGTATAAAAAATATAACAAAGCCAGTACGGACGTTATTTCCGCGTCGGGAAGGGGTTGCGAACGTATCTTGTTTGGTTGATACACGAGGAAGTCTTTTTGTTCACGTTTTGCACCGTAAACGGGTTTTACAACCTTCCGGTTAAGATTCCAATAGGTATTATTACAACTAAATTTAAGCACAAGCAACCGTCGGGTCGTGAGACTGTGCTTGGACGATCCTCTCTTCTTTCTGCAGATGTTCCGATTGTAACAATGTCTCTAAATTCATTTCCCCTAGTCGTAGAAATCATTCACCCTAGTAGGTACATAGGTAACTGCACCTTTTATTGAAAAAAAAATTCGGGACGACTTAAATCTGACGACTGTCCGCATAAAATAATTACACTAGAGATATTGACGATGATAGAAATAATTTCCACAAACCTACGTCACAAGTCTGAACAACAACAATGCCTTACACAGCACTCTTCGTCCTACTACTGTTCTTTAATATTATTTCACGAAAGTAAATACGTACATATTCTGTTTAAATAGCATGTATGTATACCAAATAATTATGTGATGTTAAGCTCAATGGTAGGTATATTATATGCCATGTGAAGAGACTATGCACAAAATTAAGATAAGGTAAACTCTAAAATCACGAAACTAAAACCTAAGCTTTTGCAAGTCTCAAGTACCCACCCATGCTTTTTGTGGAAAGCTGTCTATACTTTGTGTGGTAGCTGAATTTATTTTCATTCACCTTTTCTGTGAGATTTCATGTAAAGATAATTATGAGAATATTCGCTTCATCGCCATGAGGTCCAATAATACTTACGAAGGTCGCAGGTTCGATTCTCACCCAGGATAAATATTTGTGTGATGAACATAGGTTGGTTTCTATGCATCACAAGTCTGTATTTTAAATTCAATATGTACTGTATCAGCTAGGTATCTAACCCGTAGTAGAAACTTTATGTAATTTAGGGATAGATCGTGTTGTATAAAAATGTCGATCAATATCTCAAAAACGTACCTATTTCAAGAAATTCCTAACATATCGTTAGCAACACCTATCAGTGCGTGCTGTTTCTGAACTATGTACACTTAGATACCTACAAGTAGAAAGAGGTAGATTATTATAATATTATCAGTGACCTTATGTCAACTACTGGCATATTGATCAAGTGACAGTTCCATTATCGTAAGTGAATCACGATAACAAAGAAAGACAAAAGGTAGGTATTCAAACGGCACGTAGCTATACGGTGATGGACGATGTGTACGTGCGATTGCTTAGGAGAAATTAACGCTGATCTCATTTACATTTGTACTATACTAATTATAATATTTATTCAAGTTAACACATCGGTACTATTTGGTACTAGCACCGTTTTCGGTTATTTGGTTCTTGAGAAAAAAAACATGTTGAAAAAAAAACAATAAATTTTGAAACATTACAAATAACTTAATCGCGTTCTTAATGGATTTAATTCTCGACGTTTCGATCGTGCTACAACTGCCGCGGTCAAAGATGATTCAATATTGTGTAATGTTTTTAATTCCTCTTAGTTCTAAGCGCCAGAGCTTAAAAGTTAGATTTATATACAAAGAAATATCTAGCCTAACAGTTAAGAGAACAATTTTATTCAGAAGACCATACAGAATTCACACTAAAATACTTTACTAATTAGATAAATTACACAAAATCACTATTAGTTAAATGAAATTCAAATTCTAAGTTCTAAGTTAAATTTTATCAATTTTGTTTGACGACGCAAACGTCAAAAATTACTTTTAACTCAAAAAAGAAAATAGATTTCAGTTTAGCCATACTTATATTATTTTTATGTATACCTAAGAGGTTTGTTGTTATCTTGGCTGGCTGTTAAGCCTATGCGACGTTTCTGTGTGATTTCGACGGCGGCGTAGGTACAACCTGGAAATGGTCACAATGAAATGGAATGAATGAAACAAAAATGACTGGTAGTGAGAACTGGTAGTGAGAAATTTTAATTAGTTAACTGTTTAATTAGTAAGTTAGTTAGTTATAGTTTTCATTATAATTTAGTTTTATTAGGTAACACAGTATTATAAATTTTTCGAAATTATTTATTATTAAGTGTTATCAGCTGAAGTCGACCTTGAATTTCCCTGCAAAAAACAGGTATACGTTATGTCAGCTACTTCACAAGATAAAATGTATGAATGGTAGGTATTTGTAACAGGAAGACGTCGGTATGAGCTTAGTACACAAGAAGGAGGCCAAGGCCAGGAGAGAAACGATACCATCCTTAGACGTTTGCTAAGTAGAGTAGCAAGTATAAGAAGCTATAGCATGTGTCATAGTGACTTCATACTGACAATATTATGGGAATGTGGGTCATATGGTGACTATTGAAGTAACTAGTACAAAACGTGTGTACCTATTATATAGATTAAATACGTATACAGAACTATCCTACAGTTACACGAAAAACATTATTCATGTAGAGCATTTTGCTCAAGTTCAGTTTTCGAATAACTATGATTCAGAAGTGGTTATATAATTAGTACCTAATTAAGTACCTGGTAAAGTTTATATGAAAAAGCAAATAAATGTTTTGGAAAAGACGTAGGTACAAGTTGAACACATTAAATTATACCTATCTGTAAAGTATCTGATGAATATTACTACCAAACAAGTGCATAACTGATTTGGCTTGGTTCTGAACTTTAATTCGCATAATCATCTAATTCTACAGAGTACTTACTTACCTATTTTAATAAAGAACAAAACCGATAAATATAAAATCATAATACTCTTCTGAAGGTTTAAATCCTGCGCCATTTAATAATATCAAAATTTTCATCATACAGCTGTTGGTTTTGATCAAAATTTCATTAAACGGAAAACGAACAAAGATGTCGAGACCATTTCAAAAAGAAGAAAGAAATGGCTCAGTTCAAAGGTGTTTAACCCCGAGAGCCACGCAAAAACTGAGTTCATTTAGAGAGCAGAGCGGCACCGGGCCCGCGCCCGGGCCGGCGGCGCGGAGGCTGCGCGGCGCGGAGCCGGCATATCGCACGGAGGCCGCGCGGCGCTGCGGAGGCGCAGGTGCTGCCCCGCGCCGCGCCGCGCCGCCATTGGCCGGCGCGGGCCGCGCTCCGCCGATTGGGCCCGGCGCACGTGCGAGCCGACCCGCGCGACACCCCCCCCCCCGCCCGCCGCCTTATAAGCCTTCGCCTGCCCCTCGCCGCACCACTCGACCTCAGAACGCTGACGAGTGAACGCGCCCGTCTCTCGTGTCACTGACTCTGCTAACGACATCGACACTCCGGCGCATCCGCGCATCTTTGGACTGCTATTTGTGAACTTGTGATCGAACTCGGCCGAACTTATACGGTTGTGGTGACTGTGATTATTGTGTTTCGCGGAAATGCTCGTGGAAGACTCGCAGATTTCCCGGGCGATGGTGTCGCAGAAGTACGCGCACTGTCCGCTGAAGAAGCGGCCGGTGGTGCGGGAGGAACCCGCGCCGCCCACCGAGCCGCCGCACCCCGCCCACCGCGCCGCCACGCTCTACTATCATTATCCTTGTAAGTATTCGAGTAATTACTGAAACTTCATTTATTTTCAGATTTTAGGGCAGTTTTGTTTTATAACTACAAATATTGATCGTCACAAAAATGTTCTTAATAAATTAATATTCAGAGAGTTTCTCTATTCACGTCTTTGAACACATTTAGTAATTTCAGACTAGTGATTACGAGTGAAAAACTTTCGTCTGTATTTCAAACTAGAGTTTTACGATCGCAAAAAAAGTTTAATTTTAATAACGCAGAAACACAATTTATTTTTTATTTCTTTTGTCCTCAGACGACACACAAAATGATGAGCCTGAAAATCTAAGTACGAAACCGGAAGACCTATCTAAAACTGGCAAATACCCCAGCAAAGCATCGTCACCGGTGGCGGCCAGCACCGTGAAGTCGGAGCCGCGCGAGTGGGGCGCGCAGCTGCGGGCGGAGGCCGAGCAGCTGGCGGCGTGCCGCGCGCGGCTGGCGCCGGCGCCGGAGCTGGCGCGCCCGACCCCGCACTACGGGTACCTGCCCGCGCTGTACGCGCCCTACCCGCTCGACGACCTGTACCCGGCCGCGCCCGCGCTGTCGCCACCGCACCCGCACCTCTACGCGCGCTACTCCCCGGCCTCCCCGCCCTCCTCCATCTCGCCGCCGCCCTGCCCCGAAGACCTCCGCTCGCCCGGCTCCGTCTCCTCCGACTCCGGCGTGTCGGTCTCCGCGCCTCGCCGGCCGCGCTACCAATGCCCCGACTGCGCAAAGTCCTACTCTACCTACTCCGGGCTCTCGAAACACCAGCAGTACCATTGCGCGGCCGCCGAGGGCAGCCTCGCCAGGAAGAGCTTCAGCTGCAAGTACTGCGCGAAAGTGTACACGTCACTGGGTGCGCTGAAGATGCACATCCGCACACACACGCTGCCGTGCAAGTGCCACCTGTGCGGGAAGGCGTTCTCGCGGCCCTGGTTGCTGCAGGGCCACATCCGCACGCACACCGGAGAGAAGCCGTTCTCCTGCCACCACTGCCGCAGAGCGTTCGCCGACCGCTCAAACTTACGCGCGCACCTCCAGACCCATTCCGACGTAAAGAAGTACTCCTGTTCGGGTTGCGGAAAAACGTTTTCCCGCATGTCCCTCCTGAGCAAACACCTGGAGGGGGCTGCGGAGCCCCTTGCTCGCCGCCCTACGACTACCGGCCGGAAGCGCACGCCCAACATCAGCTCCCGCCCGCTTCCATACACGCGTACTGAAAAGACTGAGCCATCGCAGAACCCTTGATCTCCATATCACTAACACTACCGATTCGGTCCTAAAACTGAAATACCACTTAAACTATTGTTGTAAATATTTTTGAATACTTTTGTGTGTGTATTTAGCTATTCTTGCTGATAATCATAAGTTAGAATAAGTAATATAAGTCGTATTTTGCTCGCGCATATAGCGTTATTACTAGTCATATGGCATTTGCCAAGTGTTTTACACGGTTAAAGTTTATATTCAAAGTCTCGAGCTCACCAAACATTCAACAATTTTATAAAAAAATCTATTTTGTCGACGTGTAAATGTTTGATGTTTGATGAACTTGCGACTGAGCCATGTACAAAGTGCCTTAGTATGTATAAATAATTAATATATTCGTGAAAAAATCTACAGTAAAAGACTTGTAATATATTTTTAGATTGTGCCTATTCAAGAGGCTATATTATAGATGAGCCAATCGCCCGATAGCGTTCCTTATTGTTACCTCCGTTACAAAAATAATAAAACATGATTGACTTGATAAAATAATTGTATTTTTAAAACCCCTTTCTAAATACCCACTTACATATTTATAGTTTGAATACATGCTTAAATACTAAAAAGACAAATAGATACAAGTATAATATACATATATTAATTATAATAAATTATAAGCTTTCTTTTTAGTATATGCCTACGACACGCCTCCTGTCTAAGTCAAAGTGGCTTCAAATGAGGCCTTAGTACGGTTAACAGTTGTTAAAACTGACTATTATATGCCTTATTACAGGTAGAGACAAATTAACAAAAATGAAACTTGAAAAAAAAACTACTTAAAAATATTCCAAACCGTGATAAAAATTCAATTCAAAATTTACATTTCTCTAATACTAAGAATATAATACTCTAATGTACCTACTAAGAAGGTTGCTGTCAAATTTAACATTTTCATTTGACAATTCAAATAATATTTATTTTATTAAAATTAATTAACCCCATAAAATTTAAAAATATTTAATTTATAGAACCGATAACGTATGCTTTTTGCGTTCGGTTAAAAAGTACCTACCTATACTAATAGGTATATAGTTCAATAAAACTGCAAAACTTAATTGATATTCCGAATTCATGTAACTTCATGACAAAGTTGTTGTAGTTGTCATCTTTCCTTAAACGTGGAGAATGTCGATGGTGTTTTCAGTTATTATGTAAGTATTAATAATAGCAGCGCCCTGGGGTTTTTATTTTCCAATTGTCAAAATAATGTTTATAGTTTACTTTTAAGTGATATCGATATCTAAAATAGCGTTTCCACTTCGTCAGCTACGTGTAACTTTAGTGTATGTTTAGGTCAGTATCAACCAGTAGAGCTATCTTGAGTTTTTGAAAGTATCTTGTAAATATGTGTTATTTATGCGCAGTCAAATTCACTTATCATCACCGACGTGAGTGATGGCCAGTGTATTTTTAAAAATTATAAATAGTGACGTGACGAGCAATACATGCGACTGATGGTAAGAAACACGCATGCCCAAAACAACACAGTGCTACGCAGCTGTTTGTAAGATGATTTCAAATCTCTGTCTAGCACTACAATTGTTCACCCAGTGTTGTTAAATGATTTCACTCTTTACCCAGTTATTTGTCTGGAAATATTTACATTCAAACTTTTTTACCAATCTCACTTTCATTTTGTCTAAGAGAAATTGGTATCAACAGCTTCAAAATGTTCTATAGATGTATATATTTAAATAAGTTCAAAATACTGGCATGGCAAAAAAAATATACTAGCAGCTTTTTACTCGCGTAATAACGGGAACGGGACCGCAAGATAAAATTACCTATGTTTTATTCCAGACTATTTCTATATATAACTGTAGTACTCCAAATTTCAAACTGATCCCTGTCAGATGTTCCGACAAGATTTTACAAAAAACATAGATATGCATCAAACACAAAAAAAAAATCCTGTCAACATTCACTTATTTAAAGCATACCTACCTTAAACCATGGTCATATATTTACCATAATGACTTACCGTACTAAACGAGTTTTAGTTCCGCCACGCAGTGTTACTCCCTTACAGAGACATTTTTATAATGCAAAAAAACCTGGTGTCAAATTAGTTCTTAATTGAGCCACAAGTGTCGTTGGTGTTTCATTTTGATAGACGAATTTGAGTAGCAAAAAAGAAGAAAACGTCTATTTCAAATAATTCGACCTATTTTTCCACTCATCTATCTCACGTGTCTGTTATTCTGAAAACGCTGCATTAAAGATATTTTTATGGAACTAAAATTGAATTGGAACGAATCCTGTTAAAATTGAACTGAAGAGCTGAAGAGAATGGTCAGTCTAGCAAAAATATCTTGTCACAATTATTCGCCTCTACTATTTTCAATACAAACCAGCCAAGCAGTTCACCTGAAATAACTCTGCCAGGTACTGTAATACAATTAATAAAGTGCAGTATAACAGTGGAGTTATTAAACCGCGACACAGATTAGTTGGCAGTCGGT
The DNA here is from genome assembly GCA_017562165.1 of Ectropis grisescens. Taxonomy (NCBI): domain Eukaryota; kingdom Metazoa; phylum Arthropoda; class Insecta; order Lepidoptera; family Geometridae; genus Ectropis; species Ectropis grisescens. Next base: position 14,651,062 of record CM029770.1, on the reverse strand, counting down.
ACAGGGGCCAGTTTACCGAGATACTGAGACAATGGGTCGCGGGTCAGATGTGGGTCGCATTAGTCTGTGGGCGCCACTCAGGCGGTCACCCGGCTATGGGGTCACCAACACTATCCACTATACTGCTACCAATAATCTACCTATTATCTTAAAAATATATGTCAATTTCAAAATTATCGCAAAGAAAATTCTATATGGCTAAGTACCTACTTACTTCAACTTCGCCCTTTCGCTTCAGATAAAACTGGCATTTTTTAAAATAAATAATAAGATCAAAGCGTGATGTTGGTACTTAAAAAAATAGCTTTTTAAGGTAAGTACTTAGTTCAAAGAGATGGAATATATTTTAGTAGCGTTTTTCCTAACAATGACGCGGATGAAACCAACACAAGGCACAACTAGTAAGTTATAAAGTTAACAAACCTTGCCTTTATCAGACTGTACGTAGCTCGAAAAAAGTGTCATCGTTTCATGGTTAACGTTCCAAAGATTCGAATGAAGAGGTTTGAGTCTTCTTTCGTAATAGGAGCATCTCGGCTGTGGAATGGGTCGGATGCGTGGATTTTTTTCAGATGGCTACAAACTTGTTGCCAAATATGTTGAAAGTGACGCTCCATTGTAGATCGTATCATCGCATGACATCAAATGAGGCGATGATAAGTGCAAACCCACTATCGATAAAATAACTTCTACTCAGATTATGTACAATGATCTTTTAGGAAATTTCTTACCAGCTCAATAAATAAATCTGAGCTTAAGCGACGTAAATCGAGCCGACTTGTGTTTGATCTAATCTAATTTATTTTTGTCGGAAACCGCAACAAAAAAGTGGATTAGCATTCAAGTTTGGCAGTTTTTGAAAGCAACACAATTTACCTCTACTTTTACTCCACCTCTAAAAAAAGTTAAGTTAACAGTTAAGACTTATGTTTTAAACGCTTTTTTTCGTGTTACTTCAGAAGTTTTTCTAAGGAAAACGCTTATAAATATTTTTTAACTTAAAGCTAATGCTTCTCGTATCGTCGTATCTACAATACCTACATAAACACAATATTTTTTTGAATTTGTTGGAGATTTGACCGACACGCAAATTTTTAAATTACTTTTACCTAGGTTATGTACTTAATAGTGCATTTCCATCGTTATTTTTGTAATATCTTGTCATTTAGGGGTTAGTTAGATTTTTTTTAATTAACAGGATATAGAGTTTCAAATTTTTAACTATAACTTGTTCCATCGCTAAATATTGTGACTTTTAAATTAAAGTAGAATAACAAGAGTTTGAGCTTAAGAGAACAACAATTATCTTTATTCATAAATGATAAATAAATACAATTAAAATATAATTTTTAAAATCTGCTGCCATAGAATTAGGATGCTAATGTTACTACGTAATACAATAGAACCCACTTATTACCTTTAATAAATATTCGCAGACTAGACTTAGCATGCAGGTGTGAATTTGTATGTACATTTATCAAACATAAACATCAACTGTGAATATTCAACAACATGTCAAATACAAGTAGTAAGTAGCCTATAAATCCAACGTCATAAAGCCGTCTGGGTACAGAAATTATCTCCGACCAAAGTTTAGAAGACTTACGGCCTGACTCAGCAACTGAGTAAGCATTTATGTAATTGCTTGACAATGTAATCCAATAGGGTTTATACAAACGCAACGCTACTATCGTGGCACTGGCTAATAGGAAAGTTGTCCAATAAGATTCAAATCACAGTTAACCTCCGACCCTGTCAGACAAGTGCACGTTTCTCAAAAGAAACCGAACGACTATTGGCACTTTTTTATCGAATTGTTTTCAATGGAATTAAGATATTATCGAAAGTTACGCAACGGACATAAAGAGATCAGCTGACCTAAAAAGCTAATAAGACTTATCTTATATTTAACCCTGTGAAATACTAGACCACTCAATAACAATGATAAAATCACGATCGGCCATTCGACAACACCGATGATCGTCTAGATCGCCTATTCCAATGAGCTAATTAAGATAAGTTAAAGACAAGAGTTAATGGGAACTACGTAGTTAGCCATTGTTGATGCAACACATTTATTTACAGATGGATAACGCACATCAACCTACACGAGTGCCAATTAGTGGAAGGTGAAGATGTGTAGAGCAGACGAGTGCGTGCGCAGCTCTCCGCGATTGGTCGCCACCGATGCGCGTGCGCCGGCCACTCTACCCAATCCAATGCATTCTCATTAATTAATTCTGTTCCTATTTGCATCGTGATTATCTAATTCGATATCGATCGCAGATAATGCGGTACCAATTAGAGTTCACACCTAATAGTCTAATAGAACTTTGATCTTTTCTATTACTTCCAAACGATCTCCATATCGATAACGCAAACTGGTTTCGACATTAACTTGACCTCGTTCGAGAAGAGCTATGTTATTGTTATATTTAATTATTTATGTCTTTTAAATGAATGGAACGTTATTATTACATTATGGAGATCATACATAGATAATATTATAACTAGAGCATAGCAAGATACTGGTCCGTTATCCTAGAGCAACTGTTGAAAAGTTTGCATACCTGAATGGGTATTGTTCTTGTTGGCTTCCTTTATAGGAAACCGTGAAGAAGTTACTCAGCAGGTCAATATCTAGATCCGAGCAGATTTAGGGCTTGCGGAGGCAATGGACCAAGTCGTGGCGGCGATAAGCATGATTTGTAACGTCGCGCGTCGACGCGTGCGCACAAATAAATGTGATTTCAATGCGCACCTTTCAATAAATTATCTAGCCCACTCTTGATATGACAACGCTGAGATTTACTACGTCTTCACATATTCGGAGATAGAATTTACATTTCCTAAGATCGTAACGAGGAATCTACCAATCACAATGAATAATGGCATGTTCTCAAATCTAGTTCAGCGTAGAAAATTACCTACGAACGTTTCATAAACAAAATAAATATTAATACGGTGGTTAGAGGTGGGTTTATTTAAAGGTACTAATAATGACTGTGTTAACAATTTCTCCACATATCTCTATAATTGAATATCTATTTGACGTAGTAGAATGAGCCGCACAATAAACGGCTTTGGTTTATATCCAGCAATTGGTTTAAAATGTTAATTAAATGTGGAATGTAGATATCTACGTATGTCGCGACGTTAATACTCGTAAACATGACCAATAAACTGTGTCCCTGTCACATGCACTAATCACATTTATATAAATTACGCCGGGAGAACAGCGAATGCAGGCCTAAGTACTGTATTAAGTACCTTTGAGTAGATAAATAGGAGAACAAGTCTGTGGTATAACTGTGCAGGTACATGACCAGACATATTCTCGAGACAATATTAATTGTTTCGTGTGAAGAATTTGACGTGTAGTAAAACGGTAGTTCTCTATAAGTATATTTGGGGAGATCGATTAGTTTATTAGTTTTTAACATTTTATCTAAGAATAAGAATCATGTAAGCTTAGTTTAAGTATTTGGTAGTAAATCAATTGGTATTGTAATCATCCGCGCTTCTAATTACATCACAAAACTGTTTATTGTGGAGAAATTCACAGTAACACAGACTTATGTTTGACACCATAATGAGTTTACTAAACGTAGCCAATAATATTTACGGATCATTAAAAATTGCTCTCTTTTTCCACGCTAAAAACGCATTCTTTGTTATTGAGAAATTACTATATTATTTATTCATAGCTTATTTGACGCATTATTGCTAATAATAAATCAAATATTATGGTTAAATGTGGTGTATTTATTCCTCTGTTTTTTTTTTATCGCGTGTAGGTCCGCGTTTGACCACCAACTCGGCTGATGGTAAGCGACGGTGTGGTCGAAGATGACGCTCGTTGACCTAGAAAGTACCTATTCACTCTGACCTTGAAATGGTATAGATTGTGTCTCTCAGGGAACAAGAAGGCCGGCAACTTATTCCACTCTAAAGCTGTACGTACGAGAAAAGTGCATTAAAAACTTTAACTTTATACGTTGTCAGAATGAATCAATCGAAATTTAGCAAAGTATTTTTATTTTACATGATGATAAACGATATTATCATCATCCACAGCCTTCTCTACCCCACTGCTGGGCATATGCATCTGTTTTACACAGAACCTGACAATATGTCTTGTGCTACTCTTTTATTTGAAATCATAAGTATTTGTCATGAGAATACTTTACTCAATCATTATTTGATTGCAAAAAAAAACATTTTTGCATTTAATATTTAAAATAATAAATTTCACGTATTCAGGCTTTTTGTACGTAATACATATTAAAACATGTAAAACAGTAGACCAAATCACAAAACCGTAACATAATATAGTAGTCCAACTCTACAAATAGACATAATTACTGGTCACAGTGACCACCCAACCGTTTACTCCTACTTTATTGTGAGCCCCAACTTACGAGTAGTAATATTGTACAAGCGTATGACACTACATATTTATTACCAACGAGTTATGACAATCTATTGCTATAAACGAACTCTACGGAACCTTCCTTATCTATAGTCGCCTAATAAGCTCACAATAAGAAAAACAATCGGTGGTCGCTATTGTTAGGAATTATCTCGTGTTAAAATAGCCGTTGTGGCCTATTGATAAGATCGTTCAATTTCCTCAATCGTTTGGTCGTAGGTTCGAATCCCCTTTGCGCCATTGAGTATATTCTCAGGCCTGCACTTTACAAAATAAACACCGGAATTTCCTACTCCTGTTCTACTTCATTTCCGATGAAATGTCAATTTTCACTGTTCCATTGTCATAAAAAAAACGTATTAAAAATATTAAAAAAAAAACCATAGCATGTGTTCGTTGCTGATTAAATATTATTGAATTAAATTCCGATGTCCAATTTGTTACAATATTTACAGTTACATATCATAAATGTTACTAAAGTTTCAGTAAATTATGCAGTGTAGCAAGTGTAGGTGGATTGATAACCCTTTACCTCGCTCAGTTAGCTTAAGTGCCGTCATAAAATAAAGCGAGCCTAGGAAGGAAATATCAATAGTGAGAATAGGGTACACTGGTGTCAGGAAAGCGCCGGGTTGGATGGCGGCTCGACAGGAGACGATAAATCGCGAGATCCAGTGCCAATAACTGCGACAGCGGCTGGTTGAAGAACGGCCTTAACTCTGCGTAGGCGCCGACGCGCTTCAACAACTCTGAAAAGATTATTTCCCTGGTAGCGAAGCCGCACCGCGTAAATGGATTTCGATGCTTTATATCCCCGACTCGCGGCAGCGATTGTGTAATCTTGCCTTTGTGATGTGATAGCTCGGACGAATAAAGCAAATGTTTATTGCCTTGGAAAGTTACACCTGACAACTTCTCCTTTGGCGTTTATATTGTTTGGATGTTATTCAAAGTCTAACCTAAAAATCGTCTATGTCTACTAGCAAAAAACTAATAACGTTTTTAGAACTTGGGAAGTCAAAAATTACAGGCCATAGAGATAAATCATCTTACACTTCTGGGTGACGAACGCAGTGCAGTGCTAGGAATTGATTTGGATATTTCATGTTCCAAATTTGCGTCAATGTGCTGTTATGGGCAGACGTTTTGCATACCGTCAGGCACGTATCCTGCTCGTGTGGACACTCTCTCTTTAACTATTATCAAAAAAAAAATGAAAACTTATAATTACTCAACAGAATCTCAAAAGCTAATAAGGTAGTGAGCCTATGAGTTTAGAGGTTAGTATAATATTAATAATTAATACTTAATCGTTTGTTGCTTCATTATGTTACAGATAGTATTAGTTAGGTATACAGATAGAATTTAGTACAAAATTAAGTCGAAACACAATATACCCATCGGGCATTGCAATTCAATTATCGTTAGCGAAGTGTTTGTTATGTTTCACAGTAACTAAGTTTAACTACTAAGTTTTCATCCTCGAAAGTTCTCAGATCGTCAATTAAAAACTCGGATATACTATGATAGGCTTTGGACAGCAGCAGAATTCTCAAAGTCCTAATAAATCTACGCTCATCTTCAATTTCCTTTAATTTGATGGGAAGCTTATTATATATTTTTATAGCCATCGCATGCGGACCGGTACTATGTAACGTAAGTTTTAATGTCGGTATTTTCAAATTATATTTATAGAATGTGCTAGATAGTAGTGTCCTTATATTTATAGAATAGGGTAGCGCCGGTTGTCTCCAACTTTGTCAAACAAAAGTGGATATTTCTTAACAAATTTGCAATTACCCAATATATAAAGTGATGTCAGAGTTAAAATTTTGTAGTCAATAAAATAAGGTCTGTAAAATGTGATTTACTTATGTCAGGGAGTCTAATATTGGCTAGGATACGCACACATTTCTTTTGTTAGGTGAAGAGGTCAGCGGCATCTACACGGTAATAAAGTAATACACAATAATAAAAGTTAAACTACCAGACTAGATAGAGTGGCGATATACAAAAGGTATCTGGTGGCGGTTGGAGACATAAGACCGAGGATCGGGCTGAGTGAGATAACTGATAAAATTATTATGGAAGAGGCCCATGTCCAGCAGTGGACGAATAAAGGATGATGATGATGATGGCTTAGCATAGCAGAGAAGCCGTTAATTTATTAAGCATTGTTAGTTATTGCGAAAAAACTAAATTTCGACTTAGCTATTATTAGACCATAAATACATAGATAACATAAATAGAAATTTACATAAATATGTATGTTCCACAAGCGTTATGTAAGTGCGATAGAAACTGGATTCACAGCAACCAAAGTAGTGGTAGGACTCTTGGCAGAGTCCGCCTGGGGAAGTACCACGCCTTTGCCAGTTATTCTACCGCCAAGCAGCAATGTGCAAACATTACTGTGTTCCGGTTTGAAGGACAATGTTTCCAGAGAAATTACAGGGCTTAGAGATATAAGATCTTAGATCTCTGGGTAACGAGCGCAGTGCAGTGCTAGGTAATGATTTGGACTCTTCATGTTCCAATAGCTGCGTGTCACTGTGCTGTTATGTGTCAGGCATGTTGCTTACCATCAGGCACATGTCCGGATCGTCTCGTCACCATTTATTTAAAAAAAAAAAAAACACAACACATCAGTACTGTATAGCTTTAGTCATGCGGAAACGGAAAGTCTCCGTGAGATTAAAAGTATGTTATATTAGTAAAACACGTGTGTTTAGCTTGTTTGCTACTCCACCATGTTCCATCAAAACAAAAGCTCTTCGACCAGCAGAGACCATCGGATATCAACTGTAAAAGTGCCTTCCTGAAAAAAAACTTAAGTTAAGTTTTGGAATACAGCGGTTTGGATCGGGTTGCTGTCTACAAACGGTCGATTGCCCTAACGCTCCGATCGTAGACTCACGCGGTACAAAAGACTTCAACGAGAAACTTAATATTGGAAAACACTCACTCATTAATGTGGAGCAATTTTATTTTTATTGGTTGAAATAGCGTTATGGTGCATTTATTTCTTTTAATAGTTATTCGTTTAGTTTTATTACAAACTAACGGCCTTGAGCATGACATGGAAATATTAACGTCAGTTACTTTTGACTGCTCTTGTCGCTCAGTCCGCAATGAGTCTACACTTACTGAGCCGTAGTCGTGTTCGAGTCCCATCCAGAACCAACATCTGTGTGAATTAATATTATTTTTTGTTATATTTCTGGATGTTCTTATGTATCATAAGTAATAAGTATGTATGTAAAACAATAAAGTTATCAATAAAAGCAATAAAGTTATCAGTTTTATCAGCTATCTCAGTTTCATAGTATGAGCTTTGCATAGTTGTTTGGTGCTAGATAGAGCAATGTAAAAATGTAAACCGTTTCTAAATGGTTTTATTTGGCTTACTCCGTTTTTTTTTTTTATCAAAAATTCAATTATTTCTGTGAATGACTTAAAACCTATTACACTTACCTCAAACTAATTTTATTAGAGTCTTACTCATAAGTCGTCATTTTTGTCAACGTAGCTTACGTAGTTACGGTAGCTTTAACTTTTATCGAGCAGAATGTCTGCGGGTCAGTATGTATATTATAATATATTGCTTTTGTATTTACCTACATCAATAAGGACAGTAAAATTACACAAATCACTAAAAAATGTAAATGAAAGATTTTATCGTAATGCAATATCTTTAAAATATTTATTGGCAAGAATAAAAAAGCCGTGCGCAACTACCAGACCCTTAATATGTATGTATGACCCATAATAGTGTAGGTGTCCCCAACATGAGTCACTGAGCATTTCAAGCACAATCAAAACATAGTTAGACAGTAGATGTCGACTCGAGCACCGAACACTGAACTAGACATTAGCATCCTATGTTAATTACGCAAAGCCGTGTCACCGCTAGAACTCGCACTAGACAATAACCGCATAACTTAGCATGCTAATTGTGTTTACGAGACTGATATTTTACTGCAAGATTATTATTTGAGTCTTCTGAAACATGGTACATAGGTTTATTTTGACATCTGTGTTTCTTAGTTTAAATAATTTATCCTGAAAATTAGCTTCTATATTCTATATGTATATAATTATAATTACTAGTGTTCAATCTTATACCTTTAAATAAATTGCTTCATCATATCATAATTTTAATTATTTATTAATTAATGCTTGGGCAAGGAGACGATGCGTAATCGCATCGTACCAGTTGCTATTTTTTGTTCGATGAAGAATTAAAATAAACGTAATTTATTAAAATCGTTTTTTTTTCACTAGTTTAAACTCCGTTGTATAGCCAAATTGGCATAAAAATTTCATGAATACTATAAATGCAGAGGTTTCTATGTTCCTTGCTCTATCATGTCAGAACGGCTGCACGGAGAGGTTTTAATCTTGGTACTGAGTTAGATAATAGTCTAGAATAACACAAGCTACTTTTTGTTGTAGAAAATTACAGGGGCAAGAACTACGTAGTTACAACCGTGGAGCCCTGCTAGTACAGACACATACAGTAAAAATATTACCCTTCTTTTGGCAGTCAGGAAATAATACATAGCACTCAATACTTCTCGACTTATCTTAGCTCAAATATATGACCAATTTCGTGTCGTTTCAGTTTTGAAGAAATGCTCATACACGTAAACGTTTATCATAATTTATTGACTCTACCACAATTATGTTATAAAACTAGCTTTTACAAGCAACTTCGTCTGCGCAAAATAAATATTAAGGTAACTGAGGCAGTACTTGTGCATATGCACCCATACCAATTTACGTTTACTAAAAGAAGCTTATATAAACTGGCATCCCCCCATTTCAACCTCTATTAACGCTGGCTTACCGAGCAGACGTTCTACAGCTATAATGAATTTATTAATTTCAAATAATGAATATTGTATTTGATGATGATTTAAGTTGACATTAGAATTGTTTTTATATATAAATTAACATTTTAAAGTTATTTCATTGTATTATAATTCATTGATTATTTTTACCAACATACAATGTATGATAATTAATTATTATTTATTAGTAATTTTTTATAGATACAAATGAATGACGTATAACAAGTGTTATAAATAAAATATGATTATGATTATTATTATTTCCCCGTATAGTACGAAATTACAAAATACATTTATTTGCTTCGCGTCAAATGTACGATGTTTCATGATTTTATTTTCAACAATTACGAACTTTCATATAAACTGTTATCCCCCATTTCATCTTCGTATGGTACGAAACTAGAAAATAGCTAGAACAAACATTTATTGGGTTCACGTCAAGTATTTAGGACACCAAGTTTCATGGTTTTATCTTCAACAATTACGAACTTCCATACAAAACTTTCATCCCCCATTTCAACCCTTTTTTCGTAATAAAAAGTAGTCTATGTACTTTCACGGGATCTAGTCTATCTGTGCATCAAATTTCATTAAAATCGTTTTTGTGGATTTCATTGTTATAACTTTGAGAATTACAGAATCTTCATGTAACCGTCTATCCCTTGTTTCACCCTCTTAGGGGTGGAATTTCGCAAAACTCCGTCTTAGCGACCACCTACGAGTTAAAAGGCATCTCCATGCAAAATTTCAGAATCTTAGCATTTGTAGTTTCTGAGATTTCGTGATGACCTTTCGCTTTTATACATATACGAGTAGATAAGAAGAAATATGGCAGGATGTACTTGTTTTCTTCCTTAATTTAAAAACAACTGAATGGATTTCTCTGGATTTTTTCTGGATTCTGGAAAGCTTTAAAATAATAGTAAGATGAATAAAAGCGCAAAACACTGTAGTCTGCCTTTTAAAATTTAGATAATACTATAAACAAGATTAAGCTATTATCTTAATTTTTATTGTACAGTAAATGCATGTAAACTGACAATAGATTAACCATACAAGCAAAAATAACGTCGATTTAAAAATAACATTGTAGTATAAAATAATATTTTGAGCAAAAATGTATAAGTTGCATAATCTGCAAATATCAGAGAGGACCAAACGTTTCAATGGTTCCGTTCACATTCCTCACGACTGCAAAATTAATGTTATTTTAATGTTTATTCACCCGAAGCAGTTAGGTATCCGCGTGCTTGAGAGTACGAGCGTGATTCGTTAAAAACTGGCTTTGTTTTCGACGATCTTTCCTCGTACGATGTTCGAAGGCGCGGGCGTTAATACAATAATCTTCCGTCTGCATAAAAATTAACCGGTGTGTAACGGGACCGCGCGTAGGAGGCGCGTGCGCACCGTCTCACCTCCGACCCGCGTCGCCGTCAATCGCGACATGTGTATCTATGTCTAAAGATAAATCGCTTTTTAATCATACACCAGTATTGCACACGACCACGGCGTTCAATAAACTGTAATACCTGCCTACACGCATCGACACGAACTATTAATCAAATCAAACTTCATGAGATGTTTTCACATACAGTTTATAAAAAAAAAGATCATCAATATCAACAGGACGAAGAACATTTATTACAAGAAAGTTACAACATGAATGTATTATTCTCTTTTACTTTCATTTTTTTAACATTGTGTATCTGGATTGAGGTATATTAAAAAGTTAATCATATCAATTAAATCGGCACCGCTCGGTGCGATGCGATCATAACACGCGCGAGTTTATAAGGAGAAATCGAGAAATATGCTCTCGTCATTAAAAGCCATTCGTTAAATCCTACAGACAGTAAAATCTGTAACAAGCGACGTAATAAATGCAATAACAATGAATAAAATGGCAATAATAGCAGGTGAAATCGCGACAGGTCCGGGTCTCGGGTCGTCGCCCGTAATTATAAATAAAATACGGCAACCGTGCGTTCGCCGCCCCCGCATCGCATGCGCAGGTCGCCAACACGTCGCGCCGTGTCACCGCCCCGCTATCGCCACGCCACCGCTCCACTACCGCTCTATTGCCGTCGCGACATTGTCTCACTGCCTCCTGCGTGCAACCAGTCGATCTCATTTTTATATTACCCTATTTACCACATTTATAGAGCACAATTGGTCATTATCCTCTTTTAAGGATTTTTAACCATAAACTCCAAACACTGAATGTGAATACAACGAAACGTAGCCTTTTCTTACCATTTTTATAGCATCGCAACACTATGTTCATTCTCTGCGAAATCTTTTGCCTTGGTGACTACGGTGGCAAATAAAATTTTACTGTTTGACCATATAAATTGAGAGTCGCCATACATTAGGCGTTATATGAAGTAAGTCTTAATTGGGCACGTGTCCATTACCCATCGGTCGTTGTTTTAATTACACGGCTTTGTTAACATGGAATAAATTGTGTTATCTTGTGTGTCCAACTGTCGTGCACATGACGGTTAGATGAGTGTTAGGTAGGTTGTTGTAAAAAGTGGTCATGTCGCGAGGATAGGGGTAGAGGGGTGTGGATCAGCAGAGCGTGGCGTGCGCACGCGCCGCGCCGCTGCCCGGCACACGTCGCGCACGCGCTCCTCACATAAATACTGAATTCATAACGTTTTCTACCCAAACAAAAATGCATAGAATAAAACATTTACGCAAGCTTTATATGAGAGCCGTCAGCCAAATAAATTGCCGTGACAAACTCGATGATCAAATACTAAATGGGCACGTTTCAAACTCACTTTTAAAATAAGCTTTAATGGTTTGTTGTAATCAGGCTCTTTTAAATTTATGAGATGGTTAGTTGTTTTGAAACCATGTTGAAATACGCAAGAACTCCAAATCCACAGATTATCGTAGGTTCTACTCCCGCCTGCACCTAAATTTGTCACCACCAACAAGTGAAGATGTTCACTTCAGTGATGGGAAGTGGCCATCGTCAACATTGAAGATAAATTTGAAAGATAACCTTCTGCTCAGCTAAGTCTTGGAATAAGAAATGGTTATTTTTACTTTTCAACGGAATACATTATTACTCACATTTATTAATTGTTCATCTCAAAGATTTTTACAGAATAAATAAAAAAGGCAATAAAAAATAACATTATTAGCCTTAACAGTCTCAATGCTCAATGCAATAGGCCCCTATTTCATATTCGCAGATATAATACATGAATAGGCTAAACAGAAAAATAATATACCAAATTTCAAAGTAGCACGTTTTGAGAAGCCAGCACTCTGGGAAGAGATCTAGAGGCGATATGGATGGAACCAGCGCCGGATAAATTTTAACTTTCGTAATATCTTTTGCACGGTCTCTGATAACCTTTGCCTCAATGAAGAAGGCGTAGGCGATCTAGTTGTTTATTCACGGCCGGCCACCCAATGCGTCGGTATTATCCTTCATATTTTCATATCTTTCACTTGCTAGTGTGGTCAGCGTATGTTTGTCTTTTTAAGCGTTGTCGAAAAAGGTTATGTAGAGGTTATATAGGAAATAAAAATATAATAAATATTGGTGGACAATTCACACACAACACCATCTGACCCCAAACTAAGCAATGCTTGTACTATGGTGGCCAGATAGACGATATAATACTTATATAGTTTTAAATACATACTTATTATACATAGAAACACCCACACAATACAAATATTTGAATTAGTCACACACACATTTGCACTGGTGGGAATCGAACCCACGACCCTGGACTTCGCAGGCAGAGTTACTACCCACTAAGCCACGAGGCCAGTGACAATATGTAGCTCCTAATTAAGCAAAACTCGTACTGTAAATGCTAAATATCTGATACATTTATAATTTTAAATACACGCTTACAATGTTTAAGATGAGCGTAAGGTGTCTTTTTTAAATATTTTTTCTTCAAATGAACCATTAGTTGCTGAGTACCAAACATTCACTGAAAATTTACGCAAACTAATAAATCTGAGTTTATAAGTGTACGTAAACATTGTATTACGTGTGTGTCGTAACTCAAAGAAGGGCACATGGTGGATATGACAAAACACGGAAAGAGACAACATTAGTAATATGGAATGATTAGTGGGTTTTCCCCGATAGTTATAATTTTCTTAGAGAACAAATACCTCTATAAACATCTCTTCTTCTGCGAAATCTCTGAATTATCTGAAATGAATATGGAAACCACGTATGTTAGTTGTGACAAAATCAAAGAGACAACTATTACTTTGAATGGTTTTGAGAATTATCTGTGTAGAAACCCCATAATACAAAACTTTTTCTAGATTATAATGATTTTTAACCGCCTTCAATCGTTTCAACTTGGAATTACTGTTATTTGACGTGTTCAATAAAGTGTACCTATTATATACCTATATCCTAAAAAATTCAACGATTCCAACCTGATTGAGCTACAAACACCCCAACATCCAAACTTTCACATTTACAATATTAGTGTTTTTTTTTTAATTTACGTAATTGTTTGTTTGGCGTTGTCTGAGAAATGTCCACCAATTTTGTTTTTATTTAGATTGTTTTCCACCTGATGTGATGTAAAAACTTAAAAACATTATTATTTACTAGCAGCGCTCGCGGGTTTACCCGCGTAATTAAATAAAATATAAAAGTTTAACCGTTCCCGTTATTTTCCGAGATAAGAAATGTAAAAAGTCTATGTCTTCTTCCAGACTATAATCTAACGGTGTTCTAAATTTCAACCAGATCCGTTTGGACGTTACACGACGTGACTGAGCAACAAACATCCAAATATCTAAATATCCAAACATTAACATTTATAATATTAGTAGGATTAGTAGATTTTATAAAACAAATTCTATTTTAAAGTCATGCGAGACTAATGAGTTCACATAAGTAATGGTAACATAACTAAGGACTGCTCTTGTAAGCGCACAGATAAAACGGGTTAAGGCGTCATAAAATGTATCATCTTTTTATGCTACTCTACATTTGCGTGAACATCTAATAGTTTTTATTCATAAACCTGCATGTATCGTCACAGACAGGTGGATGGCACAGTCGTTCGACAGGTCCTTACCCGCATGATTTCATAACATGATTTGTTGACCTCCCACATTACTCACGCGGTGCGAGCCGATCCCGCGCCTTAATTGGTAAATCATATGTGGAAGATAAACAAAAAACATACTATTATGAGAATCAATTCAAGTAGTTAAGAGGCAATCTGTAATCGGATACAATCTGTCAGTATTTTTCTGCAGCCTGGCCGGTATAAATAGATGTACTTAGTTCATGATGGCTTGTCTCTACATAAGTGAGTAACGCGAAAAAATCTGGCAAAATAGCATCTGTCGATATACTCTTTAAAACCACTGATACATAATAATACGAGTATATAAGTATACGTATAATAAGTTCAGTTTTAGTTCCAGTCAGCTACCACAGGCACTGTCCTAATACTAAGTCAGTCGACATCGGTAAGAAACTAAAAATCAATCAGCCGATACTTGCGTGGAAATAAAAACAATCAGTCAGCCGAATTTTTTTTGCTACGCAATCCCCCAAATAATAAGTTAACCCACGTATTATATTATAGTATTTTTACTTTACAATTTTAGTATGAAAACTAACGTGGTTATTACACCTTTTCAATATATATGTCGCAGCTGGATCGTATAATCCGCTGTATTACATTACGGCTAGCCGTTTTGAAAACCAGGGCCGTTTTGTAAAGCGGCGGTTTGACGATTAGCCAGATTGAAAGCGGCTGATTAAAAAACAGCCGGAATGTGTTCGACGCCATACGTCATTCAAAACGGCTAGCCGTAATGTAATAAAGCGAAAGATTAGCCGCCGCTTTGACAATTTTTAGTTCCGATTCTTAACACTCATGACGCTGTCTGACATAACAACAACATGGCGTTGAAAACAGTACGTGTGTTGCTAAATTGCTATTGGTATTGGTGACTGTGGATTCTGGTGTTCGGCGGAATCCTACACAATATTAATGGGGTGGTTTACCACCGTCCACCTTGCTAAGACTAAATCGGACCGGGTAGGTCAGGAAGGACCCAGATCCGACTCGGAGCACCCCGACTCCACCTAGTCTTGTCGCTACTACCCCTAGACTGTGTATATAAAAATGCGGTAGCTAGATGCTCAAAGGAGGTCCTGAGTGGAGCGAGCCATGCAGCGAGCCGGAGACCTCCGTAGTGGAGCGTAGGCCGAGTATGGAGAAGCGACACTCAGGGCTGACCGCAGAGTTTCTGGCGGGAGCCCACCCGGAGTCAAATCTCAATGATGACCCTTGTCTAAGTGCACCATATCTTTTAGGTGTACAATCACCAATATCAAGTTAGGGGCTTTCAAGTTTTATCTGAGAGGTACGATGTTAAAAAAAAAGTGTAAGAAATATGGCAAGAGATAATCTGTCAGCTTTTTATGATTAGTACAATTAATTTTCGTTGTTTATTTTGTAAGTATGGTCACCCTACAATTTAAGTAGTAGTACAAAGCGGCTAAACGTTGGCCGCCGTATTGAAAACGTATTGCAATGACAATGTTTAATCGTTGAACCGCCGCATTACAAAACGGCCCTGTTTTTCAAAACGGCTAGCCGTAATGTAATACAGCGGATTATACGATCCGGCTGCGACATATACATTATTATATTTACGTTATTACACCTTTTCAATAATATATATATGTACGCGATCGAAACTTGAGTCTGACTGGACTGACCATTTCAATCGTGTGTTACTCGTTTATTTATTTAAAATTTACAAATTATAAGCTACAAGTGGGCAAGTGCTTTTTTTATTGTTATTAATTTTAGCCACTCCACAGACTCCGGGGTCCTTGACCTTTGTCATTACAATAACATTTTTTTTACATATTTCTTGGATTAGGAGAAGAATGGGGGGGGGGGGTTGTGAACATTTTGAACCTAAGTACTATACTAGTCAGTCGGATTTCGTCTGTTGAGCCAATCACTACCGGTTGGGAGTCCGATAGTAGTCGACTCGACATCGTCTTTTGCCTAAGCCGCCTCCTCCCGGCCCAAAGCCTCCATCCACCACGGCCGCATTTCTGTCCTTGATGGCCATCTGCAAGTTGAATTCTCGGATGGTCTTCGGTGATGCAGCTAACGCTCGCCTTACAAACCGACCGATGGTGTCATCAGTGTCGTCAGAATAGTATGTGAAGGTCCCCGTGTGCCGTGAGATTGCGACGACCGCATGGGATACGCTCTCGTACAGCTTCATGTTTGCCTTAGTTTTAATTACGATGTGGGCAAGTGCCAGGTTTTCAACCTCTTCTCAGTTCGTTGTTCGATCTTCCTTACTAGCAGCAGCCCAAGCCGAGACCGTACCATCTGGAGCCTATAAGACCGCTAGTCGGCAGTCGTCGTACGGGATATGGAAGAGATCGCTTTTAGTGAAAAGGCCGCCCACTGTCGCACTAATTTACAATTTTTTTTTTTTGCTTTGTATCTTTTTTTTGGTGTGTCAATAAAAAGTATCTATCTATCTATATACGTGGCACTTATTCGTTGAGTCATTAGGTGGGTACGATGAAAAGATTTAAGGCATGAGTCTCTACGTATGAGTGTAAGTACTTATAATCAGTAAGTTTTGAAGTCTTCATGTTCGTATAACTGCGTGGCAGTGTATTGTTATGAGCACACTTGTTGCTTACGATCAAGCGCACGTCTTATTCTTTTCATCATTCAATCTTACATAGGTATTTATATAGTGGATGTATTTCTGCCTCAGTATTTGTAAGCGAGACTTTAATGGCATCATTATACTGCAGACTTCCACTGGAATATTACTCATTTGTCAGATATTCTACTTCTAATCAGTGACAAGCAAATTTTCTGTGTTATGATTTAAAAAAATAAACCTATTGAAATTACATACAGTGTTGAAACAAAACTATATCATATCTATGTTTGACAACATCAGAGTAGAAATTTGAACAATGAATTTTACAAATATTGTATGACACTGTCGTTGTAATTGTGTGTTATATGGATAGGTTTGATGGCCGCTATCAGGCTTGACTTACTTTCTGAAAAAATGAATAATACACTATAACCATCGTGGAAGTAGTGTCCTTACAAACAAAAATTGTAATTTTATGATGTCCATGCAGGTGGCAACAATACCGGTGACATTTGAACTGTCGACTGTCCAAACAGTATTGTCATAGCAACGCGTGCCAGCACACAGCACCGGCGGCGCCGGCGTCAGGTGCGCGCCACGGTGCGCGCGCGCAGGGCGGCAAGTGCGGCCACGGCTGAGCTGCGGCGGCAGTTGCACGCGCCCACCACGACAGGTGGACGTCACGCGCCGTTACATACACCCCGGCAATACTCTACGACAACTACCAAGTAGCAGAACGTTACACTAGCTACAGTTCAACCGTTTTCGAATCAACCCATTAAACCCTTTTCTTCACGCTGGGTACATCCATTACAGATACCACCAGCTTCGGAGGAAACTATGGGATCTTCGTCAACCGAAGTGACGGCATACCCTACTAAAAACTCTGCAGTGTTCCATCAACCCCATGTACTCGTACCTACTGTAACCAAAATTCTTCAGCAACCCACTCTACACTTTGGCAATATACATTTCACACATAACGTATTCAATTTGATTAATGTTCCCACCTCTTCGTTAATGCCACTCGTAAATATCACATATCCAGTAAAGTAGATCATTCGTGATATCTCTCTTGACAAATGTCTGCCATATTTCAACTTTGACGGCGAGTTAAACTCATCAGCCGAAGTTACATTCCCATCTGTGTGCAGTGGTGGAGAATCTTCCTCGAGAGTTGCGCACGCACTTTCAATAATAATTTAAGGTTTTATCACGCGTTATTATTCTTAATAACACGTCATACATATCACGACAACGCATTATCCTCATCAAAATTCGTGACTTTTATTATCATACAATTTGCATCGAGATTCAGTGTTGCCAATATGAAAAGCGATAAAGGTTCTCGACAAACCTATTCAGCACTTAGCCACCTATAGATCATCATTAAATTTTTAAACGTTATCAGAACGCAGCCATAAATCACGCGCCCATGAAGAATGTTTCGTGGAAAACGTGCTAAGAGAAAACACACCTCCGATGAACGATCTCGGCACTGCACGTATCTGCGATGTGCATCTCGGATCTTCAGATTAAGATCCTGTCTGTTTACAGAGATTTTGAATTCCACGGATCGAAAAAGCTCTTTAAAACTCATTACATCACCGTTATGGGTCCGATAAGAGCGTGAAATTTTGGTAATTGGTAATATTCAGGTAACTGACCGTTTTCATATTAATATTTTGAACGAAATGAAGTCAGTAATAAAGTAAATTTATGAATAAAATACCAGTTTAAGTTTTTCTTGAGTTAAGAAATTACGTGTGCTTAATATTTTAAATTACTCAAATACTCATTTGCGCTGTTTATTTTTCTTGAATTGAATATTTCAAAAAAATCATGGTCGCTGTAAGTCTCTTACTTAGTATTTAGTCTGTGGTTTCATCTAGTGATTCTAACTATACTAGAGTTCAAAAAAAATTATTTGGCATGGAATAACAGTGGATTTTCCAAATTTATTACTCTTGTTCCAAATTAAAAAAAAAGTAAAACTTATTTACTTTAATTTAATTTATTTTTCACCGTATTACGAAACCCAACTTAAGCTAAATTATGTTTCTTTCATTTCGATCTTGAAATGAAAATGTAATAATGTTTTTGCTCACGTAAGCTTTGAATAAGTGTCTGGACTAAAGCGGTTTAACAGTGTACACGCGTTACATCAAAAAGATAATTGGCAACAATACAATTGTATCGATGACAGACTTATTTTTAAGTAATTAAGTATCTCATAACTGAAGATATGAAGGTCTAGTACCCGAAACTATGACAAGCTTACGATGTTTAGAACAATTTACCGACACAAGCAAGTCCTGGTGTCAGAGTTTGTCGCGAAACTTTGTAGCGGTCGTTCTGGGTTGGTATTTAAAATACCGTATTGAGCGATTCACTGGCAGCCGTCAGTGTCCATTACGGTGTAATCAATCATCGTATACGTTCAGGTTTCAATCTGCGTTTGCGCCGCTTTTGGCCAGGCGAGGCTTTCGACACGGGCGCAATCAATATCGGAGATAACAGCGATAAGATCCGACGCAGGCTCGCGGTCGTGAAACCTTCCCTCCCCGCGCTCGCCGCCGTCTCACGCGTCTCTCGGCTAACACCCAGACATCTTCATCCTGTGATTTTTACACCACTTTCACACCACAGATACTGTCACTATCTCAATAAGCTTAAACCAAAATGATAATTAAATCGCTCCATTTGTCCGTCGTCGTTAAAGGGTAAAAGACAAGTGCGTGCGCGTAAAAGACAACTTCAAAACGCTAATTACTGAGAAGTCATGAGTCGACATTTTAAAGAGATATAATTCCAGTGAGACTGGTAAGTGCATGTCGGTAGCGCGTGCGCAGTAATGTGAAGTGCCCTTAACGACTTAAGTGTTGATGTGCCGGAGTGGTATCATTTATTATTTTATCGTATGATTGGATCTTGTTTTTGATTCAATTCAGGTTACTGACAGATCAGATTTGATTCTTAAACCATTCCGTATCAGATACATGTTTGTGGAGTTATTTAGGTACTTATTAAACCTTATTCTGATATTTAAAAGTTAGAACTTTATTTGAGCTGACATGTCTTTTTCATTACATGTGATCAGAAAGCGGCAGTTTTATTATCGTGTTTCCTAATTGTGCTTTCACAAAATAAAATCAAAAAAAAAAAACATACTGCGAAACTGAGAATCTATTCTCAGTCATAAAACTAAGTTAGAGTAAAATGTCACACAAACGCATACTCGCGCACATACAAACACACCCTCACTTACAACACCCACTCTCACTTGCACACACACACAAACACACACACACACACATACACCCTCACACGCACACACATACACACACACACTCTCGTCTATCTTATTATTTTAATTTTTTTTTTTCTCTATTTGATTGTTATGCTTAAAAGTAACTACAAAACGTAAATTAATGTAAATAGTCAATTAGATTCAGCACATTGTTTAGGAATTAAACCGTTATCAGAGCTTATTTAGGGAGAGCGCAGACCTTTGAAGTACAAGCTACAAGCTTAGTTCGGAGGTCTGAAGCTCGTCAACTTAATGTTCAATGTTTATAAGTTGTTATTTTGTATTTACCAATGTACTTGTATAAGCTATTTAACGTTAAGTGCGATTGTATTCATTAATTTGTTGACAATAAATATTCTTATTCTTATTATTATTCTTATTAATTATTTCTCTACTTATATGTGGCTATACCCACATTTTCACATACTCTTTTGCTAAATGCTTTCACAAATGCTACATTTTTCCGGAATGATAGTTTAATCTGCATTAAAAGAAAACGAAGCCCATCTCTGTACAAAGTGTCACACAAACACATCTAGTACAAATACATAATTTTTGAATTTATAGTGTTAGCATCATCTGACGACTATGAATACGTCTTTTTTTCTTAACGAGCGACTTGTAAGACATTTAACTTGTATTTATAAACACGCCTGCCCATAACAGCTACTTGAATATGATGTATCCAAATCACTGCTTAACATGCACTGTGGTCGTCGCTTAGGGGTAGAAGGTGATTTATCTCTACGTCCAATAATTTCTGTATAAACATAGCCTTTCAACCCTTTGAAAAACATAATGTACAAGTAGTTCTTGACGTTAAATCTTCCTCAGCTTAATAAAAACTCCTTCTATAAGGTAATCAAATAAATGCAATGACAGTTGTATATTACTAAAATTAAAAAAAAAATTGTTTTTCAAAATAAAAGTTCGTTGAAGGTATACACGTCGTGAATGTTCGGGTTCGCCCATCATCATTTATTGCAGCGGGTATGCGGGCACAGGTGCGCACGCGCCGCGCAGGTAGCACCACCTGAGTCCATCACTGACCAACATCGCTAAAACTATACACCCTTTAAAAATAATAGCCCAAACACATGTCGCGGATTAACACTTTCGATCTGCGGGTGCTAAAAAAACAAGTCATTATCTTTTATGGACCATAAGAATCTCCCTGTTAAACGTTAGACAGCCTCCTTTATAGTGGTTTGGCAAGAAAAACGACTGAATAATTACGCTTTAGATAACACTTGACCAGATGCCATGATAAAATTAACTGTTTTCTTTTAGGCAATGACCTGATGAATGATGACATACTTACTAGTTAATTAGCTCGCGGCGGGAATTTTTTGCCATTATTATTTTGGGAATTTTTCGAAAGTGTATTGATGTACATTATTAGATTGGCCAGGATATTATATTTCCATGTCGGGAGATAATAATAAATAAATTACATTGTTCCAAAACTAAAACCAGTGTATTTATAATATACATATATCTGTTAATTTTTATGTGTATTTGCAACTCCACAGATTATTATTTTCTTATTTTCTTTTTTACAAGAATTGTGGATTAAGAGAAGAAAAGGAAATATGGGGGGAGTAGGGAACATTTTCATTCTATTTCTAGGAGGATTTTATTTTCTAAGCCGCCTCCTTCCGGCTCAGCGCCTCCGCCACTACTGCATTTCTGTTCTTGATGGCCATCTGCAAATTGAATTGAATTGAACTCTCGGCTGTTCTTCGGTGTTGCAGCCAACGCTCGCCGTACGAACCGACCGATGGCGTCGTATGTATCGTCAGCGTAGTACCTATGTGATAATTGAACATATTTAATGCTGTGAAATGATAACCTTGCTCTTCTTTATTTTGACAAAAGCATTTTTTATTTAAAAAAAAAACAAAATCGTATTCAATCTTTAAATTAAATTTAGATATTTGACCAAATTAACTTAGCTTTAACTAAGTTGTGTAGATAAATGAAAGTAAACTTCAGTTTTTATTCATATTTCAAAAACCGCGCCACCGATATCCATAATTTTGTTATGGGACCACCTCTGAACTCTACCACACAAGAAAAGAACCATCACAATTGATTCACAATGTGCGGAGCTATCGCGTAATATATATAAAAAAGCCTACTATAAAATTGAGAACCTCATCCCTTTTTGAAGTCGGTTAATATGTGATAAGCAGGCAGAAAAGCCACTTTGGCTCTTACAATATTGAACTTTTGTAATTAATTCCATTACTAGTAGTAATATATTACGTGATAGGTCAGTGGTATAGTGAGAATGTACAATTGTAAGGTCATAGGTTCTAATCCCGCCTACACTTTTGTGTGTTTTTCCGTATGCACAAATTCAAAACTGGGTTTGTCGGTGAAAGAAAACATCGCAAGGATCGATTCTTGAAAGACATGATCCAAGAAACACATTTTTGTGGACATGTGTCATACACCAACCCTTATTGAGTATATATAGGGTAGTGGATTACGGCCTTGTCTATCTTGTTGTGAGAAAAGGCCCCGAGACTCAGTAGTGAGAACTTTATGTGGGATCTTTCGAGGAAACGTGTCATTCGCCAACTCACACGGCGGCGGCGTGGTGGATTACGTTCTTTACTCTCTATCCTTGTGAGAGAAGACGTCAAGTTCCTGCAAAGCGAATATAATAGGGGGCTGCTTATTATGCTTGCCTATGTAGTAGATGCATAGATTTATTTGCGTAGCGAAAAGAAATTGGCAGTATATAGGACTGCCGTTAAAAGTGTAAACTTATAACTCAGAATTTGATAGCTTACTTCGGAAGCTACGCGGGTGAAACCGGAGGACGTGGTCCCTAGTTTACCCGAAGATTTCTTATCATTCCTGAGCGTGACGCTAGAATTCACCTGCCCACGAAAAATCTGTCTGTGGCGTGCCAAAAATGTGTTCACTTAAAAAATCCTATGTCTATGAGTAGATGTGCAAATTAAGGTTTATTCCGAACCTGGCCCGAAAACCTGACCCGCTACCCGGGTTAGGTTAGGAACAGAAAAAAAAAATTTCATTCCCAACCTAACCCTCTTCCTAACCTGACCCGAAAACCAGGTTAATTCCTAACCTGACCCGCTACCGGATTAGGTTAGGAACAGCAAAAAATATTAATTTTCATTCCCAACCTAACCCTCTTCCTAACCTGACCCGAAATGATGTTCTGAACCTGACCCGATTACTAAAAAAAAAAAGTCCTAACTCCAGGAACTATAGGACTAATAACGTACTAGGTAGGGTTTTAGATTCGAGGTTAACTTAGGAACATTATTTCCGGCTCAGGTTTAGACGTTTCTAATGAAAAAAATTAATCACTTTTGCTGTTTGTTCCTAACCTAACCCGGTAGCGGGTCAGGTTCGGAATAAACCACGTCATGCAAATTAAGCCGTGCAAATACGTATGTCAACTACGGTGTATTAGTAATTGAAACTATCTATAGCGGAGTGATAAGCGCGGCGCAGGGACCGTCGATGTCAGTAACTCACACAGGCATTAGTGGGGACTGATTGCGGGGGCGGCACATTTCCATCGAGTGCTGAAGCAATTAATACTCGCACCGTGATCAACTGTCCATTACATTACTCTTCGATACCTTATATGTGTATCTTAGAACGTTTGTACTCCATCTTAGTTTTTAAATTTATGTTATGTTCTTTATTGTTGTGAAATTAAATAATTTGTGACCTATTTGTTAAATCTATGAGTGTTTCCAATACAGGTAATCCTAAATTAAATTATAAAATTAAATAGGTATTAATCAAGCCTTCTACATTTTGGTTGTGAAATGCCTACTAGAATAATTTTTAGTTATAGTTATTGTAGTTGTTAGGAGAAAGGTAATCAATTTTATTATTATATTTTAGTTTTTTTTTATAATTTAGAGTGACGAGACGAGCTGAACATGTGCCTAATGGTAAGCAAAATGCTAGCCACATAACAGCACAGTGACACGCAGCTATTGGAACATGAAGAGTCCAAATAATTACCTAGCACTGTACTGCGCTCGTCACCCAGAGATCTAAGATATTATATATCTAAGCCCTGTAATTTCTCTGGTAACATTGCCCTTCAAACCGGAACACAGTAATGCTTGCACATTACTGCTTGGCGGTAGAATAACTGGCAAAGGTACTATAATAGGTATAATACTTCCCCAGGCGGACTCTGCTAAGAGTCCTACCACTACCAAGAAACTTAGTTATGTGATGTTTAATAAAGAAAAATAAATTTCTAGGCAATGGGTGCATATAACCCATACAGTATACTTATTAAATAAAATGGAAATGTCTGTTATTATTCATGACAAAAAACATTTTTTTGCCTGTCTATTTATTTGTTTCTGTTTCAAAGAATTTTACGAAACAAAAAAAGTTTTACAGTTAACGCTTTAGCGTTTAATAATGGAGCGCAGCTAGTACTAATTAGAAATCAACTTAAATTATCGATATATCTCATATTTATAAATACATATATTTGTGCGCAAGTGGTATCCATTGATAGTAAGTTAAGACTATTATTAGGACCCAGCGACTTTTGCGCTAATCAAAATTTCGGCCAGCAGTAGAGGTCAACTGGTATAAATCTTTTATATTACATATTAATCTACTTTCATAAGTTCATATTTTCTTGCCTGTAGGTAATTGGCATCTCTGATGCCAACGTATCCTTACCACCTTCGTAA
Source organism: Ectropis grisescens (assembly GCA_017562165.1). Classification (NCBI taxonomy): domain Eukaryota; kingdom Metazoa; phylum Arthropoda; class Insecta; order Lepidoptera; family Geometridae; genus Ectropis; species Ectropis grisescens. Next base: position 14,626,081 of record CM029770.1, on the reverse strand, counting down.
GGCTCCACGTGATGCCTCGCCCAAAGTATCATTTATAAAACCGTTTACTTTAATATAAAAGAAGATACAGGAACTAAGGTGATGAGATGACTTGACACATTATTTAAATTTAAAACAGGTTGGCACGTCCGATTTTTTATCCGTTATTGGATTGTTTTGTCGGCTTAATATTTTCGGTTCGTTTTTGTTTTGCAACTTTACAAAAAATATTGCACCATATGGGGTCTTATCGTTGCTGAAAGAGGCTGCTTAATTAACGCTCAGAAAACATATGGCCAATTTATTTGCTAGCTCTACTAAATGGGCACAGTTGGCACACATTTTAAAGGTGCAATAAAAACAGAAATTATTAACTTCCTTGAGCCACAACAATTAATCGTTGTTTAAAATACACATATAAACAAATTAAATATTTTACTGCCTATGAGAGTGCACACTAGGATGACTATAGAAGTATAGAGCAAAGATTGTCAGTCTTCTTATAGTTTACGTGTAGAGCAACATAAAGTTCTGGTGTATCGGTTACTAACTAGAAAACGAGTTATTGTTGTCTTCATTTGGCAAGACGTCTGTGCTGCGATTAATCGTGTTTGTTATTCAATTTTCTCTACATTCAAAAGCGCAAATGCATATGCGTGGTAAGTCACAACCTGCCCAAGAGCGGGTTTCTCGACACGTCGAGGCAACCATCTGGTGGGCGAGAGCTTTTTTTATTTTCCAAACGTGTCGTCTTGGATTCTCGTTTTTTGCACTGGCTGGCGCTCGCTCCTTTTCTTTTTTATATTGGCAAGTTGCAGTTAACAGGTGGCTCGCCGCCGCCCGCGCAGGTGAGACCTGAGATTTTAACTCGCGTCAGGTTCATATTAGTGTGAAAAATTACGCATTCTGCTTACTGTGTTTCCAGATTTTGGTAACAAAAACGGACGCTTCTGAATAACACTTTGATGTGCATTTAAATTTTAAATTTACAACACCACATTAGATTAAAATTTAACAAATCGTCTTCAGTGTTAACAATTAATTGTATTTCATAGTTCCACATGTCAGCCTAATACGTATTTACCTAATTAGCGACCCCTAATGTAGCAACAGCTAAAGTTAATCGGGAAGCTATTCAAACTTTAATGTAAGCATGTTTTGGCTTAACAGGTAACAGGTATTAGCGTGGCATTAGTGTGGACTTATGTGAAAGCTTGAAAAATTGTACCTATTACAGCGAGCGCACTCAATAGGCTCGCAGACTTGCACCGTTAGACTCCAGATCACGACGCACCGGATTATTTGAGAACACAAAGAGATCGAGCGCCGAGCGACGGACGGACACAATCACTCATAGCGCGGGATTGTCATACGTGCGACAGCGACGCGCGTCGATCACCGGCCGACACGCTCTGTCGCTCCGATTAGTTAGAGGCTTGAATCGACCAGCTCATCCACTGACAACCGTACGTAAACATCTTAGCCCAATAAACTGTGCATACTACGTCTCACTAATATGAATCTATGCAGCCACAAATAAGGCGCGCGCCTTTGAACGCTGATGATGTGTACGACAAGTGCAGTGACCCGCGACAGGTCTGCCCGAGAGCGATATGACTCGCTCAGTACCAAACTAAATCGCTTTATATTTATCATCGAAACGAAACGAAAGGTATTATAACTCGAACAAAGGTTAAACAAGGAAAAGCAGACGGACACAATCGTCAGTGATTTCGTAACAATTTCAGAAACTTTCTACAGAGCAGCCGTAGAATTTATTCTGATTGTCCGAAAGAAAGCTGTAAAAATCGTTCACCCATAAACCGAAATATAGGTTAAGTCTCTCAAAAATCGTTCGAGATACCGTAATCTCTCTCGTCCTTTTATTTTGTAATTTCTTCTTACCACCAATTTTGAGCAGTCGTTTAACATTTTAGGGCTCATTTTATGGGCACGGCTCTGATGAACATCCTCTTTTATGTTTTGACTGCTCGGTTACGAATGTCGACCGCTATGCAATTCTGTAACGCATATACGAGGTTTATTGTGACCTCAAAAGATTATTACGCTTCATGGTAAAATTTTATGCAACCGAAAATTAAACAAAATATAGAGGAAAAAGTTTGCGGAATAAACGATCGTAGTGAATAAATGAGTGTCATCATCGTCTTGTAAGCTGTGAGTAAGATTCATCCAGCAGCGTATAATAAATAAGTAGTTTGAGTGAATAAACAATAGATTTGTTAGTTTAGTGCGGGCGCAGATACGCGGCGCGCCGGTGGCGAGCGCGTATTGTCGGGGCGGAGCACGGGAGCAGCCGGCGCCCACGCGCCTGCGCCTTGTCCGTGTCAACGGTACAACGCTCCACCGCTTAAATATCTTACTTTCACAATTGTAATAAGCCAACGTCAAGAACTCATCATGTTGAACAACAATAAGGCACGCGCCTCGCCGCTCCGGCCACATGCTTCGACAACAAGTTATAAATATCGACCCGGAGCCTTTGTGCCGTGATCTCGTTACCTACAACTGTCGTGATTCATTATTTTTATAGATCATCGCTGATACCTTTACTTAAACTAAGTTGATGTATAAAACGTGCGCTTATTGTAATTATTGATACGATACTATCCTAATTGGCGATTAAAATTCGAATTTCTCATCGATACCCATCTTACGGATTGAGTTATTATACCGAGCAACATAATATTTTATAATGTTTTCGCGTAGGTATACCTGAGATGTCAGAATCAGAACGCGTTCCTGTACCCTCTATTATCATACTAGAACATTTTGACATCCTCTGCATTCAACAATAAACATCATAGAAGTATTTATAACAATAGCTCAGAGATATATGATTGTAATAAAATATTTGAAGGCGGTAATAATAAAATATAACACATGAAGGTAGGTTGGTGATGGCTGACCCGATAACCGGAGCGTTTAAGATATGCAAATAAAAACTTTCATTTCGTGCCGCGAACAATGGCCCTGAATTCGCGGGGGGTTTGTCTAGTTAACAGCAGATAATGTTGTGATGAATAATAATGGTGTGAAAGCTCATTGAACAGTCATTTGTACTTTATTATCGATGATAACCGCCATCTTGAATGCTGCGATTGTTTCATGTTTGGATGTAGGTAGGTCTTTGTAGAGATACGTTTGCGAAGAAAGCTACGGGTACTTTCATCTTACAAAACTAAACTATTTTATCTTTTGATATTGTATTTCAAAACGACAATATTTTGTGACTACAACATCAAACGTTACCAAAAACAAAGCCCTACTGACTTTATCAATAATTACGGCCTATTTACGGTTGTTATAAGGTTCCCTAATATTTAGATGCAGTTTCATGCACATGAGTTTGTTTGTACTAAATATTGTGCACCTAACTTGATCGAACTGTTGGGGGTTCGTTGTTCCAAAAAACCATAGTAAATGTCGCTAATTTAAAAATACTAGTACCTGGGTGACAGAGCTTTGCTCGGTTACTTAGATACATAAAGATTTACTAAAAAATAACTTAAAAAACGAAAGGCGGCTGCCTGGATTCGAACCCGAATCTACCTACCATATATAATGACCGCCCAACTTCCCGACTGAGCAATATACTATGGCGCGACGTCGCGAAATTACCATCGCATTCTAATGTTTAGGTAACAGTTTTTAATTGTCCAAAAAACCACATAAAACGGCGTTTTTTTTTTAAATAAAACCTGGCTAGATCGATTTATCATCCCCGAAACCCTCTGGATACATAAATTCATAAAAATCGTTCGAACCGTTTCCGAGATTCAGATTATATATATATATACCTACAAGAATTGCTCGTTTAAAGGTATAAGATATAATACTAGTGCTCAAGTGCGAGTTAGAGAATGATGCATATCCTCGAAAGATGTATTTATTGGAACATACTGGTTTGCTCCCAATGTTTTCCTTCATCTCCTTTAAAGCCAGTTGTGATAAAAATCTTGTACTATAGATATTATGCAATAACCTACATTACTTTTAACTAGTGCACTAACGAATGTCTGTTATACGTTCGTGTGCTCTGAGACTGCTGACTAATATCCACTCAACTTCGCAAAAAGACTACAACACCAAATCCTTTTCAGATACGACAGCTACAGGACCATCTTGATTGCTCGCTCCATAGGCACATTTCAAAAACATAGCGAGGGCAGTTAACTCGTAGTTATTTGCACCATCCTCGGCTGGGAATTTGCACATATTTCGTAAAGTGATTTTGAGTCTTTTTTTTATTATTATTTAAATTTAGCAACTCCATAGACTCCGGGGTTCGTGGCCTTTGTCATTTGTTTTCTTTACATAAATCTTGGATTAGGAAAAGAAAAGGAAATAGGGGGAGTAAGGAAATATTTTCATTCTAATTCTAGGCCTATTTTATTTTCTAAACCGATTTTGAGTCTTAAACATTTTTGTGTGACAAACATCATAATAAAATAAGCTTTTGTTATATAGAAAGAGAATGTGTAACCTAAAGCACACTCGATTAGTGGCGTGAATCTATGCAAAATCGACAAAATTACCGCCAGAGAAAACTACAACATCTTAGTCAGTTTTTCTACCATCAATCTCTAGTCAAAACTCCAGTTTGAAAGGCAATGTTTCAAAATAAATCACTGGGCAACGAGATCTTCGTCTTAAATCTCTGGGCGACGTAAAAAGCTGAGCTCAGCAGTGGTTTAAAGTCCACATTTCCAATAAGCTGAGAAGCACTGTGGTGCTTTGGAAAACCATGTTGGTTACTATCAGGCACGTGTATTGTTTATCTCGATACGTTATCTAGAAAAAGCTATTTTATCTTATTGAGACCCTAGCCACCACATGGTGATCCGTACTCTTTGTAAATATTTTTTTTTTAGCTTTAAACACAAGGTTTAATTTCTATCATGTGTGCTACGGACAGTAGATACAGCGAGTATGATGTGTCATGGGAACACAGCCATTCTCGACCACATTTGAGGGAAGAGAGTGACCCAACGGCACAAAAACGATACCGCAAAAGAAGCCTTTAAGCGAACATGAATACCTACTCAAGGCATATGCGCAATTTTTACTTCTGATCTATCTATTTATGTAAACTAAAAAATAAAACCCAACTAAAAATTGCTCAAATTAGCACAGTATGTTGATTTTGACGCTCCTCTCATTCATAAACTCTAGAACCACCACATTTGTAAAAAATTAAAAATACGAGCGTTAATAAATATGAATCTTAAATTGATATGTTTCATTTTCTTTTCAGTGAAGACATTATGCGTCCTCCATTATGTATATACTTTAAAGTAAAGATAAGTACAGAGCAAGAAAGTAGGACCAGAATCAAGCCGTCGAGATTGCAAATGGCTTGCTTGTACGATTGGTCTGTGACTGAATGACTCATAAATATCTTGATTAACAAAACTGATCACAGATTTGTTGAAGCTAAAATGTACCGAGATAATTAGCAGTTGTCTAAAAGATGGCATAAGTTCGTCTTTATTAAAAAATGAAAGGGTAACATATCCAGGGTTAATAAAAATCATTTATTAATCAAATTGGTCACACGTCATACAAATCATTGGTTTTCAATTAAAATTGTACAATACTGTTTACTACTGTAATAACTTCAAGATATAATACTGTAATTTAGAATCTCTAAATAATAATAATTAACGAATAAATTTCAAAATTCAAAAACGAGTAATAACCTAAAATTTACCGTTTTTGGAGTTTTCAAAAGGTCAAAAAACGATATCCTTCTGATCATTTTGTTTTCCGTCCGTTCGTCCGTCTGTCAGTCAAAACATTTATTTCAGTAACGTATAGAGGTATCTAGTGAAATCAAAACCATGTTACTCGTGACTCAGCACTCTTGAGTAAGTATAAGGTTTTAACTTCATTTTTTCTAATGTCTTTTTGAGTTGTAAAAAGAAGAAACTTTTAGGTTAAAAAAAAAAAATACAGCAGCCACAAATAAAATGTTTATTTCGACACCCACATAAAAACTTAAAGAATAGTTTTCCTAGACCTAAAACTATAAAATTTGGCAGACAAGTGTATTTCTTGTATTACAAGTGTAGTGAAAAAACAAACAACACCACGTTTATTCTTAAACGCTAAAAAATATTTTAAGATGGATGTTGATAATCGACAATTAATAATTAGAGGTAATTACACACTTTATATACCTACAAATTTGTACAGAACCCGCAGTAGACGAGTCTTACCTGCACTTATTAAGGTTATTTTGTGAAAGAAACCTATGACAGTTGCCTTTATGACTCTACCTAACGAATCCCCTAAAATGTATAATCTCTTACTAGTGATGGTACTAGTAAAAGATACACAACTATCTGTAAATCAGTTACAAGGACTGTAAAAATATTTAAAATGTTAGGTGATCTATTTACTATTGTAAAATTTGCGTTCGCATAATTTCAGCATTTCAGTCTGAAGTTACGTAACGAGCTCAACTTCACTGTTGATCGTTTTTCTTTCGTCTAAGTTGGTTTTTGTTTTAATCATAAGTGCATTCTGTAATTATTTACCTACCCAAAATTATTTTCGTCGTTTTTTTTATCGAGCCTAGGTGAAGTTAAAACAATTTAATACAATGTTGTAATAAGTACTAATTACGAGTAGTTCCAAATTTTGATATAATGTATTATTTGTGTAAATCGTGATTATTTTGTAACTTCATGCTAATGAGGCCTTATTTTTGCATGCCCGAAAAGGGTAGATCTGTTGTTTTTACATCCCTTATTTATAAGATCACCTTTGTACACAGTTTTGCAATAAATGATTCTGATTCTGCAGATTTCCTTGTTTCGCTACCTCGCTATCAGGTGCCTACTATTTTTTATACGCTTGTCGGCACTCAGAAACTTTTTGTGCACGAATTGTCACTTACCAACTCCTACCAACCAGATCACGCCCGACACAATGTCTGTCGTGTACTTTTTGCAGACCACGAATACACTGTTATATCGCAGTCAATAACTTCTGGAATTCTATAACTATAGACTGAAATTGTGTCTAACGCAACGCCCATACAAATTAAGTCAGTGACTAAGAGCTTTCTGTAATAACAACTTATCGCGACATTCCTACATTATCAACTCAACAGAGTTAAAAATGATAGATAACCTCTTTATTGCGTTTAAACAAAATACAAGAAAACTTTAGAATAAAGTAGTAGATAGTAAAAATTAATCGCCAAAAATCCCGAATATTAGCCTCATTTAAATTTTGATCGAATCCGAATATTAGTCTCATTTAAATTTTGAAACATCAAAATAAAACATATTAACGATTACTTTTAAATTAAAGTTGGTTTTTGATTTTGATGGCTTATTGAGTTATTATTAACTTTAATAAAAGTAGTAGTATATGAGATTATATTTTAAATTAAAGTTGGTTTTTTGGTTTCGAGAAAAATGATCCCACTACGAGTAATACTATAAACGCGAAAGTTTGGATGTATGGATGGATGGATATTAGATAGATAGATTAACTCTTTATTGCACTTAATATAAAAACAAACGAAAGTTACTTATAACAAACAAAATAAAGTAGCAATTGGCAACCTTATCACTAAAAGCGATCTCTTCCAGGCAACCATAGGATGGAAAGAGAGATTTGAGAATAAGGAGGATGGGGAAGTACAAAAGGAGTGATTAATACTTCTGCAATTAGACAATAAAAAAGATTTTAAAAACTAAAATACCAAATAATATATTGATATACTTACACAGTAATTATACATCCTAATACATAAATACGAATTAAATAATATACTAATACATACAAATAATTAGATATGATATATATATATATTAAACATTGTGATTTTAACTAGAACATCAGCTTCAATTGGGTAATGACTGCGATAAGTATATTTCTTTTACTTGGTTCTTAAAAACAACGTGCGATTGAGCTTGTCTAATGGTCACAGGCAAAGCGTTCCACAGCTGAGCTGCCTGAAATGCAAACGACTTGCCGTAGAACATTTCACTACGTGCGGATGGTGTTTGCAGAAACAAATTGTTTTTCGATCTAAGAGGCCGAGAGTGCGCATCGCTGCAGAAACTGAAAAGGTCATGTAAATAATGCGGAGACAATGGGTTAAACAACACGTTATATGTAAGGGACAAAATATGAGCATTCCGACGAAAGCGAATGGGGAGCCACTTGAGCTGCATACGAAACTGAGAAACGTGATCATATTTGCGTAAGCCAAATATAAATCTTATGCAATGATTTTGGAGGCGCTCAAGTTTATCTAGCTGATCTGCTCTGAGATCAAGATAGCAAACGTCTGCGTAGTCCAGGATGGGAAGAAGGAGAGATTGCGCAAGCGCAACTTTAGTAGCAGTAGGTAAAAAATTGCGGAGTCGCCTTAAAGATCCCCCAGATGCGAACAATTTGCAACTGATAGATTTCAAGTGAGGCTCCCAGCACAACGTGCGATCAAAAATCACGCCAAGATATTTCTCAGATATTAGTTACTCGTTCACGTAAAAACTACTGAACGGATCAGGCTGAAATTTGGAACATAGATAGATAATAGTCTGGAAGAACACATGGACTACTTTAATACCGAAAAAAAAACAACGGGAACTACGCGGGTAAAACCGCGGGCACTGCTTGTCATTAAAATTGTATTATGTGAATTAAATTTATTTTTCTGAATTACTGCGTTATATTTATACATGTGAATTGTCGGTTTGTTTGTATATTACAGTAGCTATTTGTAATCTTGGTATAAAAAATGGAAGTTGATATGACAACAAGTTTTCAGAAATTATGATTATTTATTTACTTAGGAAACTCGTAATGGCCAATTGAGGAGAACATCTGTTTTTACGATCGTAAGGTTATAGGTTCAAACCCCACCTGTATTTGGCCTAAACAATAAAGGAAAACATCGTGAGGAAATCGACATATTTCTAGAAAGATGTCTTTTAAGAATATGTGTCATCCAGGAAGCTGCACTTGACCAGAGTGGTGGACTTGGTTTGACATTCTCCTTGTGAGAAAAGGCTCAGAGTCCCACCAGTGGGAACATAAAGTGGACTGCTAATGCTACAATTGTTCGTTAGTTTCAGTCCGTAAATATATTTTGACGCACATAATTCTTGCAAAAAAGCCATTTGTCTTAGTTGGTCATTAAATTACCAGTCGCTGAGCTGAGCATACGATTCTCAACCTACGACGTGGCGGCTACGTTTACACTCAATTACACAATGTTACTAATGCCTGTTATTACATGTAGCACATCAATATTCAAACGATACTGTTAGATCTCTGCGCGAGCGACGTAGATCACCTCCACAGATCATGGGTGGCACCGACTCTCCCGATACACATAAAAAACTCTTATCTTTATTATCTCATTGAGGAACGAATTCGAGTAGGTAATACATCTATAAAAAAAGACAGTATTTATGACCGTGATTTATGACTGAATCTCTTTTGGTGTCATAGTTTTGTGTAATCCGTCGTAAATGTGTTTAGATGTTGTGTCCAATTGGTTGATCGGATATCATAACACAGGTGACTAATGTATAAATTCCAAAAAAACAATTATTGTACAGTTTATTCAGTAAATAATCACAATTTTTCAAATTTGTTTCATTTCTTGATCTTCTATTTTATTAAAGCCAGATCACAAACAGTAACGATGACATCGAAAACCGACAGACACTTCACTTATTCATAGACCACTGTAGGTATAAAGATAATCAAGATGATCAAGCCTATCATCATTGGTTAAAACGAGAGTTATGGCAAAAATAAAATTCCAACATTTCCAAGCTTTCCAGTGCTTGAAGGCAACTAATTGAATCATACCTACTTAATTTTAACGTTTTTAATTTAAGATGTGATGTGATACAAAGCTGATTTTAGATTTGAAAAATGTTGCGAATGTTAAGTAACTTATTATCACGGTACATGAACTGTTTGATATCTTATATCTTTAAAGTTTAGACGGGCAATTATTGTATATAATATAAAATTATATATCTATTTATATATAGAATCTGAATTTCGGACACGGCTTGAACGATTTTCAGGAAATTATGTATGCAGGGGGTTTCGGAACGATAAATCGATCTAGCTAGGTTGTATTAAATAAAAGAAAATTTTATGCGCGTTTTTACACAAATTAAAACTGTTACATTAACATTAAAGTGCGATGGTAAATTTCGCAACGTTGCGCGACAGTATAATAGCTCAGGCGGGAAGTTGGGGAGGTCACGAAATTGTAGCTCCGGGTTCGAATCCAGCCAGCTCCTCTTTTTTTAAGTTCCGTGTTTAAACCAAAACTCGGTGACCCAGACTCTTGAGATCTAATGCATAAGCATAAACAGTTCACTTTTCGTGCTCAGAGCTGCGAATCGGGGCCTTCTTTTACAAGGAAAGAGGAAGGCTATACTTGCATAATCTACAACGCGCACCAAGTACGGATTGTCAGATGACGCGTGTCCTTGAAAGATGAAATTCTTGGAACATGCCCTTTTCCTGACAATGCTTTCCTTTATTATAAAATCCAGTAGCGATAACAAACTTGTTCATCTGTACTAGGAACATACTTAGAGCTTCAGGTGCGATTCAATCCTCCAACATCACAATAATTGTAAATACAAAATTTCTCCCCACTTGGCAACCTCCGTATATAATCATAGTTTGTGAAAATACCTACATTTCACATTCCGTTTTTTAAACTCAGATCACCAATGGCTACTATACCATAACACACACAAATTAGCACTTCACTAGATACTTAAACAACTCTTAATTTACGTCATAGATTAAAACACAAACAAAAAGGATCAACATTGCTTTCCAACGGTCGAAGGTATTGATACCCATATTAAGGAAGTTGTGAAAAAGAAATGTAATTTGCCATTTTGTTAGCAGCCATTTGAGAAATACTTGATTTTAACTTAAAAGCTACGATACCAAAACGTATTCCCTATTCGAAGGATGTTTCCAACATTACTTGTAGGTACTATGGCATATGGTCTGCTTGATATTGAGATTTGTCGAACCGCCTGTAATTTAATTCAGCACCGAACGGAATCGAATGAGTTACTTTATTCGAGGGCAAGCCGCAAATCAACGATTGTAGATGCAAACATTGTAAAGAGAGCACGCCTGAGGCCATTGCCTCCAAGCTCGACAGTATTTTGTCGTCTTATTGTCGTCAGCGCTTTACTTTGCAACATTTTTACACGCAGCTATCAATCTACATTAATGTATTGGCATCTAACTTTCCTCTACCCCGTTATCCACCTAATTAATTGAGAAGGTGCTCTACTAAATATTAACTGGACTGATTTACAAGGCCCTGTTGACCATTAACCAATCAACTAAGCTCGGTTAACATTGTTGTCTTATTTCTATTTAGACAGCGAAGTAAAAGTTTTATGAGGAAATTATAATGTATTCAAAGAACATGGGACATTCATTTTACTAAAAGTTTTTTTTGGTAATTTTTATAATTAATTGACGAGTAACTCACATGTAATATGGTTGAACCGTGCATAATGCATACCTATCATAGGTGAGTAATCCGCTATTTTATTTAAAAAAGGTAACAACCGCGTTACTTGCCTGGGTAAATTTCCAATAAATCTCTACGAAATTACTACGTCTCGCGTTTCTCTTCGCAAATTCTTTTAAATAAAACATATTTTCAAAAATATACCTTTGTAACACAAATTTCAAATTTTGTCCTGATTGATGTGATTGTTATTTTTTTGTAGGTACTATTTAAATAATATTGGAGCTTGCTACGTGTCATCACTTATATAACTTCTTGTTTGCCAATCAAAAACACCATCTACGAATACGTAGCCAGCGAGGTGGATTATGACCTTGGCTCTCTCCTTGCAAGTTCATTGTGTTATTAGACACCAAGCTCCAGCTATAGGAATATAAAACGGACTGTTTATTATGCTATTGCAGTTGACCTCCCATGACTTCAGTTGCCTACCTTACGTTGGGCTGGCGTAAAAAAGCGCAGGATCCTACTAAATTAAACATACCAACTCACCACTTACTATGTTTGCTCAACAAGGATAAACCAGAAAATTTAAAAATTTATATTTATGTATCTTTATACATATAATTCTACTGTATGTGTGTATGTCACAGAAATTCTCCTAAACGGCTGGACCGATTTGAATGATTTTTTTATATGAGTTTGGGTGGCGCCCTGAATGGTTTAGAAGTTTAAATTTACAAATCAGCCTGGCAGAGGGCGCTGTAGAGTCCGCTAATTTATTATAAAAAAGTGTTTGCTAAATACATTTATTTACCGAATGCATGTATTAGATCCGAACTAGTACAAGTAACTGTATCTGTAGAACTATATCTTGATACCTCATGACTACGCCCTTTAAGAAAACAAAATTCATGTTTAAAAGTAACATACATAAAAAAAAAATCTGAGCATAGGACCTGCCGATAGAAATGAAAACTTATTACTCGGAATTTGAAAGCTCACTTTGGACGCTATGCGGGTGAAACCAGAGGTCGCTACTACTCTGCAGTAAATCATGGCCGTCTAGATAAGTCTTCTAAGGAAGACATGCTTGATACACTTTAGTAACTATATCACACCAAATGACGAAAATTTACAAAATTAAATTTGCGGTCGTGCTTTTGGAGGGGAACAATTTTTTTCGGGTATTTTTATTTGAGGAGGTATACCCACTAATTTGGTTTTAATGCCATTTGCTTGAACCGGTCTTTATTTTGATATAAACCACCTTAAACTTAAAATTCTTTCATGTATAAAAATCGTTAAATGTATGCTATCGAGTGCAGTTTTTCTGTCTTTGTTATATTGTATACAATTAATGTAAAATATAAAATCACTATGTCTTCCTTATAATTTAAGATGTAATAAGTAGCTCTATAACACTTAAGAACTCGAAAAAAATCCGACGAAGTGTCAAAATTGTTAGTTTGCATTTCAAACACATTAATTTAAACAAACGATACCGCCCGAAGCGTCTTAAAACGTTCTTAAGAATAATGGGCTTAAACAGGAACAAGTAATGCGGCACTTCATATGCCGAAGCGTAAACAAACGCACTTAGGTAACCTGACACCCGTTTTCCCGCCAAAATTGTAAACGTGAGTCGCCGAAAGTGAATCAAGCTGTTAGTCTTCTAAACATGGTCATCTAGGTAGGTATGCGTTAGCACCTGAATTTTTTTCATTTACGAGCGTGACGATGATCTTCATTCACAGTTCAGGAAAATTCACACATACAGTTCTGTGTGGTGCCCCAAAAGAAGTTTTCACTCCAAAAATAGGTCTTTAAACAAATGAGGGTGTGTGTGGATGTGTACGTGTATGTGTGATGTCTGTGTAAAGTGTATATTATTGGGTCCGATCATAACAGGGCAAAGTCTTGTGAATTATGCAATGTTTTCTCTTGATGCATCGTATCGCATCGAAATGTGATGCAACGTTGTTGTTGCGTTAAATATCAATGGATGCGTAGTTTTACATCTCGGGATAAAAAATGCACATAAATTAATATACATATTTTCCCTTTAATAGCCGTGTGATTAATTATGATGGATCGCAGCATTATTTCACAAACGCATTACCGATGCCCTGTTACCGTCGATTTTTTGAAATGCAGCAGGATGTGACGTCAATTGCCACACTTGCTGTAAACGTTTCAATGCGTCATGTTAACTCTATTAAACCCCACAGACTAAATGAATGTCGGTAAACATAGTCAAAAGTCCAATGAATATTGTCTCGGACGTGTTATGTTTATCCGTATTAGAACTACTTGAGCGTAATTATTGCAAAAAAACATTTATTACTCAATAACTAGAGGGACCTACGTACTTTTCATTTCAATCACAACCTTTTTTCACTTTGTTCAACGAATATTTCTACAATAAATAGAAATTATAAATACATCATCAATCATTTTACATAAGAGTTAATAGCTAACACATAAAAACAAACCAAAATAAAATTAAGTAATTTATTTTAATGAAGCTAAAAAATGTAATTGTCATTAGAACTTGTAACACAAAAAAATTTATGCAATTGATATTTGAAAACGAACAACATATTTTTATTTAATTAAACTTTTCTCAGACGTAATTTTAATATTTAGATAATCAAACTAAAATTATATTAATTCAAAACAAACAAAAAAAAATAGATTCTCAAACACGTCTTTCCTTAAAAAAATAACAGTTAATCAGATTTATTTTTCATGTTAACAATTGGGTTTCAGAAGGGTAATATTCAATTTAAAAAATAGTAGTTTTGATGCCTGGTCTACTTTAAGTCTATTTCGATGTGGCGATGAGTCCAGTGCCACTAAACATGCGCTCGCTGGGTACACTTGTTGGTGGTTTAACTAAGCCATAGACAAATGGCGCTAAATTTAAATAAAAACTGAATATTCGCATTCGCATCCGCAAATGTCCAAAATATGACATTCGTTACAACACTAGTGTATACTACACCTAATATGTCAAATTTAAACAAGTAAGGATAAGCTTATCATTAATGAAATCTCAAGACTTTCAAATCTACAAAAACTGAAACTTAAAACAAAAAATTCCGAACTGAGACCTCTGAAAACTGAAACCTTTTGTTAGCTTAGCATTAAATGTTTATATTCACAGTTGAAAGAGTCCTTATATTTAAAAATATCATCACACAAAAAAAACTTTACTTTATTCATTTTAAAATTTTAATACGGTTTTTAAAGTAATTTGCATAGCGATTATAAGTTATGTTTGTAATTTAACCTACTATTACAATGAAGCGTTTACAACAAAAACTTGTCAAAAATAGTTAATGGCAATTTGATAAAATATTCAATACTCACTTAACTACAATCACTACAAATCGTCACTGTCAATAATTGACATATTTTCTCATACATAGTTCATAATTTGCCATTGTACCTCTAAAACCGACTCATTCTGCAGTATCATTTTTCATGGATTAGTAATAGTCTGTTCGTTAGGTTCCACAGATGGTTTCGTTCGATACTCGAATATTTGTTAGTTATTCAAAAATATTCGCCCTCGTTATTGATTTGTGCAGCGCGGACGGCGTGAGCTGTTACCGCCGTAGTTGCTAAAGGAATTCAGTTATAGCACCGTGATCGACATCTGAAGGATTGCTCAAAAAGGGACAAACTAGTAGAGTAAACACATTTTGTTGAAGTGAGTTTCTTTAACCTCATTGAACACTTTTTTTGACAGTGACTGTTTTTTTTTCACATTGTACAGTTCAGTTCTATCGGCAATCCATTTTACTGCCAATCTTAAGTTTGATGAAATAATTCGGTAAATTTGTAAATTTACAAACTAGTATTTGCCTATGACTTCGTTCACGTAGAATTTAGTTGAGTTGATTCAGACAAAAATGAATGCCTAATAATTTCTGCATTTTCGAGATATATATTGAACCTATGAAGTACCTATTCTAGACCGTAACAAATCTGCGTTCCTAATTTCCCTCTTATACATATTTATATTTATTTCAAATGGATTGGGTTGGGTCACACCTATTATAAATGCAAAATTTTTAATAAATTAACGTTTGGGTGGTTGTTGATCAACAACTTTGTAAGAATTAAACGGAAAGATTTAAATTTGGAACTCAGATACACTGAGTTGCTCATATACGTAGGTTACGTTTTTCACACAAAAATTAGAGATTTTAAGGAAAAACTTTTCTAAATTGTATACATACAAAGTCGCAGGCGAAATTAGTTTATAAGATTACTAAGATTGTGGTCTCAATATGAACGCTATAGTGTTTTGTGTTCATTTGGTGGTTCAACATCTTTCTTCTGCATTTGAATACTAGTGCCAGAACTTGGGAAACAATCATTATTTATATTTACTAACATATAAGTACGGGGTACCGGTCCATGAGAATTAAACCTAATATTATTTTGAAATAATTGCTCAAATTTATTTAAATTATTTCCACGCACACTTTGATCTTAGCCAAAGGGCAAAGACGGGAATATTTATTTATGTATTTTATTTTCGTAAGTTTATACAGCCAAAGGTGTATTACCAAATCACGTGACCACAATGTTCTTATGATTACTGCCTTGGATTGGTTAACGGTTTAGTAGAAAAGCTAACAGCTAAGCTAAATTGGTTAAAAAGTGATAAAAAAAACTGTTCTAGCCTAAATCTTCCAGGTGTGCGTTCTACATCAACGATCATATCACGACATACCAGCAGGTGAGTTATAATAGTGATGGCGACACGAGAACTTACCCATGATTAGAAAGAAATAGAAAGCAGCGTTGAATTTCAAGGTTGTAAAATTCCTTTACCACAGGCCTATTCCCAGTTCTATCTATCCACAGTTTATGTACGTCAACCATAATTTGCACAGATATCGACTTTCGATGCGCAGCAGATTGTAATGTCGCAGTTAATATGATGGACCGATGACTTTCATATCTCTCAGGTGGCGTTTAATGCAGACTCGTCATGTTTATCGAGCCTAACCTTCGGATTAGCAGACATTACTGAGCCAGCGTGAGCTCAAACCACTATTAAATGGTATATTAGCAATTTTTCTTGTACAAATATTGTCATTTTTAATATAAGTAGACATAACTTGTTGGGTTATGTAGCAGCGGCGTTGGCTAGGGAGAAATTGTAATTTTAAATTTATGTTAAACTAATAGAAAATCTTTCAAGGGAAGAAAATCTATATATTTGTTTTTTATATTTGTTTGTTTGTTTGAACGCTAGGATCTCGGGAAGTACTGGTCCGAATTGAAAGATTATTTTTTTATTGGGTAGTCCATTTATCGAGGAAGGTTATTAGCTATAGAACATAACGCTACTATAAATAGAAGAAAAGCATGAATCAAGAATGTAACAAAAACGGGAAAAAATATTCCTTTTTGAGAGTTTTCGTAACGTGCTTTGTTGACATGACAGCATGTGTCTAAGATTGCATCATCATTGAATATAATAAATTAATAAACCTTTGCTATTCAAATCTGTTTTTAAACCTGAGTTGGTACGACCAATTTCCGTTAGGTTGCGTAGCAGGTAGCTGAAGAGGTGTTTTGTTTGAAAGCGAAATTCTCAGGAATGACTGAACCGACTTCACTCATTCTTTCACCGTTGGATATGTACGGGATCCCGATGAGTGCTATATAATGTAACTACGGGCGAAGCCGAGGCGGACATCTATTATAATATATAATGAGGGCGTATATATCATAAATATTAACAGTCAACAGTCCCAGCAGTAGGAATGTAGTCATTTTTTGGTGGGCTGTTTGTGCTAATAGATAACTGCAAATCAGAATTTTCTGTAATCTAATAGATATCCTATTGATCTGAGTGTCACGTGTCGGAGAAAGCGCGGCGAGGAACTCTACCCGGGCGATAGCGTGCGGGCAATTAGTGTAGGGTGTCGGTGGTACGCGACCGCAGCAACGGTCCCGCGTGGTGGCGCGAGCCGGAACGAAACCCGAGACCTGCCCGCTACTTGTGCTCGCACTTCACTGAACATGTGCTTTTCCGGACCCTACGGTCAACCTGAAACTTTTTTTACCCCTTAACGGATTTCGACTTGTTTTAACTTTCACACCTTAAAACTTTGGGTTGAACATTTCGGACAAGCTTGAATGTTAACAAATGGATTTAACAAAAATAGTTTTTTTTTTATTAAATACAGAGTGACGGTACGAGACTAATGGTAAGCAACACACCTGCCCAAACAGCCACGTAACTATCTCAATCTGAACACAAAGAGTCCAAATAACTGCCCAGGAGGTACTGTACTAGGCAGTTACCTAGAGATTTAAGATAATATGTTTTCTCTCCCCTGTAATTTCTCTGGAAACCTTGCCCTTCAAACTGAAATATAGTAATGTTTGAACATTAAGGCTTGCTTGTATAATAACTGGCAAAGGCGTGGTAGTTTCCCAGGTAGACCGCAAAGAGTCCTATGAATAAAAATAAACATGCGATAAAGGTAGTGACACTCCATGTTGACTTATTAACCGACTTCCAAAAAAAGGAGGAGGCTATCAATTCGACCCATATTTTTTTTTTATGTATGTTACCTGATTTCTCGAGAACCTCTGCACCGATTTTAAAATTTCTTTTTGTGTTCGAATAAGATAAGATAAGATAAGATAGCATTTATTGACATATTAAAAACATACATTAGAATTAGTAACAAATTTCATTAGAAACTAATTGCTGAACATAGTATTAATATATCTCGTCATTTGCAAAAAATATAATGTCATTGAAAATATAAAATAATGTACATCACAAAATTAATAAAATGCTGTATAGGGGCATTATTGTTACTATCTATTATATTTAATACTGTTACTATCTAAATTTAATTATTCTATTAAAATAATATCTATATATTATTGTGGTAATATAAGTACCTAGGCACGTACAGTCTTACATAGCCAATTGCTCGTAAGCGTCATAGAAACATCAATACTACTCGTAGTTAAAATTTAAATATTCACCTATGCTGTACAAAGTCCTCTGGATTAAAAGCTGTTTGAGCTGTTTGATAGGTATGCTTCCCGAATGGTCCCATATAAATCTTATCGAAATCGGTCGGGTGGTTTCTGAAATATGAACCATAAACTAAAATTTGCGTACAATTATCTGGATGACATAGTTGAAGATTTTACAAAAGTTATGAAACTCGATCCTGTCAATACGAAATTGTGTAAATGGATTAATAAAAACTTGTTTTTAACCCCCGACCAAAAGGGGTGTTATTGACGTCGATGTCTGATGATGTGTGTCTGTCTGTCTGTGGCACCGTAGAGCTCAAACGGATGGGCCGATTTCGATGCGGTTTTTTTTATTTCAAGGTTAATATGTACCCGTGCGGATGTTCTTAGCTATGTTTGGTTAATGTCGATTCAAGATGGCCGCCTACACAAAATGGTGGACAAAATATTTCTTCACAGCCTACCTCAATATAGGTATCAAATAAAAGGGCTTGACTAGTAAAATACTATACACAATAACAAATTTCAAATCCAAAATGGCCGCCACCACAAAATGGCGAATATTATTATATTTTTCATTACTACCTCAATATGGGTATCAAACGAAAGGGCTTCGCTAGTATAATATTTTGCACTATGACAAATTTCAAATCCAAGATGGCCGCTACCACATAATGCCGAAATACATTTATTTTTTCACAACTCCCTTAATATGGGTATCAAATGAAAGGCCTTGACTATTAGAATGTTGTACAGATAACAAATCCGAGGTAGTCCGGGTTTAATCAAAAAATTTAATTCTGTTCTTGTACACTAAAAAGGGTAAAATAAACAATTTTCGTACAAAAAATTAAACCGACTTCAAAACCATAAATAGGCACTCAAAAGCGAAAAATAAACTAAAATCATTATTATAAGCGCTACTCACTCATCTATTTGAAGTCGGTGCCAGTGAGGTCAAAAATTTAGTAGATTGATGCTTGTAGGCACAGGTAAGTAGTATCTCTATCCACTACCTGTTAGATTTGGCTGGCACCGACTTCAAATAGATGAGTGAGTAGCTCTTATAATAATGATTTTAGTTTATTTTTCGCTTTTGAGTGCCTATTTATGGTTTTGAAGTCGGTTTAATTTTTTGTCCGAAAATAGTTTATTTATTTATAAGTTCTAGAACTGTGTTCGAGAAGATGAAAATATGATTGGCAAAAAAGCAATTTTGAGATTTTGATTATTATTTACAAACTTATAAGCTGTATCACAAAAAAAACATGGCTACCATATATCACTAGATAACTAAGTTCTCAATCTAAATACTAAATGCTAACCTTTACACTAATCTTTATTACCTATTCAAGTGCGAGTGTAAACGATAATACAATCGGTAAGTAAATCTTAATGAGATCAAAACAACAACAGGCCGAGCGAAAAGTTCAGCAATTCATTAACGCCTCATAAAATCTCATTAAATCATATTTAAATTAATGGGGTACACAAATGAGTTATGGTCCGGGGAGAACTCTTTTGTATCAAACCCGTGTATCGAGTTAAGTAACTGAGTTGGCTAAGTCACGTTTAGCTTTATCGATTTAACATGTGAATTTCTCCAAGAAAATGAAACAATAACGTCACATTTGGTGAAATTGAAAACTTGTGAGAACCTTTAGAACTGTCTAAATGTGTCATTGATTTTTTTAAATAACAACAAAAATACTTGTTAAAGAATCCAATCCTAAGATTTGTACTCCATCATAAAACAACGATGTCGTTCTTAGTCAAGTTCGCGGTCAATAGAATATTTATTATCCATAAAAAAAATATAAGTTGTAACCTTTCATAACAAATCCAACACTTCCGAGAGAACAACTAGCGCTGGAAGTTAACTTTCACCAAACTTAAAATCGAAAAATGAATCAAACATTCCCTACGTATTTGCTTAATTTCTTAATAAATTATTATGTACCTATATTAATTAATAACAGTATTTTATGTATAAACAAAAATTGTTATTAATGAATAAAAATATTATAAAACTAGTGGCCCGCCCCGGCTTCGCACGGGTACATACACACACACTTACACCCTTTTTTTGTATCGGGTTTAAAAAAAAAAGTAAAATTATAAAGAAAGTTTGATTTTTTTTTATGAATTTTTTTTATTAATGTTTTTTTGTATTTTTTTATTTTATAATTGTATACATATATAATATTATTTACAAAACAAAAGCCATTAGTTTTAGTGAGTCAGAGCTTCCCTGTAAACGATATTTGAAGTAGTTTTATTTTGTGGCAGCAAAATAAATTGATTTTCAGGAGCTTCGACACGTGATAGGCCAACATACAGTTGGCCATGAGTGAAACATTCTTTTCGTAGGTCGATCCCTAATAATTCGAAGGTTTGGCTTTGGGGCTTGTTAATAGTTAACGCAAAAGATGATTTCACCGGAAACTGAAGTCGTTTAATAGGGATTGGCAGATCAGTTGGAATCATCGGTATCCTCGGTGTATGAGCTAGTTGACCAGCTGCTGGGCTGAACAAAATTTTATCACTGATAAAATTTTGTTCAGCAAGCCGCTGCGAACGCTCGATACTTGACTCTCTAGCACGCGATTGCGACGCGTATTCTCTCCGACTTGCAAGGCGATTTTCAGTTTCTAATGAAGATTCCTCATTACGCCGTATTTTTATTGCCCTCGCCTGGGAACTATGTTTAGAAAGTTGAGATCTTGATCTTTTTGGCATTTTTGGGCATTATGAAAAATAGAAGGAAATAAATAATTAAACAGGCTTTTACTAAATTTTTGCTCATTGAACTATATGAAGTACTAAGCTGTTTTAATAATTAAAATATAATATTTATTATCAGGTAAGTAGTAGGTACTTATTGAAAGAAAATTAAAAATATGGGCTTAGAAAACTACCTTTTACTAAATTTTTGCTGAAATTTTGAACAGGAATACCCATAAAATACTACTATAAGCAGTTTGAATAGTTACATTAAAATATAATATTTATTATCATATACTTATTTACCTACGAAACGAATTCATAATTTTTTCAAGCTAAAATCATACGATCACGCACACGACCGCTGCGTAGGGAGCCGATCGCGCGAGTGAGCCGCGCGGCACTTTATTTTATTACATTGACTCTCCCCATTGAAAAATTATAAAAGGTATTAAAGCCGTCTTGAATATAAAGTAATTTATTTTGATAAGGATTAATACCAAGGTACAAATGAAGAGCCTTTTCAAGAGGCGGCATATGTAAATTAATATTTTAGAATAAAAAACTGCTTACTGTGACATAATGACTATAATATTTAGACATATGCTGTCGCGACACTTTTTATAGATAATGATGAGTTCTGCAAAGTCGTAGTAAATGATTTTGTTCTATCATCAATAGTTTTCGCAGCGCACGCGACGTAAGGAAATTTTCAGGTCTTTTTTTACACCTTATGTTACATTATTGGAGTTTTAGTAAGGATTCCTAATTTTTTTTTTAAATGTAATATAGCCTATGTTACTCGGGGATAATGAAGTTTCAAAGGTGAAAGATTTTGAAATCGGTCCAGTAGTTTCGGAGCCTATTCATTACAAATAAACAAACAAACAAATCTTTCCTCTTTATAATATTAGTATAGAAAAATATTGTAAATGTGTTTTGTTTGAACGCGCTAATCTCTGGAACTGCTGGACCGATTTCAAAATTTCTTTCACCGTTGGATTGGTCGTGATCCCTGTGTGTTATAATAGGTTTTATTTTAACACGGGCGAAGCAGGGGTGGACCGCTAGTTAAAAAATTAAATAGCTTTTGCAACTGACTTCTAGCCAATCTCAACATTTACTTGTACTTTTAATGTATAATTTTGACCAAATTCAGTACACGAATCGAATGACGTATACTGTTGTTGCCTATAAATAAAGCCAGTAGATATTCTTAATCAGATGGCTTTTACAACATAATTATGACCGTTTAGTGGTCGTACCCGAATGCGTGCGGCAATAAATGCTTTGCTATGGAACGATATCGTTCGCCCATTACGTATTTGGTTACTGTTAGCCAGTGCTTTATAACTGATAGGTCGGAACAAAGATTGTATAGAGTATTTATTCTCAGTTAATTGTTCTATAGGTTTTTTTTTAACAACAATATTTTTTTGCATAATGCTACAATAACCCTTATTATGATTTTTAAATGTTATTCGCTGAGCTACTGTCCGGCTCATACGCTTATAAGTACATATTTATAAAGATAGACAGATTATTTAAATGTTGCTTTTAATGTGAAGATAAGATGTAACAAAACCTTAAAAACAAAGTATCAATTGTCGATTTTTTTACTTTTAAAGGTTAACACTTGACCGCCATCTTGCCTGATGTTAAGCGATGATGCGGTCTACGCTTAGAGCGATCTCTTCCGGGTAACCGCAAAATTCATAAAGATTAATTAGATAATGCCTAACTTCGATGCTTGACTTAGAATATGAAGTACTCAGAACTAAATATTAGTTCTAAAATCAACCTATGAGGAGATCTAATGACTACCATTCAATGTCAGAAAAGTAACCACACTGCATTATGTATAATTAAGCAACTTTCTTGCATGATCCGGTATACTTTGCTTTTATTATCAAAGTGAAATAAAATAAAATTGTGTTCATATTTTTCGAAGTTACACAGTTCTATTTTACTGTTTTACTTTTTATAGTAAATATTATTTATGGATATTACTGACTTCTTTGTTTAAAAGAGAATAATTAAATCTGCATAATAATCAGAAATTTACATAAATTTTTCCATAACACCTCAAAAAACAATACGCAAATAGAACGACTCTACAGTTTTATAGTCCGTTTCCCACATAGTTGGAGGTCCGCAAGAAGAAATCCAAGGTGGTTCGGCATCGGCATAAATCGTGGGAAGATCTACATTACCGACGCGAAGTCAAGCAACAAGGCATTAGATCGATGGGGGAAAACCAGGTTACCAGCTAAAGCCAAAAATTGCTATTGTAATGAGAGACATTCGAAACAATCAGATACGCTTTAAATTTACTTAGAACAATCCACTATAAACTCGCAAATAATTTTAATGACAATTAATTAAAATTTTGCAAAAATAGACTTTTATCTCAAATAATGCGCGGTGCCGGGGAACCTGCTAGTATTACAATTTAAACTAAACTGCGGCTACTCCGGCAAGGTACAAAGTACTCGGCACGTGCTCTATTTGGAATGACTGAGTCACCAGCTCGTTTGTGCACCTGAATTTTAACCGATTTCAAAATAAGACTAGTTATCGATATCTATAGACGACAATGTAGAGGCATAGATAGCGTAATACTACGAGTAGTAGTCGTAATATTGTAAAGTAGTTATAGTGTGAGTATATTGTAAAGTAGTTATAGTGGATTTATTACTATGCCCTCGAAACTAATTAGAAAAACAATGTATTTATGTATCCCTTAATAGTTTTTTTTATACGCCAAAAAGGACTCTCACGTAAATCACCAGTGTTGAACCTGTTTCTGACTCTGAGAATTCAAATTAATTATAAATCCTACGTTGCGTAGACATTCGTCGAAACACAACATAGAGTCGGCACTACAGTAAGCTTCGGCGCCTTTGAAACGACGCTCCTTAAATATTTCTTACAGATATTTTATAATGAGCTTACATTATAATATTTTTTACTTCTATTAGTAAAAGAATGTCATAGAAGGTATGTTGGTACGGGACTCCTAGACGTAATTCTATGGAAATGAAAACAAGTTGCAAATATAGGTTAGATGGCCTTAATGATGTAAGCGAAGTGGTTCTTTGTCTGAGTTCTAAGAACCGCGATCCATCTAGCGCTTCTATTAAACGAAAACCTGAATTTAGTATGTCGCAAAAATTGCTAATTTTCTATTCAGCTGTCGTGTTCATTAATGAATGGTTTCTAATAAGATCTGCTTAAAAAAGTAATTTTATGGAGTTTATGAAATAGTTGGCAAAGATTTTTAGGTATCGATAACTAAAATTATTATGTTTTTGTTTGACCGCTGTGCCCATAAAAAAATTCAGTCAATTAAAGCGTCAACATTAAATACGAGTGTACACAGGTTTTGTTCTGGGTTTGTTCGCTAATGAACACGCAGCTTACAAGCTGAACCACGTCTTATCTTTGTAGGTGTATACAAATAATTATTTTGTAATTGTGTGTTAACAGTGAACTCCTCCTAAACGGCTGGACCGATTTGAATGTTTTTTTTTGTATTCATTTGGGTGGCCCCCTGGGTGGTTTAGATTCACAAACCAGCCCGTCAGATGGCGCTGCAGTCGGTATCTAGGTTATTATCCGTGTAAAGTCGGAACGGGACGCCAGTATACTATAAGTAACGAGTTACATAAACAAAGAGTATCACATCATTGATGAAAACTACCAAAAAATTAGTTCTCCGATATAAAGGAAGAGACGGTGGTTGATCGGTCATGGAAATCATCTTAGATGGCTGCCCAAATGCGATTCTGATTACGGTTGTAGACAGCATGCAAATGAGGCGAGCTGCGGATCGATTGGAAATAGATCGTGTGTCGGCGGCGGCCGCAGGGCGGCGCACGCGCACGACCCGCGCGCGCCCGCGGCCGCGGTCGTGGCCCTGTGGAACTGGGGCCTCAGTTTTGAGGAGAAAGATCCTATGCACGTTACTTTTTACAGCTATTACTCAGATCATACGGCGCTGATCTCTGTCTCCGTAGAAAATTTGCGCAATTTTTCCGCACAGGCACGACAAGATCAAACGCTTGTGCAGCTTTATGTGATAGATTTGTATTCGACCGTTATTAGTCAGAAAAAACATCGTCTGGGATTGCTTCTAGGGATCGAATACCTTCATTAATCGAAATTGGTTTAAGATATTAACGAGTGGACGTAACAATTTATTTGTCTGCCATAGTTGGCTACAGTGCCACAACAGTAAATGTAGGATCCTGCAGGTAATTTTTCATTGCGGTAATCTAAAAGCGTCAAAATATTTTATAATACATTGGCAGTGATATGGTGTACGAGTTGTAAGGCAGACGCATCCTTTTTACGATTAAGTGCATAAACAATTAGTTATTACCATAGACTCACTTCTATTATCAAGATTACTGAAAAATCATCTCACGTAAATCCTCAATTCTTTATATATAAAATGTTGTTATTAACTGACTTCCCAAACATAAGGTTTTCAATTCAATTGAATGTTTTTTTATGTTTGTAAATTATGCGTTTAACTCTGCCAAAGGTGGTCTCATATTTTTTTATTGAAATCGGTGAAGTGGCTTTTGAAATATCAATAAAAAACAAAAACTGCTTACAAAGGTAATCTGGATGACTCTTATTGATAATGTCTATGATGATATCATAAAATTATTAAATTTAGTCTAGAGTTAAATTTCAAATTTAAATTGTGTTCTGTGGTGTCTTACAGCATATTCTTTTAATATCTGTATTAGTAAATGTCCACGACAACTTTCGCGTGGAATTTGGAAAAGGACTATAAAAGGAAAAAGGAAAGATAAGGTACTTAGTGTTTTTTAAGCTAGTATAGCAATTCCTATTATTAAATATACTCTATCTGAATTCTAATTTCAGCTTAATCCATTCAGTAGCTACGACGTGATGGAACAACAAAAGTCCTAATATCCAATCACCATTAGTTAACATTTACAACATTACGGAACGATTACCTAACACACTGTATAACTCTGTACCTATTCTAATAATTTAAAAGGGGCACGTTATATAAATTAAATACTTATCTACCAATAGTACCTTACAAATGTTTCATATGTGTAAATTATCATTCCTCAAATTGCTGGGGTCTACAATAGCGCTTTCTAAAACATTAAAATCAAAGCGACAACGTTTTTCATTAATCTCACGTAAAGGTTTCCAATGAAATTGTCAAATTGCCATCGTTGTCGTTGAAAACCAAGTTTGACGGTGAAAGTATGTTTTAAAAACTAAAAAGTGTAAAACGATTTCATGCTGACCTTTTCCATTGTTCGTGTTGTGAAACAAAGAAATCGATGCAGCGAGATACAGTCGGCAATTAGTGATTTCTAATGTCGTAATTTATATGTTTTCATTTGAAGCATCTCGTTTCGGTCATTCCCTTAAACTATTTAAGATGATATCTGGTTTATTATGTTTCTACGAACGCTCATTTGGAAGATAATTTATTGGCACCAAATAATTATATGTTTTAGTAGTTTTGTTATGCAAGTTAATTAGTTATCACTGAAACCATGCCTCTCACCAGACGTTGTGTTTGAGTATTACCGAATAATGTTAAATGTTCCGATTAATAATAGCTTTTGTACTAACGATCAAATATAAAATATGTAGGTACACGCATCAGCGTCTCAAGTAATCATCTTTTTTTTAATGGGACCTATGGCAATAAGCAAGTCGTCTTATTTTTTATTTAATGTGCCATCAAAAGGCTACTTAATGATTGAAACATAAGTGAAATAATTACTTTGTTATCTTAAAAACTTCCCGTGATATCACGACTTTAAAATCACAATTTTGGACTCTCCCAAAAACGCTTCATACAATAACACTACTGAAGCGTGACGTCACTGTGTCGTATTTTCTATGCGGCGCGCGTAAAGTTGGTATGTAAGCTATATTAAATATTGCGTTTCAGGAAGTGGTTTCATAACAAAATTATTACTTGAAATTGAATGGGCTATCCAATGGTAAATATACTCGTATTTTCTAATAATTTCGTACTTTTTCAGATGGTTAGACATCGGTTTGGGCTACCACTGGTAAGGAGAATCAACAATCGACTTGGAATCCCCAAATATCCTCTCTCTATCCTATCCTATCTCTATACCAAGAGAGCATCCTCTCATAAGGTACCCTCTTTGGATGGGTCGGAAGGATCTGTCACCGGTCATTAATTACATATATTGCCACACCCAATTAGGGTCATTATGGAAAACTATTGCATACTGTATATTTAAATAAGACCAACAAATGTACCATAATGTTAGCAATAAAATGATTGAGTATTGAGTATTGAGTATCTTCTTTTATCCTGTAATGTAGAGCAAATTTTCTAATTTCGTTTTATTTCCTGATGTCAGCTGACTTATTATTTGGAGATTGCGTTGCACTCTTATTTATATCGACTGGCTGACATAAGACTACAGCAGTTTTCTGCAATGTTTACAAAGCGACGCCAAAATTTTCTGAAATGTGATTTCTAAGAAAGGATCGTTGCTAAATATATATTTAAGAAAAATATTATTCAGCGCATCCTTAGCAGGATACATTTTGTTTTACTCAATGCAATACTCATAACGTATTGCATGGGTTGTTCGAAATGGCGATAATAATTATTGTATTGCGACCGTCGATGTCAGACACCAATAGTTTGGCTTAAGTACCTACCTGCCACACGACTTTGGAAAAGAAAAAACGTACGTACAATGCATATTATGATGAAACATAATAATTGCCTATTTCATCTAAATGTCCGTCTAAGGTGTCCAAATGTAATTACCAAAAGTCAAAACGGCCCCGCCCACGAGTGCTCTCGCACCGTGAGGTCACATCTCTGACAACCTGCTCACAAAAGCAAATTACACCACTATACTTAGTGGGCCGCTTTTTGGCTATTATCTTTATTATAGGTTTGAACGGTAATGGCTCATTTTTGTTAGTATTGCCAACAGACATCATTGTCCGTGACGCGTGGATTTTCCCGAGCTTTTACTTGACGGAATTGTTATTTAAGGCGCTGGGAAGACCTGAGTGAAATTCACGAATGCAAAATTAAGCTCCGCCCCTTTACAACTCCGATAAGACAGCGCCACACGAAGTTGCGTGCACTCAGTAAAATTATTTGCATTGATGGAAACAAAAGGCTTCCATGCTCATACTCATAGATGGCGCTTTTCAAAATTTTTATTAATTAGAAATGCACGTCTTTTTGCTGTTTACAAATTTTTTTCGTCTGATTCTCTTATTTTTTCTAACGGACTAAGTAAAGTCCTTTGTATATTAAATAAAAAACAAATTGCATAAATTAGCTAAGCCAGGAAGATGAATCACTACATATTAAGTAATCCATTTCTTTAAAATTATTGTACGAATTTTGAAGAAAAACATTCACTGTTAGTGAAGTACAAGTGTGTGTATTTGGGTGACCGAGCTTTGCTCGGTTTAAACACTGAATTATATTTAGATATTAGTGGCGGCCCGGCGGCATTTTTCAGATTTTGCCCCGCCTAAAAAATATTGAAGGTCCGGGGCTGACTAGCAGCACCCTGCGAGTTTACCTTCACTGTTCCCGTTCCCGTTATTTTTCAGGATAAAAGTAGCCTGTGTGTTATTCCAGACTATAATCTTACGTGTTTTCCAAATATCAGCCCGATCCGTTTATACGTGACTTGATGTTTGTCGTGACTGAGCAAAAAACATCCAAACATTGACATTTACAATATTAGTAGGATTGGATACTAATAGTACATAATATAATCATCATTATCATTATACGAGGCTACGAGTAAATAATCCACCATTATTGCATACTACAACTCGGAAAACAAGTTTTAATAATAATACAGCGACGCCATTTCGCTGCTTTGTAACGAAAGGTCCACAAACAAAACAAAACCAAAATCACTTTTATATCATTTTAGTTAGGGCATTCTTTTTATTAACAAGTGATAAAAGTATTTTTGTTGTGACGGGATGAGCAGTAAGTATATGTGCCTGATGGTAAGTCACATGCCTATAATAGCGCAGTGACACGCAGGTATTGGAAAATAAAGAATCCTAATCATTACGTTGCATTATACTGCGCTCGCCACGACTATTATCTACATGTGTTCTAAATTTCTGCCCGACCCAACGTTACGACGTGATTAAGCAATAAACATCCAAGTATCCAAACATCCATATTTTTCAATATATTTCTATCCATATATTGAACATTTAAAATATTAGTAGGATTTCATATCAAAGCCCTGTAATCATACTGTATTTTTTCCTTTAAACCGGAAAACTGTGATGTTTTTAACCCCCGACCAAAAAAGGGTGTTATAAGTTTGACATTGATGTCTGTCTGTCTATCTGTCTATCTGTCTGTCTGTGTGTGTCCATCTGTGGCACGGTAGAGCTCAAACGGATGGGCCGATTTCGATGCGGTTTTTTTAGTTGAAGGTAAATATCTGTGCTGTTCTTAGCTATGGTTGGTTGATATCGATTCTAGATGGCCGCCTCCACAAACTGGCGGACAAAATATTTGTTCACAACCTGCCTCAATATGGGTATCAAATGAACAATAAGAACAATATGGGTTTGCCTAGTAAAATATTATACATTATAACAAATCCAAGATGGCCGCCACCACAAAATGGCGAATTACATTTTTTCACTACTACCCCAATATGGGTATTAAACGAAAGGGCTTGACTAGTAGAATACTATGCAATATGACAAATTTAAAATCCAAGATGGCTGCTACCGCAAAATGGCGACTTACATTGCTTTTTTCGCAACTCCTCAATATGGGTTTCAAATGAAAGGGCTTGACTAGTAGAATGTTTTACAGATAGCAAATCCGAGGTAGTCGGGGGTTACTTAAAATTTTTAATTTTGTTCTTGTCACACTACTGCTTGGCGGTGGAATAGCTGGCAACTTGACTAGTCAAACATTACACACTATGACCAATATAAAATTTAAGATGGGTGCCACCATAAAATCCCGAATTATATTTTTTCACTTCTACCTCGATATAGATAACCAAATTTTCCTAATTCTTTTTTATTTCGTAAGTGAATATGTCTTAAAATACAATACATGATTTTATTAAATCGAGTAAAAATATATATGTAGTTCTATATAGTGTCTAGACATAAGTGAAAATAATCTATACTAATATTACAAAGCTGAAGAGTTTGTTTGTTTGTTTGTTTGAACGCTAGTATCTCGGGAAGTGCTGGTCCGAATTGAAAGATTGTTTTTCTATTGGGTAGTCCATTTATCGAGGAAGGCTATAGATCATAAAACATAACGCTACTATTAATAGAAGCGGAGCATTGATCAAGAATGTAACAAAATCAGGAAAAATATTCCTTTTGAGAGTTTTCGCACGTTTCGTGCTGTGACATGACACATGACAGCATGTGTCTAAGATTGCGTCATTGAATATCACAGATTATATACCTCTTGAATATAAAACCTTTGCTAATCTCCGAGTTGGTACGACCAATTTCCGACAGGTGGCGTAACAGGCAGCTGAAGAGGTATTTTATTTGAAAGCGATATTCTCAAGAATGACTGAACCGATTTCAGTTTTTCTTTCACCGTTGGATATGTACGGGATCCTGATGAATGCTATTTAATATACCACGGGCGAAACCGAGGCGGACATCTAGTAACAAATGAAATGCATTGATTTTGTAGATATTCATTTTTTCAGTACTGTTCCATATGGGGTACCTACAGCATACAATAATATATTTCTATGTTTTCCTTGACACTAGAGCAGCGCTGTGTTTCTTCTCGTTCGTTTAAGAAGATGATCATGATGATGAATCATTATTTCCGCCCCTCAACCAATTATATTATTGCCAGTTTATAACCTTTAAATAATATCGTTTTTTTTTTCAATTTAAGCTTTAAATTGATACAAAAAGTCACATTTTTACATTTATGCGTGAAGTAAACAACTAATATCGGTTTTAAGTTATATTTTCAGCAACAATGGAGATAGACTTTTTTGTGTTATGGTTTTCATCGCACCTGCTTTCGTTCACAACTCCACGAAAAGCAAATTCATCTACTAATACTAAATAAATAAAAAATAAATAATCTCGTAGAGCAGTATAAATGAGCGTAACTTGTAAATATTTTAGTTATTAAACTTGTAAATATTTTAGTTATTATTTTAAACAATGTCACATCATCATAATCATCAGCCGCAAGACGTCAACTGCTGAACATAGGCCTCCCCCTAGATTTCCACAACGAACGGTCCTGCGCAACCTGCAACCATCGGTTTCTAGCGACCTTTATGAGGTCATCTGTCCATCTAGTGGGAGGCCGTCCAACACTGCGTCTTCCGGTTCGTGGTCACCACTCGATAATCTTTTTTCCCATCGGTTGTCAGTTCTGTTGTTAGATGTCAACGATTTTTTACTCTATCTTTCTATTTTCAACTTTTCAGGAATCTGTTTATCAGTCTGTAGATGATTCAGATGCGCTTAGTGTAAGTAATCAGTTAGGTTCACAATTTAGTTTTAAATAGGTTCAAATTTCGTTTGAACCTTTGTGTATTTTTCCAAGGGCAACTAACTGTACGAAATTGTCATTAGTACTAGGTTTAGCGGTGAAGGAAAACATTGTGAACCGATTAAAAAGCTGGCTTATCGATCAAACTTTTTATAGTTTTTATATAGTGATGGCAAACTCACAATAAAATTGTAAAAAATTGACATTGTTCATTACAATTGTAATAAGTACATATATTTTAATTTTTGACACTTATTTGTACGATATGTATTAGCGTACAATATAGAGTTCAATTTAAACTTAAAAAATGTATACTCTTTGTATGCTCTTATTTTTTAATTTTTTTGTAAAATTGACGTGTAAATTGTACATTTATCAATAAAGAACTTTGACTTTGACTTTGTGAGAAAACCAATGTTATCAAATTAACACATTATTTCGACTTTGCACTTGGCCAGCGTGGTGGATTATGGCCTTAACCCTGTCTTTAGCAGAGAAGGTCTAGAGACCCGGTACTGGAAACATAAAGTGGGACGCTTATATTAAATGCTTAGCCCGATACAAATAGAACAATAACTAATTTGGCATTTATTAATATGTTGTTTTTGTTCATTCGTGTTTTTAACCCCCGACCAAAAAAAGGGGTGTTATAAGTTTGACGTCGATGTCTGTCTGTCTGTCTGTCTGTCTGTCTGTCTGTCTGTGTGTGTGTCTGTCTGTGGCACCGTAGAGCTCAAACGGATGAGTCGATTTCGATGCGGTTTTTTTTATTTGAAAGTTAATATCCGTGCGGGTGTTCTTAGCTATGTTTGGTTAATATCGAATCAAAATGGCCGCCGCCACAAAATGGCGGACAAAATATTTCTTCACAACCTACCTCAATATGGGTATCAAATGAAAGGGATTGACTAGCAGAGTACTGTACGCTATAACAAATTTCAAATCCAAGATGGTTGCCACCACAAAATGGCGAATTATATAATTTTTTTCACTACTACCACAATCATCTGCAGCCTGCAGACGTCCACTGCTGGACATAGGCCTCCCCCAATGATTTCCACAATGACCGATCTTGTGCCGCCTCCATCCACCGACTTCCCGCGACCGAGACAATATCATCGGTCCATCGTGTGGGGGGGGGGCCGTCCTACGCTGCGTCTGCCGGTTCGTGGGTATACCACCACAATACCACACTACCACAATATGGGTATCAAATGAAAGGGCTTGACTAGTATAATACTTTGCACTATGACAAATTTCAAATCCAAGATGGCCGCTACCACAAAATGGCGAAATACATTTATTTTTTCACAACTCCCTTAATATGGGTATCAAATGAAAGGGCTTGACTAGTAGAATGTTGTACAGATAACAAATCCGAGGTAGTCGGGGGTTAATCAAAATTTTTAATTTTGTTCTTGTTACTAAGACACGTGCTTGACTACAATCTGCCAATCACTCATTTTTTGTAAAAGAAATAGTAGGTAATAATTTCCAATCAAAAAAGTAATGCGTACCTACCCATAACTATCTAAACGAAATATTTGCCTTAAGTTACTAGTTAATCTATTGTATACACGGTTAAAAAACATAATCATACATTAAATTGCCTATTTTGACATCATTTCATTCCATCATAAGCTTCTATCTGATCGGTAGCAATACAGTTATGCAGTAGCTATAATTTGGCGCCTGTGTAATTGTAATCGCAACGTGTAGGTCAAAACTACAGCTACCGTACAAGAAAATACAATAAATAATAGAGTTGTCTGAAACGTAAGCTATGTTTAAATTAATAAATTAATCTAAATTTAGAACTAACTGCAAATATCTAAAAATCTTTATGCAAGTACAATATGTGCCCCTCGGTCTACTTACCTAGACTATCATCGGTCTACTTACCTAGACATAGACCTCTCCCATTATACGCCACTCAGCCCGATTCTCGGTCTTACGTTTCCAACCGCTACTAAAATACCTAACCTAGTCTAAACTATAGAATGACATTTTTTTCTAAAACAAAAGTGGTTTAACTCACCTACTGACCTACTCCTTAAAGCATCTATCCTAGATTGTATCATAGATTAGCCAGAACAAACAATATAAGTACAGGTACCTATACTTACATATTTTAATGCATTTAGTGAAAAGCTGTCAACTTACTCGTAGAATGACCTACATAGAGATTTTTAAATTTGAAAAAATTGTATATTATTGATAGGTTCCACGTTTTATTCCTTCTAACCGCGTTTTGTTTTGTATGGTTATTTATAGTATTGTATGTATTTTAGCCGCTGTATGTGTATTACTTAAAGGCCTACCCTGAGCAAATGGCTTTGAGTATTTCTTACCTCATCGCACACCGGAAGAAAGTACAAGAGAAAAACAGTACAATTTGTCACTGTTTTACGCTCAGATTTTAGAATAAACTCTATATAAAATTAGATTTTGATCTTTTAAAATATAACCTACCATAATGTTCGTAATCTAATTGCTTATCTGTTGGTGTAACTACAAAATCTAAATAATGACGGCTTTTGAGTACATGCATGATACCTAATTAAATTAATTTCTAATTGTCATGGTTTCGTTGTAAGGCGATTAATATTTAAACAATTTATTTAATCACAACCCAAGAATAAAATTAAAAACTTTGATATACCTCCGACTATCTGTGCAACATTCTACTAACTAAGCCCTTTCATTTGATACACATATTGAGGTAAGTTGTGCCAAAATATTTTGTCCGCCATTTTGTGGACACTGCCATCATGAATCGATATTAATCAAACAAAGCTAAGAACATCCGCACGGAATAGAACCTTCAAAAAACCGCATTGAAATCGGCCCAACCGTTTGAGCTCTACGGTGCCACAGACTGACACACACACAGAAACGCCAGACTGATAATACCCCTTTTTTGGTCGGGGGCTAAAAAAATTAACTACCATTTTAAAGCCAAGATTTTGTAGAAGCTTAATGTATTTTTACCAGTTAATATATGTTTTGGATGAAGAAAAGATAGCTCTGACATTTGTACAAAAAACTCGTTTTGCTCGGGGACGCGCCTTAAGTAGCTTAAGTGACGACTTTTTAATTTTCAACACCATAATTTTTCTCAACACCCTTCTTCCTCTCCTTTACCCTTTTCTTTATTTCTTTATTGTGTTATAGTTGCCTGGAAGGAATCGCTATAAGTGATAAGGGCGCAAATTTTTATGATATACAATATAATAATTTATGGCACTAGTTAAAAGTATTTTATGCCATGTAATTTTATTACACAAAAAATTTTGGTGTGCTTAATCTGGTGCTTCTGCCTGTCTGTCTGTAGTAGATGAAACAGATGGTGAGGCTAGTAGGCAGTAATTTACAAATAATATTTTGTCCTATTCGCCTGTACCGGCTGTATACGAGTATAAATCTTGGCATTTGATTGTAGAGTATCGCTTACCAGGGCAAGGCACACTGAGATCTGCGAGGGATGATCGCACATAAACCAATGTTCCGGAACACTAGACGGAGCGCGTAACTCCGCCCGAGTGACAAGACAATAATTGTCCGAGCCATGCCACGATGCGCTACGTACGTCTCCATGGACAAATTTACGTAAGCACTGATGATAGACAAACAATTCTACTGCGGACCATACTTACTGTACGATAGGGGCATTTTATTTTATTGGTACGATAACAATAAACAAATCAAAATTTCAATAAACTTATTATCTTTTAATCCTACTAAATAAAAGTGTAAGGTTCTTTTAACTTTTACAGGCTTACACTTGACCGCCATCTCGCCTGGTATTATGTTGCGATGTCAAGCAAGTCAGCGGTCAAGTGTAAACCCATAACAATAAAAAAATTGGCAGCCATAGGAACTGCCGATAGAAGTGAAAACTTATAACTCAGAATCTGGTAGATGACTTTGAAAACTACGCAGGTGAAACCGGAGGACGTGGTCATGAGCATGACCATTTGACCACGGTTCCGAGCTTACCCGAATATACATAATATCAGAATAAAAGTTTGGAGGAATGCTTTTATAGACAGAATAAAATGCATTTTAACTGCACACTTTCCGTCAATTATGAAGATAATCATTTAATCGGATAATGATGACAGATACCTAATAATCTGGGACCCGTTAAAACATTCTAAACGTTTTAAAATAATAATGGCTAACATTAGTTTATCGTCTAAGCGTAGGTAATAAAAGAAGCAAATTATTATTTATCGTTCTATTTAGTTATACACATTAGTTACAGTTAGTTAAAGAATTGGTAAAGGTCCATTTGTAGACTAGTGATAGTAGGTATAATGAGTAAGTTCCAGTTTCCAAGGAAGAGATTGGGTTACGAGGATTTAAAGAAGATGTTTTAACGTCGGCCGGATTTAGAATTTCATGCATTTTTACAAGTGCATGCGATAAGGTAATTTGCTTCTACGATGGAGAACAGGACGAGAAAATCCTTGGCAGCTTGGGATTTTTTGCTGAGTGAGTGAAAGTTTAAAATGTTTAATTGCCTAGCGTTGTGAACTGTAAAGGGATTTAAAGGAAGTCTCGTGCTTGTGGAATCCACGAGAGTGGATGCATTATCTTAGATTTAAAAGTTTTGAAAGGAACATAGTGATCATGATTGATCCCACGTGCAATCTTCTTGTAATAAAACTAAACAATTACAACAAACATTACTTTTAGCACAACTAAAAGTAAATGTATTGCAAAAACGCATAAGTTTTGTTATCAACTTATAACTATGGAATTATATATAGGCACTTAATTGAATAACAGTAATGAAAGCGGTGCGTTGTATTTCTTTGATATTTTTTAGCTTCTACAATATCGCTTAATGTTAATGGCAGCCTAAAACATCAACCGTTCGCTTTTTTGTAGATCACAGTTTAAAAGTTTGAAACATCACGACATTGTCTTGAAAAGTAGATGGTATCACGCCGAGAGCGGCGCAGTGGCCGCGCCGCTTCCGCGCCTGCGCGCCGGCCGCGGCGACAAGTGAACGCAATCACTAATTGAATCAGTCGCCAGTCATCGCCACTACCATTAGCTGTAGGGTCTCCAAAATCCATAATATTCCAAACGTTTGGATCGGGCTGAAATTTGGAATATGGATAGAATATAGTCTGGAAGAACACATAAGCTTTTATACTGGGAAAACAACGGCATCGGGAATTACGTGGGTAAAATTACGGGGCGCTGGTTGTTATATGTATAAGTGTAAACAGGCCAGCGTACCGAAGCCTTCCTACGGATAATCGACTTGAAAACTAGATTATACTCAGATTTGTTGTCAATACCTTTATCTTTAGTTGCGAGACATTTACCGTGGTTATCCAGTAAAAAAAGAGTCCCAGACATACGGTTGTCATTTGTTTACCTGTGAATATAATGAATTAGGTTGCATAGTAGTATCGAAGAGTCTTTCCGTACAACACACCATCAACATAATCAGTCCACACTCGTCCACTGCTGGACATAGAGGCCTCTCCAATAATACGCCACTCAGCCCGGTCCTCGGCTTTATTCCAACCGCCACCAGTACACATTTTCCTTTCGTACACATAATTTGTAACACTAGTACCTGGTTGACCGAGCTTTGCTCGGTTTAAATGCGTTTATAAAGGGCTCTAAGTAAAAGATTTTCTCAGAAAAAAAAGAAAAAACCCGAGTGTCTTCATTAAGATTCGAATCGGGGCCTATTGACTCCGAGGGCGAGCATATTCCGTCTGAGCCATTAAGACTTAAAAAACAGTGGCGAAATAAGTTATCGTATTCTAATGACATTGTAGGAGTTTTTCATTGTCTAAAAACGCGCATAAAATGATGTTTTTAAAAAATAAAACCTAGCTAGATCGATTTATCGTCCCCATATATATATATATACCTACAAGAATTGGTCGTTTAAAGGTATAAGATAAGATATAACTAATGTAAATATCCAGCATTTAATTATCCTAGTTTTGATTATCCTTATGACTTCATTAGTATTCAAGTGTCAGGCTACGGCTCGGGTAAATAATGTAATATTCTCCGTATTCTATCCACAGGTGATATATCTCTGCTTTTCAGTACATTAAGTAGAAGCTCTACTAACTCTACCATTGCTCTTTAAATTCACCTGGAAATAAATAGTAAAAAGGAACAAAATCATAAATCTTAAAACTTAATTATTTACTGGAAAAATCATGATGCAACATTCGTCGAATAATATGTTAATTATTAATTAGCGTTTCTACGGTCTTAATGTACAAAACAAAATTGGCAGTAGGTAATAGGGATTGCCGATAAGAATGAAAACTTAGAATTTTATTATTAGGAGACTTATTTTTTACATAACTTGACATGAGGTTCGTTTTGTCTCCTTCAGGTTATTTGACGGCACAAATATGTCGATTATTTATTTATGCCGCATTTATGTCAGTCCTAATATTGACCAGTTCTTGAATCGCTTGAGCATCAACCAAAAGTTTTGAATAATTAGCGTATAATTGCGCCACAATACACTTCTATAAATGTACCTAATCTTACCTTAGGATTCGATTTTAATAAGCAAAGCTTCTCATGGTCACCATAGTTTCATATCAATTAGTTGACGAAATTATGATTTCTTCCACCTTATCGCACCGACAGATTTCGAGGAATCCCCGATGAAACCGCGATACGGAGCTCTGCGCTTAAGCCAGAATGCTCGAGCGTCCATAGACACTCGATAACTACGAGATTATCAACCGGAGCAAATACCTCGGAGTACTTTCGGAAGTCGATACCGGCCCAATATTGGCGCATATCTCTCTAAGAAGCTTTAAGAGATAAGCTTGCGGTTATATCGAGGACAGTACACTATTGTTACCTTTATGAAAGTGACATCGTGACTATGACGGCTGCCTGTCAACGTAAGAAAAGGATGCTGTGATGTAACCGGATATACACCACCTAATAACAACGACGAGAAAAACAACATTTTGTCGTACGCTTCATTCAAGTGTAATCCCGACAGAATTTAAATTGTACCCATTGTTTTTATGAATGAAAACTAACTGACTCAATGTCAATATCACAGGTGTTCCCACTGCGAGCGACCCAACAAACAGTTTAATTTAATTCTATTCCAGTCCGGAACGGGAAAGGCATTACCATACAAACCCACACTTCATTTGAGTTGATAAGTAGGTAGGAACGAACATACTCGTGGATTTGTTACAAGCCGGTGATAATTATTATTGGCCGACAAATCTTCACTTAAGGGAACCGTTACTCGTGTTTTGTTGCAGTGAAAACATTCATTACTTCATTTGCATACAATGGCTCGGTGCCAAAAAATATTGGACTGTAAACGGTTACCACGAACGCGTTTATGAAAGTTCTCTCTTGCTTTATTATTATTTTAATATCTATGCTTAAATTATTTCAATAACGAAAACAGGTTTGTTTACAACACAAATTATGTTACAGTTTGTTACACGTAGTATAGTAGT
The DNA here is from genome assembly GCA_017562165.1 of Ectropis grisescens. Classification (NCBI taxonomy): domain Eukaryota; kingdom Metazoa; phylum Arthropoda; class Insecta; order Lepidoptera; family Geometridae; genus Ectropis; species Ectropis grisescens. The sequence continues at coordinate 14,586,768 of CM029770.1, read as the reverse complement.
AAATTAAAATATAACTCTCAAAATAGAGGTGTTTACATCGTAGAAATACTTATTTCTATAGAAACACATATTTTATAGATATATAGTAAAAAATCAAATAACTTACAGGCTTTAAAAAAGTATATATTTCAAGTTAATTTGAATCTTTGTGTCTTTAAATTGAGAGTGAATAAAAAAAAAGTTTTCTTCTAGGTAAACACGCTCCATCGTAGACCGTATCGTCGCTTAACATCAGGCGAGATGGCGGTCAAGTGTAAACCTATAAAAGTTAAAAAAAAGTTCCGTTTTAATTTCACTACTCAACTAGTTATTTTCACTAAATTGTTCATAATCATTGCAATTTTCGCGAGCGGCCGGAGCCTTTTCTCAAAACTATTTCATCTCATATCTTATCTAGATTTTATTCCGAATCGAATGACACCTAAATCATAATAATCATAACTGTTAGCAGAATTCGAAAAAATATCGACCTAAAAAGCACTTGTTGACTAGACTATTATAGAGTTAGCGGAAATTTTGAGAGAGGCACACACAAAACAAGGCTAAAGGTACAACTCATACATTTTAATCATTGCATTAATTATTTACCAAAGCATTTAATTTTAACCTTACGCTAATACTTCATCAATACAATATTTTACGTACATAACATGTATACTTTAGTTATGGTTAGTCCAGTGCAGATTATTTTAATCTTACTATGATATAAAAATATGCTAGAGACCCCATTAGGTGCAAAGCTCATTCTAGAGCGTAGTTAAATTACTTACTCTAGTTTAGTGACGAAAGTAGAGTACACACTTGGCATTTAAATGTCACTGGAAAGTACCTGAATATAACAGTGTCTTCGCTCCGGTGACGGCCGCAGACAGCCCTGCTCTCGCATTTAGACCTGCTATTAATTCATACAAAAAATGAACCGTAATTAAATCGACCATTGTGATTCTTACATGTGTATGCAAATGTGGCTTTTATAAATCTGCCTCAGATGCGGTAACGTGGAGAGCGATTCGTTGTAAACTCTTACAAATCGAAACGATCCGCCTACGCCTACATATTTCTGTATTGTAATCTATAAAAATGATATCTATACTACTTATTTGCATAATTAAATGACAAATCACTTAATGTGCTCATAAATATTATACGATGACATCTTTAACGTTAAGATTTTATTTCTGCTATTTTTGTTAATAATGTTAACAGCTATAGTTTATCAATACAAATACATATTGATTATTATCAAATAGTATGAAATCCTTTGATGTGCTTTATTATATTAATTAGTACCGACATTCACATTACGCAAGAGAAACAAATAACTTGTGTCATTTTTGTATGTATTTAAAACTATATAAGTATTATATCAGCCATCTGACCGTCATAGTACAAGCTTTACTTAGTTTGAGGTCAGATGGTGTTGTGTGTGAATTGCCCACCAATATTTATTTATTTAATGGTATTCACAGTTGGTAATTTTGAAGTCCGCCACAGACAATCATAGGTACCTAATACTTAGGTAGTATTGTAAATACGAGTACGTTGCAAGTAGCTACCTAAGTATATCCCGACGGAATACGTTAATTACAAAAACATCTAGTTAATAATTAGCAATTAGCTTTTTTAAATATCTAATTAATGAAAATTTGATAAAAAGATGATTTAAAATATTAAGGAATTTGATTCGATAAAATATGTATATATGTAGAGAAATATATTTGGAATATTTGTGGAAGTAAGTAAACTCAACAAGACTTGTTGTTTTATTCGGCTTCTGTGTATATTATATGATTCTATTTAAACTCACATTAAGAATTAAACTGTTTCATTTACACTATTTCAAACTGTAAAGAAGCCTGCTCCACATCTGTATAGCTAACTGTTAGGACTTTCAAGTGTTCGATCCGGCGATGTCCGATAAACATATTTCGGCGAGAGCTCTTGACGCAGATCGAGTGAACTAACGGAGCTTTTGTTTTAAACTATTAATTGTGCCGATAGTGGCAGGAAACAATGCACGCACTACCTAACAATGAAACCGGAAAAATCGCAGCGCTGATGCAACGTTCTGTAGCCTCTTCAGAGATAAATGGTGCTCGTTTGTTTCTTTCTCCGGACAAGTGGTTGTTTGGTGATTGCACCTAAATACTAGAGTTTTGGAAATATTTTAGAGCTTACTTTTTTAATTAAGTGAAGTAGTTTTGTCTGAGAGAGCCCAAAGATACATTAGTGTTTAAAAAAATGATCAATATCTAGAACACAAGATTATCTTTTAGGCCTAAGGTTAATAATTTCTACAATTTAAAAGTAAAATCGTTCTTCGTTTGGAATATTAATAGTAGTTATTAATTTTCGCGTAATATGCGATTCTATCTAGTTAAATTATAAAAATGAAAAGTGAAAATTGGTGTTACGGAGGAGTTACGGCTGGTCCAGTCGGAACCTGCCGATCCGGAAACCCCGGGGTCAAACCCCACACGCACCACTGTCTCTTCGAAGTCATGTGCGTAATGCTGCTAACTTAAAACGGTGAAGGAACACATCGTGAGAAAACCGATATGTACCTAGAATCTTTCGAAGTCATGTGTTATCCACCGACCCGCACTGGGCCAGCGTGGTGGATAATGGCCTTAACTCTCTCCTTGCGAGAGAAGGCCCGAGTCCCAGCAGTGGGAAAATTTAGTTGGCTGTTGATGAAAGTGAAAATGTTCTCAAAGTAATTTGTATTGTTACTTTTGATATGTTTGGTATAGGTACTGTGGTTGTTTTAATTTAATGATATTGCAGTTATTTGGCTACAATGTTTTACTATGTAAATTAACGTCGATGTTTTACAATTTTAATTATTTTTCTAGTTACTTAAAATTCATATTATGGTTGATCAGACAAACTTGAGTTTCAGGCACATTTAGCTGCATTTTTCAAAAGGATTGTGGTTCTACTTAAATCAGCTGGACATATGTACCAATTTTTAATTGATTCGAAAAAATAATTGTACCATAAAATAAAATTATATCGTAATTGAAATTCTATCATCTCAGTTAGTCACTCACCTTTAATAAGTTATCTATACCTATGTTCTTTTTTAGTATGTGAATTTATTTATAAATGTATTATATATAATAGTTATATGAGTATATATTTATGTATATATTATTATTATTTTTGTCCAATATATCTATGTATTACGTATTCTTAATTTTTAATTATAAAGTATTTAACAACATGTAAATAATATATTTTTTTTTAACTTTTCCCTCGTTATTTTGTTTCAAAATTATTTTAGTTTCTACTGTTTATATTTGCCTACATAACATTTAAATGTCCTACTCAGCGGGTAGCTGGTAGAAAATGCCCCCTAGCATTAAGCTTTCCGTTTGTACATTATTTTTGTGGAATAAATATTAAATAAATAAAATTATTAGACTGAGTTAGTTTAATAATATACACAATACACAAAGAGTACAACTACTTTGGTAACGGCACCAGTATTACTTATTATAAAAGTAAAAAGTCAGTCTTGAAAACAATGTGTGATCTATTCATGTCGCACTCACCGAATTTAGTAGTTCATATCTGATTACATTCGTAACCAGCTCACAATTGTTATGACAAATCGTTGCCGTCCTATGCTAAGACCATTAATATTCGTCGTAAAGGTAGCGTCGTACAATTTATAATGCGTGAATAAAATTCTATAAGTGTTATGAAATTGTACGTTATAAAATGATAAAGTGCGAGCAATCAGCGCAGTTGTCGTGCAATTGTCTGTCGTTTCCGAGGAGCCGAGGTTAAACCTGCTCTCTTATAGAATCCACTGACTTATATTGGACAAAAAACTTATAGGCGACGACACTCTGGTCCGAAAAAGACTTCAAAGCCTTGAACATCGCCGCAAAATTGCTAGCTTACCTGGTTTTTATCGGATACACTTCGGAGAGTGTGCATGATGATCTGCATGATCTAATACCACGTTGCCCTTTTTTCTATCGAACTTTTCGTAAGTACCTCGAAAAAGTGTCATGGTTGATGTTCCAAGGACACGAACGAAGAGGTTTGGCTCTAATGATAGAAACGTCTAGGCTGCGGAATGCGTTTCCTGAGTGGGTTTTTCCTGATGGTTTGAACCTTGGTGTCTTCAAATCGAAACTTAATCGGTTTCTTCTCGGTAAGCACGCTCCATCGTAGACCAAATTGTTACATCAGACAAGATGGCGGACAAGTGTAAACATATAAAAGTGAAAAAATACAAAAATAATGGCGTACTGACTGTCAGACTGGCACAAAAATTAATCTAGAACATTAACGAAACATATTAGACCATGTGTATGATAGACGATGAAAGTGTGGGCGAACTGTATGAAAGAGAATATAAACGCAAAGGTGGTGAGTGCTGACGAATGTTAGAGATAAATTAAGAAATCGTATGTACATGTTGTACCTACCGGCTGAAAAGGACCCACAATTTTAAACAACATTCGCTTGCATACAAAACTATTTTTATTCAATTCTTAAATTGTCTGGCTTCGTGGCTTAGTTTGCCCGCGAAACCGGAGATTGGGCGTTCGATTTCTTCTTAGGACAAAATTTATGTAATGAATTTTCTATGTCTGGGAACCTATTTATCATAAGGTTAAATAACAGTATCAGCTATTTGGCTTCTATCCAATAGCATGTTTTACTTAGTTTTGGGGCCAGTTAGTCAGTCTGTGGAACGTTCAACAATGTTTCATAAGCTTGTTACAAAAAGTCGAATGTCACAAAAAAATAATTAAAAAATAAAAGCCAGTATGCCAGCAAAAAATTTTATTTTTATTTTTCGCGCTTTGCGCTCATCACCCAGAGATATAAGATGTTTTATCTCTACTCTATATTTCACTGGCAATCTTATCTTGTCTTATACCTTAAAGGGCGTGTGGGCCGTAATTTTGAATTTTTAAAACAACTTTAAGACCTTTAAAATAGTGTATTAAACTCTGAAAAAAATATATGTAATAGTTAAGGATCTAATCTAGTGCAATTCAGTCAGTCAACACGATTTAATGAATTTTACTTGATAGAAAAAAATCCCAAAGTTACCCCTTTTCAAAAAGTATTTTCAAGTTTATGACTAAACTAATTAATTTTTTTACTAAATTTTTGTACTCAACGAAAGCCACTAAAAAGTTATAGATGCATTCGCAGAGTTTGACTTGATAAAAAGTATCAGTTATTCACTATGTTTTAATATCTACCATATAATTATATAGCGCGCCGTTCGGCAAGCCTGATCAGTCGCGTTTCGGCGCTCACGGACGACGGGCCTGTGCTTGATTTTGCAATTTTAACAACCGATAAATTTTAAATATTACGATCATAGTGCCACAGTATAACAATATCAGTAGGTATTACTAGTGAAGCACGCTATGATCTTGATTTTTGATACCGTTTTCATTGGAATTGCAAATAGACGCTGATACTAATTAGTACGCTGTATACTTTATGTTGTAGACCAAAAGGGGAGTCTCAAAAAACTGACGTCGATACCACATCAGTAAAAAATTCAATGCGGATGCAATGGAAAATAAATAAGTATCGGTAATATATTCGTCCGTTAAATCAGAGATCGGGATAGGGAAATAATGAGAGGGGAGAAATCCCCTGCGTAAATCCCCTAATATTTACCTAAATGCATAACCAATTAACCTGCATTTATATGCCATTTAGGTAAATTCTTTGGTAGTAAGGTACTTAGTACTTGGAAGAAAAGTCCTTACATACAGATTTACATACACTTTGGAAGAGACTTTCACGCAAACTATTCAGTTTAGAAAAAAAATGTTAGGAACTTCAATACAATTTTGAACACCTTTCCATAGATACACGTATGGTTTTGTTAGAATTTTTATTTTTTTATTTCTTTTCCAAGTTTGTGACACCACCAAAATTTATTGTTTTATCTTTTTTTTTGTATGAAAATGTTAATATTGTTCATAGAAATTTAGACACTCGACCAAATTTGATAAGAAGCCTTTTAGGCAGTAAAATTACTCGTAGAATTTAACTCTGCACTAAATTTCCGATTCGTATTTTTTATATAAGGTTTAGAATCATTTCCTGAGCATAAAATCACAAAATAATAACAAATCCAGGTGGAGCTTCAAGCGCCAGCTCGAAAAAACGTTTTTAGCTGATATTCTGAAAAGTTATAAAGCCTATTATTATTGTAGAAAATAAAATTTCCCATCTTTTGTTGCCAGTAAACTTTTTTTTCGAACTTACCGATTACGATGTTTTATATCAAATATGATGATTACAATGTAAAAATAATAAGATGTGAATTCTGTTCCAAGTAGCATAAACATGTCCCTTTTTACCGGAATGGAAGAAGGGTTATGTTTTTCGCGCGTATCTTTTATGTTTGTAAAACTTTTATTTCCACATATCTTCCAAACGGCTGGATGGATTTTGGTAACTAAGATATTCTAAGACTAGTCTGACACGCCAAAGTGTCCTTAGATAGTAGGTAATATTTTTTTTACGTGTAGATTTTTTTTTGTAGTCGGGGTTTTAAATTAAAGTTATTCTATCATATTGCTCGTTGCTCGAATAAACAGCACCGTTCATCATCATGATTGAGAGTTGAACGAAGAGTTTGGTCTCCACTTTTGTAATAAGAACAACTAAGCTGTGAAACGCATTGCCAGAGTGGGTTTTTGTCGAAGGTTCGAACCTTGGGGTTACGAGGTACACTGTGCTTGTTTCTATTAGAGAATCATTATTATATTATTATCGGCATCATCGCAATCGTATCATTAAATGGGTTATAAATTGTAAACGGCAAGTTTTACAAAAAAAAGTTTACAAGCAACAAAAGATGCAAAATTTTATTTTCTACAATTTATTGTCAAAATATATAGTTTCCAAAATATCGGCTAAAACAGTTTTTTTCAATTGGCGTTTGAAGCTCTACCTGGATCTCTGAGCATTTTGTAATTTTATGCTCAGTAAGTGATCTTTACCTCATAGAAAAAAATTGGATTAGAAGGATTAGAAATTTAGTGCAAAGTTGACAAAAAACCTTCTATTTTTACTGGCCTTTTTACGTTTCAGCACATTTTTTTTTCATTTTTAACGAACTTGTGAATTTTTAAGAAACGTTTTAAAAAGATGCATTACATTGGAAATCCGTTCTCAACTTATAGTGTAACCAAAAAGAAAAGGTTGAGTTTTGTATATCTACGAGTATAGATAAATTTAATATTTCTTCGTTTCACTTCACAATTCACAAAATTGTTATCACTAGTATAAACAGTATAAACAAATATTGAACAAAAAATGAGTTTAAATTACATAGTCCAATATTTTAATGTTATTTCTGCACTGTGGCACCGATTCCGCGGTCGGTGACGGTCGCGAGAACAAGACAGCGTTAAATGCCTAATTTGACAGAACTACCTGGCCTTAAAGGAGCAATTCTTGTAGGTATATATATATAGAATCTGAATCTCGGAAACGGCTCGAACGATTTTCATGAAATTGTATATACAGGGTGTTTCGGGGACGATAAATCAATCTAGCTAGGTTTTATTTTTGAAAAACCCCGTTTTATGCGCATTTTTAGACAATGAAAAACTGTTACATAAAGATTAGAATGCGACGGTAAATTTCGCGACGTCGCGCGATAGTATATCATAAGATCGTAAGGTCATAATATGGTAGGATCCAACCGGCCGCCTTTCTTTTTTCAATTTTTTTTTTTTTGAGAAATTCAGTATGTATTTTAGTAACCGAGCAAAGCTCGCTCACCCAGGTACTACCTTTCAAACTGAAACATAGCGATATTTTCACATTTTACTGCTTTGCGGTAGAATTACTGGCAAAGATGTGGTACTTCTCAAGGCGGACTCTGCAAAGAGTCTTACCACTACATCTGCCAACCTGTATTTGGCCAGCATTGTGGATTAAGGGCGTGTGGGCCGTAATTTTGAATTTTTAAAACAACTTTAAGACCTTTAAAATAGTGTATTAAACTCTGAAAAAAATATATGTAATAGTTAAGGATCTAATCTAGTGCAATTCGCAGTCAGTAACATGATTTAATGAATTTTACTTGATAGAAAAAAATCCCAAAGTTACCCCTTTTCAAAAACTTTTTTCAAGTTTATGACTAAACTAATCAATTTTTTTACTAAATTTTTGTACTCAACGAAAGCCACTAAAAAGTTATAGATGCATTCGCAGAGTTTGACTTGATAAAAAGTATCAGTTATTTACTATGTTTTAATATCTACCATATATATAGCGCGCCGTTCGGCAAGCCTGATCAGTCGCGTTTCGGCGCTCACGGACGACGGGCCTGTGCTTGATTTTGCAATTTTGACAACCGATAAATTTTAAATATTACGATCATAGTGCCACAGTATAACAATATCAGTAGGTATTACTAGTGAAGCACGCTATGATCTTGATTTTTGATACCGTTTTCATTGGAATTGCAAATAGACGCTGATACTAATTAGTACGCTGTATACTTTATGTTGTAGACCAAAAGGGGAGTCTCAAAAACTGACGTCGATACCACATCAGTAAAAAATTCAATGCGGATGCAATGGAAAATAGATAAGTATCGGTAAAATATTCGTCCGTTAAATCAGAGATCGGGATAAGGAAATAATGAGAGGGGAGAAATCCCCTGCGTAAATCCTCTAATATCATTTATGATACCTAACTTGCATTTATATGCCATTTAGGTAAATTCTTTGGTAGTAAGTTACTTAGTACTTGGAAGAAAAGTCCTCACATACAGATTTTACCACTTTGGAAGAGACTTTCGCGCAAACTATTCAGTTTAGAAAAAATGTTAGGAACTTCAATACAATTTTGAACACCTTTCCATAGATACACGTATGGTTTTGTTAGAATTTTTATTTTTTATTTCTTTTCCAAGTTTGTGACACCACCAAGATGTATTGTTTTTTCTTTTTTTTTTTTGAATGAAAATGTTAATATTGTTCATAGAAATTTAAGCACTCGACTAAATTTGATAAGAAGCCTTTTCGGCAGTAAAATTACTCGTAGAATTTAACTCTGCACTAAATTTCCGATTCGTATTTTTATATAGGGAGAGTCCTATAGTACCGTGACTTTAAGGTTTTAGCAGGATAAAATAAAAATCCCCAGGTTGTATGTTAAATATCAGCTAAAATGTGTTAAGGCGTTCAAATGCTGTAAAGAAAAACAATAAAATACTATTTTATTTGGAAATAATCAACTTTATCAGCAAAATTAGAAACTTTCGCGCAAACTATTCAGTTTAGAAAAAAAATGTTAGGAACTTCAATACAATTTTGAACACTTTCCATAGATACACGAATGGTTTTGTTAGAATTTTTATTTTTTTATTTCTTTTCCAAGTTTGTGACACCACCAAAATTTATTGTTTTTTCTATTTTTTTGTATGAAAATGTTAATATTGTTCATAGAAATTGAAACACTCGACTAAATTTAAAAAATACAGTAAAATTACTCGTAGAATTTAACTCTGCACTAAATTTCCGATTCGTATTTTTTTATATAGGTAAGGTTTAGAATCATTTCCTGAGCATAAAATCACAAAATAATAACAAATCCAGGTGGAGCTTCAAGCGCCAGCTCGAAAAAACGTTTTTGGCTGATATTCTGAAAAAGTTATAAAGCCTATTATTATTGTAGAAAATAAAATTTCCCATCTTTTGTTGCCAGTAAACTTTTTTTTCGAACTTACGGATTACGATTTTTATGTCAAATTTGATGATAACAATGTAAAAATAATAAGATTTGAATTCTGTTCCCAGTAGCATAAACATGTCCCTTTTTACCGGAATGGAAGAAGGGTTATGGTTTTCGCGCGTATCTTTTATGTTTGTAAATCTTTTATTTCCACATATCTTCCAAATGGCTGAATGGATTTTGGTAACAAAGATATTCTAAGACTAGTCTGACTCGCCAAAGTGTCCTTAGATAGTAGGTAATATTTTTTAACGTGTAGATTTTTTTGTAGTCGGGGTTTTTAAATTAAAGTTATTCTATCAAATTGCTCGTTGCTCGAATAAACAGCACCGTTCATCATCATGATTGAAGAGTTGAACGAAGAGTTTGGTCTCCACTTTTGTAATAAGAACAACTAAGCTGTGAAACGCATTGCCAGAGTGGGTTTTGTCGAAGGTTCGAACCTTGGGGTTATGAGGTACACTGTGCTTGTTTCTATTAGAGAAACAAGTTCCATCGTAGACCACATCATTTACATCCACTATTATCGGCATCATCGCGATCGTATCATTAAATGGGTTATAAATCGTAAACGGTAAGTTTTACAAAAAAAGTTTACGAGCAACAAAAGATGCAAAATTTTATTTTCTACAATTATTGTCAAAATATATAGTTTCCAAAATATCGGCTAAAACAGTTTTTTTTCAATTGGCGTTTGAAGCTCTACCTGGATCTGTGAGCATTTTGTAATTTTATGCTCAGTAAGTGATCTTTTACCTCATAGAAAAAAATTGGATTAGAAATTTAGTGCAAAGTTGACCAAAAAACCTTCTATTTTTATAGGCCTTTCATTGCGTTTCATTTTTTTTTAATTTTGACGAACTTGTGAATTATTATGAAATATTTTAAAAGATGCATGAAATTGGAAAAGCCGTTCTCAACTTATAGTGTGACCAAAAAGAAAAGGTTGAGTTTTGTATATCTACGAGTATAGATAAATTTAATATTTCTTCGTTTCACTTCACAATTCACAAAATTGTTATCACTAGTATAAACAGTATAAACAAATCTTGAACAAAATATGAGTTTAAATTACATAGTCCAATATTTTAATGTTATTTCTGCACCGTGGCACCGATTCCGCGGTCGGTGACGGTCGCGAGAACAAGACAGCGTTAAATGCCGAATTTAACAGAACTACCTGGCCTTAAGGCCTTGACTCTTGGATACTCTTGAATTTTGGAAAACAATTAGATTATAGTCTAGAAGAACACATAGGCTACTTTTTATACAGTTATTTTATAATAACCATGAATATCTTGTGACATGACATAGGGAGCTGTGAGCGAACGATCGTGCGCTTTTGCCAACAGTTCGAGAAGGTTTAAACGCTTATCGCATTATATTAATTTACTCGCTACTGAATTCAGTCAAGTGGAATAAATAACATTTAGTAAGCTAGCATACTAAATACTGAGATCAAAAGTGAGGATTGCTTACTTTTGACTTGCTTCTGAATTCAGTCGATAAACTTTGACTCTGAATTCAGCCGTCTAAACTTAGCCAAGTGTAATATTCGGTACATATAATATTAGCCTTTTACCGAGGATCGGGAGTGTGGGGCGCATTCGGTTTCGCGGGCGGAAACGGGCGCGCCCACGCGCAGGTCAGAGCAGTGACCCGGCCCGGGGCTCACCTCGCCTCCGGCTACGGAGTCAGGGTCACCACGACGAAAACCCCGCGTCCCGTAACACAATAAAAAATATTGGTTGTCTGTATGTTATGTATGTATTGTTATGTTATGTATTGTTAATCTAAATCCAATAACTTGTAACTAATTTTATAAACTGGGTTTAAGCCATAAAGTTTAACGGTCTTATTCATAATAAATGCTTATAGGAGACTTAAAACACTCATTAGTTAAAACGCTCGATAAGCTTATGAAACCTTCTATAAATTTCCGTATTCATAAACGCTCTTTAAGTCTTCTATAACTAAAGCATTACTAATATCAGTTTTAGAATCAAAATGTTGCCATTATAATGAAATCGATGTGAAATCGTTCGACTTTGTAGAAAAATTGATAGAATCATCCACAGATAAAACGACTTTGATGGTGGAACTATAGACAATGTTACAGAATTTAAAAAATTACATACACTGTGAAATTATGAAGCGGGGAAATTTAAAGTTATATTACTAAAACGTAGTGGTGTTCGTTCGTTCTCTCGTTAATTTCTTGTATTTTGTAAGAGAAATTGCTAAAGAAATAAATTCTAATTTAAAATAAATACTCCCAACGCTCAAACGCTGGACATTGGCGAAATTACGGTGACATTACCGAATGGAAACCAAAAAAATAAGTTGAAGCTGAATATGTCTCAACGCCATTTTGACACTAATCAGCTGTTAAGAGTCGGCCATATTTGCTTTAAAACACCGCTAAAGTAGGGTTCTCGGCTCTATAACTTTATAGAAGGCTTATAGCACGTTTTAGCGCTAAAATGCTGTTATGAATACCATTTTTCCTAAGACGTACTATAGCAAGACTTTAGACATGCTATAACTTTTTATGAATAAGACCGTAAATATATTCATGAACAAGTTTTCATAAAAATAAACTGTAATCAAATACGAGTATCTATCATCAATTATATGAATCACCATAAGTTTTTAGTCAATAGGTGCATAACCTAAATTTATTATTATTACTGCACTCGCCGACCGATGTTACTTTTTTTTAATAATAAAATAATAAATACTTGAATTATACTAGGTAGTAATCGGATTTTTTAAATTCCAAAAATTATTTACCCTTACGTAACGGGACAGTGAGCATTACGGGACAATTAGGGTAACGGGACAATGAGTCATGATTTTTCGTGCATGCAGCCAGCGTTCATAGATTTATTAGACGTTGTCACTTCAAAAAATTGGTTGTCTGTAAAGTCGTTTTGTTTACGAACGATAGTTTAACGTGAGAACGTCATAACAAAACATTGATAGATGCGGCGCAAGCGTACAATGATCGTAACGGGACAATGTCTCGTAACGCACATAACAGGACACTTTTTCGTACATGCAGCCTGCTTTCATCGATTTATTAGACGTTGTCACGTCAACAGTTGGTTGTCTGTAAAGTCGTTTGGCTTACGGACAATAGTTTAACGTGACATCGTCATAACAAAACATTGTTGAAATGATTGCATACAATATGCATGATACAATGACCGTAACGGGATACGTAACGGGACACTTTTTCGTGTATGCAGCCGGCGTTCATCGATTTATTAGACGTCTCGTCAAAAAAGCAGAGCTAGAATCAGTTTTACATTTACTATAAAATCATATATCTAGATATATTATTTGATTTATTTATTCGAACCATAAATTCAGAAGAACACTCGGTAACGTCATTTACAAAAAAACAAATAATTAATATACATGTAGTAAACAGGTACTACATTAGTACCTACTTACTTAAATAATTTCGTATTATTTTAAAATTCTAATTTCGACATATTTCTCTTCCATACATCTATCCTTAACATACATCTATACATTCCATACATCTATCTGTAACAAATTAATTATTTTTATTCTACAGCCAATTTAATTGTTCAATGGATCCCGACTGTTTAGTTGTTATGTCCCTTTACTAGAATATATTTTATTTTCTGCAATAGTATTAATTCAATAACATATTATAGAATTCTAGACCACCAGAAATGTAAGTGCTTGTTTACTTCTTTTCAGTTTTTATAGTATGTAAGTACGTAGTTTGGTTCACTTTTTATGCAGTCGGGTTTTTTGAGTTTTTAAATTATACATATTTATTTTATTTAAATTATTTGCTACTTCCATTCCAAAATTTCAAATCGTTAATTCGTTACATCGAGAAGAAGTAAATAAATAAACAACACAAATTCAAATTATTTCGTGAAGCGTAAACTTCTTTAGGCGCGTTGAGTTCTTTTTGGGTAAACAAGAATCCTGAATCTCGTGTCATCGTCACCGAACGCTTTCCATGAGCTATAATTATACTGTGTAAATGTACTTTTTGGGAGGACAAAAAGCGTGAAAGTCTTGTCATTGACACCTTGCTTTCTATGAGTTATTCATTCATAATTTAAGAGCGACGCTCTTGTCGGTGGAGTTCTTTCTATGTACCTACTTCTACACTCCGTCTTCTCCTTGACTTCCTGGTATGACACTACATTTATCTTCTCCTTCACTTGGTTCACGTAACTTCTCCTAGGTCTACCTCTCTTCCTCCTCCCATCTAATTTACCTTCCATTATTGTTCTAATGAAGTTGTCGTGTGGTATCAGATGTCCCAACAGCTTCCCTCTTCTGTTTTCTATTGTTTCCATTAATGTTCTTTTCTCCTCTACCATCTTCAAATTTCCCTATGAGTTATATGTATTTTCAAATCATTTTAAATATTCGTATTGAAATTGGCATATTTATTTTCTAGTATTGGACCTTTGCAATACATTTAAGTTGTCTCTTCTATCGGCTGTCAATATGACTGCCAATATTTTGTATGGCGTTGTATATTACTTTATAAATATAATATATTTCGAGAAATAGCAAAGATGGCAGCCCTCGGTCTACACCGATCCACACAGATCTTATTGTTCCACCACCCAACAGGTCGCGACTCCGATCTTCATTCACGAGATGAACAAACAAATTCATTTATCTAGTCGCATCCATCTAATGATTTCATCTAACTTTCGTTTAATCGATTGATCACATCTTCACATCATTTTGCAATTCAATACTCCGCAACAGACGAATAGCGAACATAGCAAATTCATTGCATTCAATGTTGAGGAAAGGATGATTGCTTTACCTTTCCGATGAATTTTCAATGCAATATTATTGTTCAAGAAAAACTATTTTAGTATCTGTTAGCTTTAGGTCAATGATAAAACATATACTAGCTGTATATATGTGGTTAATAAATATTAATTTTATTCTATACAAGCCCGTTATCGTCAGCTTAGTCTAGCCCACTGTTAAAGATAGGCCAATCCTTTGGCTTGCCACTCGGCCTGATCCTCGGTTTAGCCTTTCCAGAAACTGCCTTCTGCCTGACGTATATCGTCACTTTATCTCCAATATCTACAAGGTAGTGTAACGTAAACGTTAGTAAGTGCTAGTAATTACGTAGATTTTTGGACTTCAATTTTAACCAACCAGGACCTTCTTCACACAATAATATCGGGCCCCAAACTAAGCAAAGCTTGTAATATTGGATCCAAATAGCTGAAAAAATACTAAATAATTATAAATACATACTTATGGTACATAGCCCTACTTAGACACACAACATTTTTTTGTCATAAAACAAAAGATTTCAAGTTGAACCCGAGACCGCCCGTTACACGGGCAGGCTCATTGCCAACTACCACTACCACTACCAAAGCCACTAGCCACTAGGCCAGTCAAATTTTGAGAATAAATAAAAATACTAAAATTCTACACAATATAGTTTCTACAAAAGGCGAGAGGAGAGTGGCACTCGCCCCCACACATTTCCCACATTTGTCCAAATACAAAGCCAGCTCTGTTCCATTATCAAATAAATTTAGCTCAGCGAATGATTTATTAAGTACATATAATTTAATTAGTCGGGCCTTGGAAATTGCACGGTGGCAAATCAACTCCTTGTACCTGTTTATAATGTGGCGAGTACCTATTTAGATTTCGCTTAGCAATCTATTGTACCGGTTAACCAGGATATACGCGTGAAACAATATTCCATTAATCCTAAACAAATTACACGAATGGCTCTAACACCGATCCAGTGGCCCGATTATAGTCGAGGATTATTCTTAGAACTATATATGAAGTAGTTAAATTAACTTCAGTAATTAGAAACACCAATAAGGCCGAACGCCCATCAAAACACAAATTACACCTGCGTTACTAATTATGTCTGACGCGGATATTTCTTCTTGAGTATAAACTCTTGACCGTGTTAAAATTGTATTTATTACATCCATCTGTCTCAGCGGTAATGACTACCGCTCTTGATATGCTCGCATAACGCATCGAACAATCAATTAGACTGGGAAAATATTCGAGCAGGTTTAATGGCCCCGCCAAAACTATACGCAAATGAGATCCTCGATCTCAAAGCTTCTCGTTTATATCTGAAAAGGATATTGCATCAATACTATACATCCAAACTTTCACTTTTATAATATTGATAGGTTAGGATGTGAAAAAGCTACATGCCCATCACTTTACACTTTTTAGTTAAGTATTTGATGCCTATGCCTAATCACTATACTCTAATGGTAAACGTATTCTATAGCAGAGACTCTGCAAACGCAGAAAATTTTAAAGCTAAATCGGTTGATGGAAGTTTTTTTAGTGCTTAGATCTGAAATACGGGTTCCAGTCCAGAATTCCAGAATTACATTTTACGTTGGCAGTTAAAATAAAAGAACATTGAGATGAACACTAACAGGTCGGAAACACGTCGACTGTACAATAACAGTTGATTAATCACACCCAAAGGATTGGTTTCAATTATGCTGCCTTGTTCGCATTGATTCGAGTACAACATAATTGTGAATTATGCGTAACGATTTCATTTTTTCCCTCGACAATAACTGCTTTCAGATTCAATTAAACAGGGATTATAGGGCCGATGGACCGTTACATCATAAACTCTACTTGAAGCAAAAATCAGTTACCCACCTTAAGTCGTAAGCACGTAAACCAGGGCATTACAATCAATATTTTCGTTTAAGCTACAGTTCAGATCTTGATTTATGTGTATGCGGTTTATACTTGCGGTATTATTAACAAGTTGTAAATCATCGATCGGAATTAAGACCGCGGTGAATCGGCTCCTCGAGATTTGTTGACGAAGTCCTTAATAATAGTCGGAGAATGTGCGCCTCACGACACTCGTATATACGATTTACGATGCATGTTTGTAAAATAAAGTTCATGTTCTTCGAATAAGTAAAGTAGCTATAAAACATACTATTCCACGAGTGGGAGTAAATTATATCGTCAGGTGTTTGAATGTTATTGACCGCGCGCGTCCTGGATGAGGTTTTAGAAAAACATGTACGCAGTAGACTCAATTTGTGGCTTTACGCGTGTTTGCTATATTTCAACGCCTCATTTTCCTCGTCCATTACCATAAAACTCATTTAGCATTGGAAATCATGTTACTAAAGATGCCGAAGATGGGTCTCATTGAGGGGTGCCTTAAATATTTTTTGCGATGTACGTAAAAAGAGTACATTACAGAAATCCTTCAAATTATTGCATAAAATGAGTAAATTAAATAAACACATAAATGAAAAAGCCCTAATTTGTTCTTATTGTCTCATAGTGACTAGTGACACGGATGACTAGTAGCCTACCCAGAAGTAGTCACTGCAGATGAGTTTAGATTTACTCGTGTTTACCCGTGAGCATGTTATAGGAAATTGCATTGAAATGTCGGAGATTTCCGCCAATATGTAACCACTGACAAAATATCACGTAAGGTAAAATTTAGATCATTTTATTAAAAAAAACTAAATTTTAAGAATGTACTTCCTATTTCAAACCTAGTATGCTACTAGTTTAGTAAGATTCAGAGATTTTTTCTATTAGGTGCTGTTATTTATGACGCAATTATATAAGGTATGAAATCTGTATCCAGGCAGCCTGGCACATATAAATCATTTACCAGATCTCATGCTCCTAGTATGAGAACTCACAAGAATAGTGTCAAAGCCAGTATCCACCACGCTAATACGAGTAGACGGTTAGCGGATGGCACGTGTCCTATTAAGTATACTGTATTTCTTCGAATACGGTTTTCTCACGACGTTTTCTTTCACCGTTAAGCCCAGGGGTAATGAAAAACTCGTACCACGTAGTATCTACACTTGCAACAAGAACAAAATTAAAAATGTTGATTAACCTCCGACTGCCTCGGATTTGTAATCTGTAAAACATTCTACTAGTCAAGTCCTTTCATTTGAAACCCATGTTGAGGTAGTAGTGAAAAAAAAATGTTATTCCCCATTTTGTGGTAGTGGCCATCTTGGATTTGAAATTTGTCATAGTGTATAGTATTTTACTAGTTAACCCTTTTCATTTGATACCCATATTGAGGTAGGTTGTGAAGAAATATTTTGTCCGCTATTTTGAATCGATATTATCCAAACAAAGCTAAGAACATCCGCACGGAAATCAACCTTAAAATAAAAAAACCGCATCGAAATCGGCCCATCCGTATGAGCTCTACGGCGCCACAGACAGACACATACAGAGACAGACAGACATCGACGTCAAACTTATAACACCCCTTTTTTGGTCGTGGGTTAAAAATACTCTCGAAATGACAGACAGAAACTCTTTATTATGCACACCAGTAAATTACAAACACTTAAACAAAAAAACAATAACTTAATATCTAGTGCCATAAATGGCGGCCTTATCGCTAAAAGCGATCTCTTCCAAGCAACCATTAACAGCAGGAAAACATTAAAAAAGAATACAGTGAGGATAGAGTGCAAAAGTAAGAACATGAGAAAAACAAAAATAATGTGACGTCACGTATCTTAGTAGACTACTTAACAATATTTTACACATATAATTTAGATACTGAAATAAAAATACATATAATAATAAAATATAAATAAACATACATAAATATATGTACATACAATGATAGTGATCATTCAGGAAACAAATAAGAAGTAAGATGAATTCAAGAGATTAATTCAGAGAGATAGTGTTTTTTAATCTGAGCCTTGAAGGAGTCTAAGCTCTGCGCACGCCTAATACCCACCTTTTAACAGATTTACCTTTAGACAGCGGGATTTAAACTGACGATTACGATTGTGAAATAAAACGTTTTATAACACCTGTACCCGCTATCTATGAATATCGACAGCCCTGAAGAGCCTACCTGTCATAGAAAACAATATTGTTATGTAAATTGGTTATAGTTGTTTATGTCTTTAGGTCTAATACATTATTTATCGCATGAAATTCGAGCATATCCTGTTGTGAAGTTCGCAAGAATGTTGTTTACGTTCGAACTGATAACAAAATCACTACGCTCCTATATTAAACGTAACTGTAGTATAAAGCCATGAACTAGATAGTAGTAGTATGTAGCTGTTGTAATAATAATAATAATGTAGGAGTAGCAGCTGGAGTGCATTGATGTCATTTTATAGTTGCTCTTCTGTCAGACGCTTTGTATTGCTACGCACAACGGTCACAACGGCCCTTCTAGCACCTAATTAATTCGGCTTTGACTTTTCTTAAGCTGTCTCTATACTTTCTAGTGAAAAGAAAAGAGAGAGCCATAATAAAGCTAAGATAGTTTTAGTTAGGTAGTAGACCACCAATAGATTTTAAATAAATACACGGGTAACTCACGTTTGATATAGTCAGTCCAGTCCGACTCAAGTTTCGATCGCGTCAGGCGATTTTTTTCAAGGAGAGTGCGCGCGCGTGTTCTCAACTCATTTAGAGTCGTACTGGGCTGACTACATCAAACGTGAGTTACCCGTGTATTTATTTAAAATGTGTAATAACCACGTTAATTTTCATACTAAAACCACCGACCGGTAGGTGCCCGCTAGTTATTTTAATCAAAAATTTTAATTCTGTACTTGTGCACTAAAAAGGGTAAAATAAACTATTTTCGTGCAAAAAATTAAACCGACTTCAAAACCACAAACAGGCACTCAAAAGCGAAAAATAAACTAAAAACATTATTATAAGCGCTACTCACTCATCTATTTGAAGTCGGTGCCAGTCAGGTCAAAAAGTATCCTCCTAGAGCGCGTGAGAATTCCACACAAAAAAAATCCAAATTGGAAATCTAAGGGTATAGTTATAGCAAGCAATACTAAACGCAAAATGTATTTAAAATGTCGCGAAAATAGAACCCAAAATAACTTGACAACATATAAAAAATATTCATCTACTTTTAAAAAAGTAACTCGCCTGTCGCGTAAAATGGCTAATATTAAGTACATAAACAGGAGCACAAACAAAAATAAAGCAACGTGGGGAATAATCAAAGGGCATACATCTCAGACCAACTATATAAAAACGTCAGTAGAAACCTTAAAGATTGATGATTTACATATAACAGATCCTAACAAAATTGCTTCAACATTCAACAAGTATTTCATCAATAAGGCCAAGCAAACTCCAAATAGTAATACTACAAAACATAAAACGCCTAATCTTAGCTGTAAAAGCATATTTCTTACGCCAGTGACTTGTCAGGAAATAAAAAATGTTGTGAAGCAATTAAAAAATAAACAAACAGCCGGATATGACGGTATTTCTGTTAAAGCAATAAAAATAGCATTGATTTTATTGTGGAGCCATTAACTTATATAATAAACTTATCCATAGAAACCGGCTGCTTTCCAGATAATTTAAAAAAGGGATTGATTTTACCGTTACATAAAAAAGGCTCAACATTTGAGATGGGAAACTACAGACCCATAGCCATATTACCAAGTTTTTCAAAAATATGGGAAAAAGTTTTATATAGCAGAATCATTTCATTCTTAGAAACAAATAATATTTTAAATGTTAATCAATTTGGTTTTCGAAAAGGCAAAAATACTACTTCAGCAATCTTTAAAATGCTGAAACATGTCTGGCATTAAATAAATGATAATAAAACTGGCATTGCCCTCTTCATAGATCTATCCATGGCTTTCGATAGCGTCGTTCACGAAACCCTTCTAAAGAAGCTTGAAGAAATTGGAATAAGAGGCAAAGCTTTGGAATTAATAAGTTCTTACTTGAAAAACAGATGTCAAGCTACCATTACAGAATCTTATGACAAAAGAAAAAAAACCATCGAGGTAATCCAGTCTGAATTTGAAAACATAAATTTAGGGGTACCACAAGGTAGTATACTTGGGCCCTTGTTGTTCCTAATATATATAAATGACCTACCGTCGATTACCGAATACTTGTGTGTCATGTTTGCCGATGACGCAACGTTTATTATACCGCATAATGCCCAACATTCTTCAGACTTTGAAAAAGAAATCAATAAGATACTACAAAAAACATCTGATTTCTTAGGTTCTATTAATCTTACACTAAACTCAACAAAAACAAAATTTATGCAATTCGGAAGTCGTAAAAAAACTCCTTTAAAGTTAAATATTAAGCATAACAACGTCAACATAAATGAGGTAAATGAGGCAAATTTTTTGGGTGTCACTATAGATCGCCACCTAAACTGGAAAGCTCATCTTAGTAAAATTAGTAGCAAAATCAGTAGTTCATGTTACGCATTATCTATTTTAAGTGGTATTACGTCGAAAACTGTCGCCATAAATGCATATTATGGGTATGTTTACCCCATATTAAGCTATGGGATAATCTTTTGGGGAAACTCTGTTGAAGTGCAGTCCATATTTGTGCTTCAAAAAAGGTGTCTACGCAACATATTTCGAATGAAAAATACTGACACCTTACGAGATGTATTTAAAAGCAATAATCTTCTAACTTTAACTTGCATTTACATTCTAGAATTGTGCATGTTTGTTCAAAACAACAAACAAATATATTTTAATGACAAATCGACTCGTTCAGATAATCTACGCACCAAACACAAATATAATTTGTGTGTACATCAAATTAACAACACAGTGTACGAAAAAAGTGCATTTGCAAGTGCCATTAAGATCTACAATCACTTACCACTAAACTTGAAAACTTTAACTGGCAATGCATTTAAAAACAGTCTTAAGAAATGGTTGATCTCTGAAGCATTTTATGATCTCAAAGAAAATTTCAATAAGTAACGTAAATATCGTATTCAAATCTATACTTATAATAAAACTGTAACGGGTCGAATTCTGTACATTGAAGATATTTTGAAAAAATTTTTTTTGGAGCACTCCATAGTCGATACTGATGGCAAATCTGCATTTTTTTTCTTTCATGTCTGTCTGTCTGTCTGTCTGTCTGTCTTTCTGTATAGGGATCACGCATCACGCCGAAACTACTGATTCAATTCAGCTGAAACTTGGCATGATTTTAGTTTAAACTAAGGAGATTGCTGTAGGCTACTTTTGATTCCCAAATTCTGATCGGTTTTCTTGCGGGAGGGGGTGAAAGTCAGAATGTGTATTTGGTTGTAACTCATGTTTGCGTTGTTTAATTTCATTAATTCTTTTTTTGTTAGAAAGAACACATTTTTCATATTGTCCCATCAAAATTTGAACATTATCGGTTTGGTGGTTCGGAAATTACACAAACATTAAATAATAACGACACGCACGGCGCGTTCGGTACATACTAACTTCTAAATATTCTGTGTATCACAGACGATCCACAGAATATCTAGATTCTAGATTCAAGAAGTGCCCACGTGATCGCGTCGCGTCGTCTTGAATGACAAAATAATTGTCAAAATATATTTTGTGTGGAAAAAGGAGGAGGATGAGAACATCCTCCTTCAAACAAGGAGGATGTTCTCAATCGGGTTGCATGTTTTTTCATTTGGTTTTATTTTACACGATAACTCCGCTAATTGTGAGTTGATTTTGATAATTCTTTTTTTGTTTGGTAGAAAATACTTCAGAGGTGATCTTATATATCGAAAACAGGGAGTTAGTTTTTCAAATATCAACAAAAAACAAATATCAGCTTAGATTTATCTGTATTTAGTTAGTCGAACGACAGAATTTAATTACCTGTCATTGAAGTAAATTTTTGTTCTTTTGGAGAAAACATATCAGCATAATAAGTAGCAGCATAAACAACCCATTAAATGTTCCCACTGCTGGACGTCGGGGCCTTCTCTCGCAAGGAGAGAGACAAGGCTATAATTCACCACGCTGGCCCAGTGTCGGTTGGTGGATGACATATGACTTAAAACTTAGATTCTAGGTACATTTCGGTTTCCTCACGATATTTTCCTTCACCGTTTAATTACCGGCATTACGAACATGACTCAGAAAAGATGCACCACTAGCTTTTCTTGCGTGGTTTTGAACCCTGGGTCTCCGGATCGACAGTCGGCGTTCTCCCGACTAAGTCAGCTGTAGCTTGCTAGACCAGCCGTAACTTAAAGTATTATTTCAATCCAAATACTGTTTAAAATTTAAAGGTAGTGTTCAACAAGCTTCGGTAACCGATGCAGACCGTTGTTAGGGTTCCGTACCTGACTGCGCTGTCCGTCCATCCTTCCGTCTGTCACCAGACTGTATCTCAAGAACGGTGATAGCTAGACAGTTGAAATTTTCACAGACGATGTATTTCTATTGTTGCTTTAACAAAAAATACTAAAACTAAAATAAACATTTAAGAGGGGCTTATTTCCATACAACAAACTTGACTTTTCTACCGTTTCTTGCTCGATACTAATAACGTACCTGTCACAGGTTGACGCTTTCACTATTCAATAAAATCATTTTATTTGCTAATGGTTCAGAACCCTTCGCGCGCGAGTTCCACTGGCATTTGACCGGTTTTATTTTTTTAAAAATTTTGTAATATCCTATCCTTTCCTAATATTATACAAATATGTCAATATTTAAATTTTTGCTGCTCAATTACGTTGGAATGGCTGAATGTATCGAGTTAAAATTTGAAACATATTCTTGGCTTAGCTTAAGTAACACATAGGGACATATAGATAAGTAACTATACATAGGCAATGTTTAGCTTATGTGTTCTTCCAGACTATAATCTAATTGTATTTCAAATTTCAGCCCGATCACTTGATACGTTCCGCCATGATTAAGTAACAAACATCCAAACATTGACATTCATAATATTTACAGTTACAGGACAACGTTGGAACGGCTGAATATATTGAAACGGCTAAAAATTTAAACAGATAACTTATAGTCTGAAATACCACATATATGTACTACCTATCAACCTGAAAAGAAGCATGGGCCCTAAGGAAACAAATATTAACTATCACGTCAAAACGGCACAACGAATTGGGTTGGCATACGAAACACAGTTTCGAGTCTAAAATTTCACATGGGGTCTAAGTCTATATTTTCGTTTAACTCCATATTAATCTATAATAAGTATATATTTTCGTAAGGAACTTGTGATGGTAAGGTAAGAGCCAAAAATGAAAAATATACAGCGTGGCGCTTTGGTGTCGACATTAAATGAACACACAGGTAGGGTTACTGACCAGTAATCATACAAACGACGTGAGAAAAATAAATTCGCTTATTTAAAAAAAAAAATTTTTCTAACAAACTAAACCATTGTATCAAGCACTCGAATCAAAATCACCCTTTGCACTAGATTCATTCAACGACGTCAGTTGTGTGCGTGATTTACTTTCGTACACATCGTTACGCAAACGTAAATCTGGCAACGTCGCAAAACCCCCGCGCTGCGCGCCGCTTGCAGATAGGTAGGTATCTCCAAGCGGCGCGCGGCGTTGCAGCGTACCTACCTCAGTAGGTGCCGCCGCCGCGCCGGCCGAGAGGGGTAGGTACAAAGGCGCGATAATTCTGAACGGTCAAGTAGGTACGTCACGACAAAAGCTTCAATACCTGTTCATCACTAATAAATCGAATACCTACCATATGATAAAGATAAGAGCTAAACAAAAATTATTGGCAGTCATAGGAACTGCCGATAGAAGTGAAAACTTATAACTCAGTATTTGATAGCTAACTTTGGAAACTGCGCGGGTGAAACCGGAGGGCCTGGCCATTACCATCTAGAAAATACATCAGCCAGTGGGAAATGCTAACGCATTTCTAGATAGCCAATGGCCATGGTCCCGAGTTTACCCGAAGAATTCTTATCATTTCCGAACGTGACGCTAGAATTCAATTCACAGCCCATGAAAAATCTGTGTATGGCACGCCGCGATTTCACTTCTAAAAGTAAATAGGTAAATGGATAGGTACCTAGGTGTCTATTGTAAATTTGGTGAAACATTACAAAATGATTGCTTTGTAGTAGGTAATATGAGTAAGATAGGTACGTGTTGTCAGAATCAAGGATAATTCGCATAAACAGCCCATCAAATGTTCCCACAGCTGGGACTCGGGGCCTTCTCTCGCAAGAAGAGAGTTAAAGCCATAATCCACCACCCTGGCAAAGTGCCAGTTGGTAGATGGCACTTTCCATTATTGGCACGTGACCTCGAAAGATTCTAGGTAGGTACATGTCGGTTTTCTCACGATGTTTTCTTTCATCGTTTTTAAGCTACTAGCATTACGCACATGACTTCGAAAAGACTGGTGCGCGTGGGATTTGAACGCGGCGCGCCGGATCGGCAATCACCGTCCTCCCGGCTAGACCAGCCGTTACTTCAAGGCCACTTAGTATGTACTCGTACCAACAAAAAATATTACCTAGCGTGAAAGCTGCTGAACTAGTAGAGGTACCTACAATATTCTTTAAAAGTAAAACTAAAACATCTTCCCACGAATCGATTTTAATTTCGTAGAAAATTTAACCAGTAAACCCTTGATCAATGAACTCTTTCAGATAAATTCATCATTGTCAAAATCAAAATCAGATATTGTTTTAAGTTAAATTATCTATCGCATAATAGCTAAATCACCTAAGTACTTATGGCGTAATGCGCAATAAGCATTAGTACGTAGGTACTTACAGCTTTTCGACTCGAAGCCGTAGTAACTATTTCTCGTCTGTGTCGCAGCGCAGCGTTGTGGAGCGGCAACGCTTCGTTTCCATAGTTACGCGCGCGCTCGCTCGCTTGGCGAGCGAGCGCGGCGCGGCGGCTTCTTTGAAATCGTAGGCGCATAACCAACAGAGCCACACTGTTTTGGTCTAAATTTTTAAATGCTCAACGTGACCACCACCTTCGCGAACACAAACTCTTAAACGGCGTTCAATGTTTGAACGGACGCTTGCCGTGGGATTTGTAGGGCATCGCCT
Source organism: Ectropis grisescens (assembly GCA_017562165.1). Taxonomy (NCBI): domain Eukaryota; kingdom Metazoa; phylum Arthropoda; class Insecta; order Lepidoptera; family Geometridae; genus Ectropis; species Ectropis grisescens. The sequence continues at coordinate 14,561,124 of CM029770.1, read as the reverse complement.
AGTATTCCCATATCTTTCGCGATACCTACATTCTTATCGCAAGTGCGGCATTTTGATGGGCTTCTCCGTAAAGTAAAATCATGTCAGCATACTCAGCAGCAGTGTAATACTGTGTGTTCGACATCTTTACTTAAATAAACACTCACAACACAAAAGTAAGTAACAACAAGTCGTCGTTATCGCTTTGACACTGAATCAAAATAACTTACACTAAATAAACAACAAAAAAATAACACGTAGGACACGTACTTAAGCGTCTTTTTCGCGAATAATTAAATTACCTAGTTAAGGGATTTACAGTAAAAGTTATAGCGCGCGAGAAATGTGTCAAGGACTCGACAACTTCGCAGCCCGGCTAGTACTAGCACAAAACTAGTGGAGTTTAAAAGAAAAAGACAAAAGACTAACATTAGAGGAGTACCTACAGTCATTTTTTCGTTTCCGGCTCCATTTCATTCGCACACAAACGCGTGTTTTGCATGTTGTATGACTACTTGTCTCATTTTATTGTATTTACCTTTCGCCTGATTTTCATTCATGAAACGCGTGGATATGTGGCCTGCGACCTAATTACCTCTGACTCAAATTTTTAGATACAGGTTGCTCTGATTTGGTGTTTTTGAAAATTGCGAATAACTCAGTAAATAAAAACGATACATGAAATTTAATTTTACAGAATGTCTGAAAATATGATATGTGATATGTGGTTTCATTTAATGTCGGCACCAAAGCGCCACGCTGTATGCACCCGTTTTGGCGTAGATAATACAGGTGATTTGCGTTCACAATCAAAATAACAAGCAACATTATATTCTCATTAGATGGCGCTAATGCCAGTTTAAATCTAAAAGCACTAAAAGCCATTTAAGTCAATGTTTTGTTATTGTGGTATGTATTTTTTCTTTCATCACTAGATGGCGTTACTGGTATTCTAAATTGTACCAATAAGTTTTTGCTGCTAAAAGGATTTTGATGCCGAATTTGGATTCTTTCGTTCTTGGTTTTTTTTCTGTGTTACAATTAAATTCATACATTAACATTTCACTAAGACTTGGCTTAGATTTACGGGTTCAACTTGCTTGAGAACCTATCATTAAAACTCAAAATTTTAATCATTTTGATTCCACACAGGCTTCGTTCAAAATTTTACGCGGGCGAAGTCGCGGGTAACAGTTAGAAAACAGCTTGCGGATAAAAAGAGATAAGTAGGTAATCAGATCATGCACATCGGCTTCAGACTTTTCGTAATGTATCCTATAAAAATCCTACAAACTTAACACTTGCCGCTATGTTCGATACTACGAAACCTTAATAAGTATGTTTGATTTTGTTTAAAAAAAGGAAAATAAAGATGATAAAATTAAATAAATTTTTGTGTGGAAATACAAATTCACTCAAACTCAAAGGGTTTTCAATGACTACTTATCCAAATATTTGACGGACGATACTTCCAACTAATGTATACGTCAGTAACATCTGCTTACGCGAACGAAGTAGCGGGTTCAGCTAGTAGTAAATATACAGTCACTCATTGTGCCATGCTGTTTTAATATGTGTTATAATGTAAATTAAGAATTTAAAATGTTGCATTATTTGTTGTAATGTTAATTAAGATTTTGAAATGTTAGATTAATTATTATTTTCAAAATGGTCAATAATATTGTATGTTCGAAATGGACAAAACTGTTGGAACTCATAGAAATTGTAATATCTTGTACTCCTTACACAGTTTATACAATAAAGCATATTCTATTCTATTCTATTCTAAGTTAGTAGATTGATGCTATGTAGGCACATAGTAAGTAGGCACAGGTAAGTAGTATCTATCCACTACCTGTTAGATTTAGTTTATTTTTCGCTTTTACACACAACAAACCACAAATAGGCACTCTGACTGCCTCGGATTTGTTATCTGTACAACATTCTACTAGTCAAGCCCTTTCATTTGATACCCATATTAAGGTAGGTTGTGAAGAAATATTTTGTCCGCCATTTTGTGGAAGCGGCCATCTTGGATCGACATTAACCAAACATAGCTAAAAACATTTGCACGGGTATTAACCTTGAAATAAAAAAAAAACGCATCGAAATCGGCCCGTCCGTTTGAGCTCTACGGTGCCACAGACAGACAGTCATACAGACATCGACGTCAAACTTATAACAATCTTTTTTTTTTTATTGACAGGATCGAGTTTCATAACTTTTGTGAAAACTTCAACTACGTCATCCAGAAAATTGTACGCAAATTTTAGTTTATGGCTCATATTTCAAAAACCACCTGACCGATTTCGATAAGATTTATTTGGGACCATTCGGGAAGCATACCCATTCGAACACAAAAAGAAATTTTAAAATCGGTGCAGAGGTTCTCGAGAAATCAGGTAACATACATAAAAAAAAACATAGGGGTCGAATTGATAACCTCCTCCTTTTTTGGAAGTCGGTTAAAAATGGGCAGTCATTGGTACTGCCTACAGAAGACTCATAATTTAAATTGTTTTTCATTGCGATGCAGCTGATGCAAGTAAAATATTAAAAAATAAACAATATCTAAAACATTTTTGAAACACCAATACAGATACGAAACACAATTTTAGTTTTTCTTTGTTATATATTTTTCAACTTAAGAATGTTAGTCATTTATTTAAAAGGTACTGCACAGTATTGTACTGCACAGTGATTCTATAATTACACGTTCAAGATAATAATCAAATTAAACACTATTTGAACAATGTACAGTAATAACACATTCAACTTTATGTTACACCTCGGGCCCAAGAACCCAAAGTTTACAAGTCCCTTCTGGAAAAATTAAGGACTGTTACTTTTCATCAGGTTAGAATATAACTAAGTAACGTCCTCAAGTATTTCCCGTCCCATCCACCCCACGAACCTCTACACGCACTCCTCGAAGAGCTAGAGAGCAGCTCGAGAGCAAGGCATTTTACTACGCCACGCCTCCACGCTAGCGATCGGTTAACAAAAACCTACAGGATTGGAAAGTTGCGGACTAAAAGCCCAAAACGCGCCGCGTAGAGTCTCGAGTCCTACACGACTAACTAGCCTCAAATTAAGCAATGCTTGTGTTATAGGAGTCAAACAGCTGACATAATACTTTGGTAACCATAGTTTATGTAGGCAATATCCATAATACGGAATTTATTTATTTGCCTTTGTCTGGGTAGACGAAATACCAAATATATATTTCTTACGATCCGGGACTCTCAATAAGTGGCCAAGGAGTTGCCACAATCGCAGAGGCAGTGCCTTTCAAATTTCTTGGTAGTAAGATAGATCACAGAGGACGTACACTATCATTAGAGGTGGTTGTTGAAAATTTCATGAACAACCTCAATAAGGTAGACCAGCAGCCTATCAGCAATATCAAAAAAGCATGGATATATGACAACTATCTCACATCACGTCTCACTTGGCCTTCCCTAGTATATGACATCGGTAAAACTCTCCTAGCAAAGCTAGATGCCAATGTCATAAAGATATTGAAGTCATGGTTCGGATTGGCCCATCCGGCTGATCCCTCTACTATTTTTAGGGATCACAATAGTTTTGGGTTGAAACTAAAGAAACCGTCTGAACTTTACAAACACCTAAGAGTTACAAAAACGCATGTTTTGGGAAAGTCGCAAGACGAATTAATTACATCTCTCCCAAGAGACAAAAGTGTTTCAGACCTGGAATCTAGACTTAAATTCCATAAACAATTTATGACAGGTGCACAAGTAATTACTGCTGGGTTGGGTGCGAGAAAGAAAAGGGAAGACCGAGACATGGTAAAAATCTTTCTACAACAATACGAAAATGACGGTTACAAAGTGCACGCTATGAATTTAGAAATGCAAAGTCAGTGGTTAACCATAGGTGAGTTCTGTATCCCATTAGCTCTAAAGTGGCGCACCTTGATCTATGACTGGTCTCCGGCGTTATTAAAATTTTATCTAAATGCATTCCAAATGACCCTCCCTGACCAGAGTAACTTGGTAAGGTGGGGAAAAGCCTCTGAAAAATGTTGTTATACTTGTGGAGAGGCAATATGTACAGCAGGACACATATTGGTGGGGTGCAAGGTGCTCCTTAATACATAATAATAATTTTAATTAGTAATAGTAAATTACTCACGGCGCCATGACAGAATACTTGAAACTTTCAGTAAGGGATTAACGACAAACAAAAGACAAATTAACTTTGTAAAAGAAGGATCAACTTCAAACTCCAGGAACAAGCCTAACTCAATCCTGGGTACAGCACCTGATTGGACTATTTTAACGGACACGTATGAAAAGCACTACAAAATCCCAGAGGATGTGGGTGTTTCGTCATCCAGACCGGACATTTTCCTTTTTTCTAGAACTGCGAAACGCATAGTCCTTGTAGAACTTATCGTACCGTGGGAAACTAATATGCCTAAAGACCACGCGATGAACAAAATAAGTATTACGACCTCCTATACGAATTAACAAAAAACGGCTATGTATATATGTTTGTACGCTGTAGAAGTGGGAGCGAGAGGAATGCCAGCAAAATCTCTCTATAACCTGCTGAAAGAATTTGGCTTATCCAGAAGTGCAGTAAGTTCTATACTAGAACGAGTATCTAAAGCTGCACTAGTAGGCTCATATCAGATTTGGCTGGGCACGGAGAGAAAAACGAGTGTTGAAGGTGAGTTGAAGGTGAGAGTGTTGATGTACGTCAGAAAGGGCCCCTTAAACCTACGCCCGAGTCACAAGTCTCGGGATCTACTTGAGTTTTCTCTCTCTGTCACACGATGAACCCGGTACCGGCACGTTGAATCCATGGAATGCTGAGAAGATCGTCTTTTCGTCGTGAATTTTAGAAATAGAACGATATTACTTTCTTTTTTTAAATTTGAAAGACAAACACGCGAAAACTGCTACTGCGACTTGAGATGTGAGTTGAACGTAGATGTAATTATTTCCTTGTATTTTCCTCACTTGTAGCTGAAGCATAAACCCAACAAGTTGAGTTTCGACCTGCATGTTAATGGCAACAATAGAACGCGAAATCAACGATGATTTAGTTGTGTAGCAGCTCTATCGGCGCGCCGGGGTGGGCGGCGGGCGCGAGTGCTTCACGCGCGATAATGAACGGACTCGTGTGCACGACTGCACCGCGTCGCGCTTGCGCACTCACACGTAATCCACTGCCCGCGCCTCGGAAATCGTGCAACACTCACCGAACGCCATATAAAACGACTGTACTTATGATATTCGGCTGTGTGAACGTTACCTTGCTTGTATTCGTTAGAGTTGCTGTAAATTTATGTTGGTTTACCATAGATATGCCGTTATATTCTAGTGAAAACAATGAAATAATTTTTATTGCATAATTTTAATGGACATCTGTAACTCTGTTACAATTTTTGGAATGATAGTAGCTTATTACCACTAATAATAATAATTGCCTTTGGTAATAATAGATACATTAAATTTATTGTCTCTATCTCTGAAACGGTACCATTCCTGAGATAACGGGCGAAACCGCACGACGCAACAATATTCGTAAATAAACTTATACCTGTGCTTAATGCACTTCCAGGACAGCATTGCAATGAAAATAGACGCCATTTGTGAACAAGACAGGATCTCGGGTTTCTTAAACTGGCACCTCCCACGTGGTGCCTTGTGCCCTTAACCTTACCGCGGCCGTGTCGCGGTTTATGCGCCTTATAATGCGCTCTCCATACTCGCCTAACGGCCGCAGCTTTTGTCTAAATTTGGAGCAACAGCTACTTCCTTGCAATTAAGGAAAAATGTACCCTACGGGAAACTAATCCCGTCCGTACCTACTAATGTTATACAAGCAAATAAATACTTGTTTATTGAACAAATGTTTCTTATAGGTACGTTGCAAGCAAAGAAAAACGATAATATGCTGTCTATTTGGTGTGAAAATGCATTTCATTGTGATTAGAATAAAATGTCAGATACAAAAAAATAACCACAATATTCATTGAAAGCAAAGAAGTTGGAAAAGATTGAAAGATAAAGAGTAGGTATTACAAGGACATTTTTATTTCACATAAATTCAGAATAGGTAAGTAGGTGACGTATAGCTTAGGTAGGTATATCCAGTATAATGACAGCATTATTTCGCACTGACGAAGCAGCATTGTGATCTTTTAAATAGGTACCTACGGAAAAAGAGATTTTTGAAATAGTAGGTACGGCGGTAGAGAGCTAGTTTAGTATAAGAGTCCAAAAGGTGGAAAACTATCAGCCATTGTTAATGCTTAAATGTCCTAAAACGCTCTAGTAACCATTATTGCCATTACGTAACAATTTCGAGGCGTGAGCGTTCAATCAAAGTAACATAATCATTCCCATAAACAGTCCGTAAAACAATAACCGGGCGTTAAATCTGAGGACATTTAAGATAAATGGCGAGGCAATTTTACAAGCAATCAATTTCAATGGCGGAGAACACAAGTGTTCGCCGTTTGATCTCGTATTTAAGTTAATACTACTATCGGCGGCCGATCGGACACTCGCGCGCGCACCTGCGCCGCGCCATACCGGCGCCGACGCCGACGCAGCGTCGAAAAGGCTCACTAAGCTAACATACTGCATGTTACCACTGGCCTAAATGCCAGTTTTGGACATTTAACGTATTTGGGTATAAAGCATACAAAAGCAAATTTGGATCTAAGTTCATATTCGGATCCTGAATGAAAATTGTATGCGGAATTGTATTTAAATTATGTTAAGCACACTTGTTTTATTAGATAGATACACGTCTGTCTTTATGTACGAGTATATTCTATGGACTAATTTAGTAATATCTATAGAAACTATAATATGTAAAATTTATGAAATTACAAGATCATCTTATATCTCTGGGTGACGAGCGCAGTACAGTGCTAGGTATTAATTTGGATTCTTCACATTCCAGTAGCTGAGTGACAATGTGGTGTAACGGGCAGGCGTATTGCTTACTATAAAGCATAAGCCCTTCTAGTCTCGTCATTCTTTAATGGGCATTGAAACGGCTACTTTCAGTTTTAACTAAAAGCTCCTTTTTTATAGGTAGGACCAAGACTAGGAATAAATATAATTTTAAGGAATGCGTGTATTCCATCGATAGTTAGATTTATGATGATGAGGAAAATATATTATGATACATTGATTATTAGAGATTACGCGAGCTGCTAAACTGCCTTACGAAAAGGAGACAGCTATAACGGAACCTGGATATTTTGCGAATAGAATACTAATATTTCTGTTCAAGAAATCGTCCAATAATACAAATAAAACAAAACCTCCTAACTCACAGTTATTGCTGCGACAAGATTAACAATAGCAGTGATAATACGGAATATTTTATTTGTCCGTGTTGAGTCTCCCACGCCATTGGATTCAATTATGGAGTAAAGGCAGATAGGTCGGCGCGCGAGTGGTCCGTCGTGACCCGTAAATTGGAACGGTCCGTCGCACGCCCTTGTCGCACTCGCACCCTGCCAGTGTTGCCATTTTAGTCATTTTGACACTACAACTGGTTAAAGAACCTCTCATGGTTGGTCACGTCAATTTAAAAAGAAATATATTTTCAAAGATCGTCTCCAATAAATCCGAAACCTTTAAAGTTTGCGAAATATTGCAATACTCTAGAGACGGACACGTACATATTGTACCTACTTATACATAGGTTACAGCAATTAAACGAACAACTACCTATCCAAATTTTAGAATGCATTAATTAATGCAATTCGGTAGTACCTTCCTATAGTCCGAATATTCGGTAATTAATTAATCAATTAAAAGGTCGAATCGAAATCGTTTGGTAAGTTACTTCCATTTGTATTTACCTAATTCCAGTCATATTTTATATATTCGTTCAAAAAGAGAGGTCTCATGTTACATAGTGGCACTCATTTTTAACTCCGTTCAAACAGGACGATGTTATCGATTCGGCCTGTATTTAAAAAAAAATCATGAAAATTACCTAATTTTCGTTGAAAGGCTAACTTTTTATAGAGCTAACTAGTTAAATTTTGTCTGACAAGGATAGCTCCGCGTAAAAACATTTTCATTTTATTGAAATCGTAGCAATCGCGTAAAAATCGTTAGCTACGTTAATCTTATACTTATATGAATGAACGAATGAAATCTTTTTATTGTTCATAACTTAAAATAACAGATAAAATATAGGATTTATTAGATGTTCTCAAATAAGAATGTTAGTTGGCAACACTCTGGTCACCATAGGAGCGCCGCACTAGCAGTGTACTACACGGTACACATTGTAACGGCACCCAAATCGACATCTCCGCCATATATCGGGCACTACCTCACGCACGTCCAATTTAAGAGCACGGAGCTTGGAGTGCGGTGCAAGTGTACACGCTCCTTTTCTGGACCGAACCTATATCGGAGTGCATTCGAAACGTTGAAATTAAGGAAGACGGTGCTGCTCTTATACAGACAGCAGATTAGGTAAATCAAAACTCTAAACAGTAAAATCGGTGTGATTTTTGATTCATTGAAAAGGAACTACAAAAAGTATCTTATCAAAAGTAAAAACAAAGTAAGGGCAATCCTAAATAAAATAATAAGTTAGTTGTGATTTATCGTGTACATCTCATAAACTGTGACATAGGTCAATTTAATGTAATTCTCTTTGTTCTCCTCCAAATTGCATATTCGTTACAATATCCGGATTTCGAAAAGTTCGTCAATAAGTTCGTTCGTTCGTAAGCATACTGTGGGATCACGAATTTGTTACTTCATTTGATCGTTAGAAGACAAACATAACTTTGAATTTGCTAACCGTACCGTCTAGACCTTTGTTAAAACGGAGTGCGTTAGCATTACAACGTGCAGGCTTTCTCGCTTAACTAAGTAAACTAGTCATACATTTATTAAAGCGGCTAAATAAAGTGGACTAAGTTAGTAAGCTATCGGGCAGCTAACAGGTGTGCGGCCGCGGTTACCGTATTCGGCCCGTAATGTCTCAAACAATGGTACGTAAACAGAATCCGGGCTTAACGAAATTCAAATCATAACAGTCGTTTAAATAAACGAGTGCTCGGATTTGTTGCCGACGGAATATCGCTTAATAATGCCATAGCTCGTGTACAAATGGACTTTAGCTTGAAGTTTTAGGACATACGCAAACAAGAGCTGTAGGTTTTTGTTGTAGCAGTTTCTAAATTAAAATTTTATTTAAATGCCGATACAATTAATTTGATTCCGGTAATACGTCTACGAAACCTCCAAAATAAACATATGTGACTAAAATAATTACCTACTTTTTACACGCTTTTATTTCAAGTTCGAACATGAAATTCGATTTTTAATTTCTCCCCATTTTATATTTCATCAATAATCTCGTGACATTGCTAATTAGTTGCTAAACATAAGTGTACAATCAATACATATATGGTGCTTTCCGACTTTTCCGCATGACGCATATTAATTATTAAATCAGGTAAACAAAACTAAATAAAAATCTCCATTCCTGATAAACTAAGAGCAATGTAGAGTAGCTTAATGAGTGAATTAACAAAGGATAGTTATCTCTAATCTCATTGTTTCGCCGTCAATTAGCCATACATAACTCGGTGTTAAGTATTTAGCGTCAGAGATAACATCTCACCTTTAACACGTCCACAATCCAGCGCCGGACAGAGGCGACTATCAAACCTCTTCCAACGGGTCCAGTATTTACGGAAACGCCGCTTGCTTGTTATTATAGTGTTTAAACTGAGGTATTTAACTTTAAGTAGACATTATTCGCGTTTTGTTTAAGAATTATGATTGCTTTAATTGCGTTCTCCGAGCGGGGTCGAGCGGCTGTTCTTAGCTAATTTCCCAAGTACGCTAATAGGTGGGGATTAAGAGAGAATGCGTCAGGTCTCCGCTCGGTGAATTGCTTTAAGGGTAGACCTCTATTCGCTGTTTAATTCCTCTTCAGGAAGCCTAAATAACACAATTTACAACAGAATTCACACAAATGTTTAGAAACAAATATTAGTAGTTATTTGTGTAAATGTTTTTTTTTTAATTATATGGAATTAAAAAAAAAAAAAAATTAAAATTAGATTTAGACACTCGACCAAATTTCATAAGAAGCTATCACTAATGTTTGAGCGACACGAGGCTAGTTTTTCAAGCTAGTGTCAGTAAACTAGCAAGCTAGTGTAGCTTCGTGTAGACAACACTACGCAACGCTAGTTTTGTCTACATGAAGCTAAAAATACTAGCTTGCTAGTTAACTAACACTAGCTTGCTATTGTAGCTTGAAACTAATTGTAACTAGCATCATGCAGCTCGGGCATAAGTCATCAAGATAAGTGAAAGTAAATTTTAGTTGTTTGTTCATATTTCAAAAACCGACACCGATTTCTATAAAATGTAGATATACATTTATAAAAATGTGAGACCATCAATAATAACTATAATACAATAACTATGATCTACTGAACAAAAAAAAGAACCATCAAAATCGTTTCACAATTGGCGAAGCTATCGCGTAACATATATCAAGTGATACGTAACAGTACCTGGTTGACCGAGCTTTGCTCGGTTTAAATGCGTTTATAAAGGGCTCTAAGTAAAAGATTTTCTCAGAAAAAAAAGAACAAAAAGAATGTAACCAACAGGATTCGAACCGGGGCACGTTGACTCCGAGGGCGAGCATATTCCGTCAGAGCCAATTAGACTAAAATAATAGTGGCAAAATAAGTTATCGTATTCTAATGACATTGTAGGAGTTTTTCATTGTCTAAAAACGCGCATAAAATGATGTTTTAAAAAAATTAAACCTAGCCAGATCGATTTATCGTCCCCGAAACCCCCTGCATACATAATTTCATGAAAATCGTTCGAGCCATTTCCGAGATTCAGATTATATATCTATACCTACAAGAATTAAAGGTATAATATTTTAAGTAATATAATATTTTGTAGTGGTAGGACTCTTTCCAGAGTCCGCCTGGGGAAGTACCACACCTTTGCCAGTTATTGTACCGCCAAGCAGTAATGTGCAAACATTACTGTGTTCCGGTTTGAAGGGTAATGTTTCCAGAGAAATTACAGGGCTTAGAGATATAAGATCTTAGATCTCTGGGTGACGAGCGCAGTGCAGTGCTAGGTAATGATTTGGACTCTTCGTGTTCCAATAGCTGCGTGTCACTGTGCTGTTATGTGTCAGGCATGTTGCTTACCATCAGGCACATGTCCTGATCGTCTCGTCACTCCTTATTTAAAAAAAAAAAAAAGATAAGATAAGATATGTAGGTACATAACAAAGACAATAACCCAGGGTATCTGATTTGTGGTACATAAACAACATCCAACCGAATTGAGAACATCCTCCTTTTTTAAGTCAGTTAAAAAAACACTCTCTGTCAATATTAGACACAGGCACGTAATATTAGACATGTTTTTAGGATCGGATAGGAGATAAAACGGAATTCAAAAACATTATATATTTTATTGTTATGTCGCTGCAACCGTCGGTCGCGAGACTCGACCGGTGTACCTCCAATAGTAGTAATAAGTCGTAAAGTTAACAATAAAATAAATAACACACAAGTCGATAGTAAAATGGTGGTTAAACCAATAGTATTAGGCTTTCTATTACATTCTACGAGCATTCCCATGAGTTTCACCCGTTGCCCCGCAGGATTAGCCAAAGTGTGCGGGGTCAATGTTAGGCTATTTTGATATCTTATAATAATCAATGAATAAAAAATGATATAGCTGTCTTTAAATCCGCTTGTTCTATGTAATCACGCTCTATCGTAAACCATATTGTTGATTAATATGACTGTATGTCATTAATTGGTCTTCTATAAAACAAATTAAACTAGCCTAAACCGGAGTCCAAACGTATACGTATAGATCATTTGAATTAGCTTCATAATTATTAACGCTAATTTATAATATCCAGTCGATGGAACGTAGTAAAAATCTTTGGATTTTTTTTAACCGACTTCAAAAAAAGGAGGTTTCTCAATTCAACCGTATGTATGTTTTTTTTTTTTGTGTTTTCGCGGATAACTTCGTCGTTTATGAACCGATTTTGATGATTATTTTTTTGTTGTAAAGAAGATATTCCAAGGGTGGTACCATGATAAGGAAACCAGGATCTGATGATGACATCCTAGGGAAATCGAGGAAAACTTTTTTCCTTTATAAGTTTTTCCGTTGAAAGTCGGTTCTTTTTTGTTAAAATTATTTCTAAAACATTTTATTTTACTATAAGTTCGTCGACAAATATGTTGTTGGATAGGACACTAGGTACTCGTAAAAAACACCTATCAATTTAAATTCAATAAGAAATATTCTTTGTATACTTACCTACTTAATGATTGTAACATGCTTAACATTTCTAGTAGATATAAATGTCTAGATGTGACATAAATTAAAACTTTCTCTTTCAGCTTATACACTTACGAAAACTTGAAAAAATGTTCGAGAGTAATAAACATTTCTAGTGTTTTTGCAGTCCGTTTTGAAGTCCGTTTAATTTAAAATTCCTTATTAAATCACTTTGGTACTTTACCAGTTATTCTACCGCCAGGATATGCAAACATTAGTGTGTTCCGATTTCAAGAGTTGTTTCCATTGTTCCTTTATTTCTGGAGAAATAACATAGCCAAGAGACATAGGTACCTACACGTTATTTTATATCTTAGAACGTCGGATGTAGTGAACTCTTCATGTTCATATTGCTGCACCATGTTGTTATGGTCAAGCGTGTCGCTTACCGGCTAGCCCACGTATTGCTCGTCCCGTTACATTTATTATATTCCTATATTCATCATCATCATCATCATCCACAGCCTTCTCTATCCCACTGCTGGGTATAGGCCTCTCTTTTCCCATGCCATCTTCCTCGGTCCTGTGCCAATCGAGGCCAGGTTCAACCCGTACCATATTAATTATCAATAAAAAGTCAATACAATCACAAAACTCCCTAATAAATAAATACCCTTTTAACCTTTTTTTCTATAGCTCTAAATACCGATATAGGTACATAGTTTCATGGTCAACGTTCCAAATATTCTACTTTTTTGTGATAAAACGTCTAGGCTGTTAAATGCTTTGCCTTGGGTGGGTGGGTTTTTCTCTATGGTTACCATCTTAGTATCTTTTAATCGAATGTGAATCAACTTCTTATTGGTAAAAACGCTGTTTCGAGGACCACATCGTCACATCAGGCGTGGTGCCAATCAAATGTAAATGTAAACCTATAAAAGTTAAAAAAGCAACAGAAGTATCTTATACCTTTAAACGACCAATTCTTGTAGGTTATATATACTTTTTTTTTTGTATAAAGAGTGACGAGACGATCAGGACATGTGCCTGATGGTAAGCAACATGTCTGACACATAACAGCACAGTGACACGCAGCTATTGGAACATGAAGAGTCTAAATCATTTAGCACTGCACTGCGCTCGTCATCCAGAGATCTAAGATCTTATATCTCTAAGCCCTGTAATTTCTCTGGAAACATTGCCCTTCAAACCGGAACACAGTAATGTTTGTTTGTAGTGGTAGGACTCTTGGCAGAGTCCGCCTGGGGAAGTACCACACCTTTGCCAGTTATTCTACCGCCAAGCAGTAATGTGCAAACATTACTGTGTTCCGGTTTGAAGGGCAATGTGTCCAGAGAAATAACAGGGCTTAGAGATATAAGATCTTAGATCTCTGGGTGACAAGCGCAGTGCAGTGCTAGGTAATGATTTGGACTCTTCATGTTAATAACGACCAATGTGTTAGGCATGTTGCTTACCATCAGGCACATATATAGGTCTTTATAAAAAAATTACTGCTTTGCGGTAGAATAACTGGCAAAGGTGTGGTACTTCCCCAGGCGGACTCTGCCAAGAGTCCTACCACTACAAAACTATATATACAGAATCTGAATCTCGGAAACGGCTCGAACGATTTTCATGAAATTATGTATACAGGGGGTTTTGGGACGATAAATCGATCTAAATAGGTTTTTTTTTATTAAATCATTTTATTCGCGTTTTTAGACAATGAAAAACTCCTTCAATGTCATTAGAATACGATAACTTATTTCGCCACTGTTCTATAAGTCTAAATGGCTCAGTCGGAATATGCTCGCCCTTGGAGTCAACAGGCCCCGGTTCGTATCCTGATGGTTACACTCGGGTCTTTTCGTTTTGTTCCTTTTTTCTGAGAAAATCTTTTACTTAGAGCCCTTTATAAACGCATTTAAACCGAGCAAAGCTCGGTCAACCAGGTACTTAACATTTAACATTTATTGGGTTTCGAAAAGTGAGCTTCGACCTGGCGTATTCGATACGGTAGCAACAAGAGGCTGCGCCTGCGCCGCCCTGCTACCACCAGTCGCGTGCTCCACCGCAATTACCCGCCTCGCTACCGCTACACCAGGATCTCGAGAAAGTGTAAACAATTACAACCATTTTAACAAATAACTCTATTTGTATACCTTCAAATTACTAGTTAACTTTATTGGAACTCTCATTTAGAAGCAAATGTAAGTAATGTAGTTGAAATCTCGGTAAGCAGTATGTAGCCACTTGAGACCAACTGACATTGGTCCTTTTGTAAAAAAAGAAGTTCTGTGGGTATCTAGTTCCATTTACTACGTAGTTAGCCCTATGTACTGTCAGTCCTCTGACATTGTCATATGATTCTTTTAGGAATAACGAACAAACTAGACCGATATATTGGCACGAGATGCCCACGATGGTGCTCATGTTATAAAATTACTAGAAAACTCATTTTTTATAATATTGGTGCGCCTGATGACAACACAATGTCACGCAGCTGATTGCACTGCATGTGTCACCCCGAGATGTTAGATTATATTATGTAATTTTTCTAGAGGCATAGCTCTTTCAACTGGAACACAGTAATGTTTGCACAAGTTTACTTGGGAGTAGAATTACTGGTAAAGTTGTGGTACTTACCCAGGTGGATTCAGATCTGTGGATTTCCCGCCACTTCAAAAGATTGACCACTAGAATACATAGACGTGTATGTGCACAACGAACTAAACAATAACTGGAGGTTAAAATCAAAATTTGGGTAATCTGGTTAAACATCTACATATTTTTATACCTGGAGGTGACAAATATCACTAAAACCAACTTCTAGTAAGTATGTAGTAAAAATCTTAAAGTATGTTAAAAGTTTTTAGTTTAGATCTCATATACGTGTAAATGATATAAATCTCTTATACTAATATACAAAGCTAAAGAGTTTATTTGTTTTAACGCGCTAATATCAGGAACTAATGGACCGATTTAAAAAATATTTTACCGTTAGATATATAATCTCTTAGTGCTATAGAAAATATGTACAATAGTTATAAGATATAATTTAATAGGGACATTTATAAATAACCATTTAGCATTTAATTTTTATTTATTTGAGATTTATATTCCAATTCCAAGAGACGCATAAACTGGTGCAGGACGCAGTTGTCTAGTAAAAGTAGAACATCACACCACCAGTCTCCCGTCATTTAAAATCCGAAGTACCATCAATAGCTGCATAAGTAATGTCTGTCATAGATTAATAATACGGCTTCGTCATCGTAGAAAACACTGGCGAAGCCGAACTTGCCGTGAATTCTATAATAGCACATATGTAATAACGCATAACGTACTCTAACATAATTTGAGCCCCAGACTGGTATATAGATCTACATACCTATTCACCTATCAGTATTTGTTAACATAATATATTGAGCTCAAAACTTGACGGTCGTATCGAGACTTGGGTTCAAGTTATACTAGAAGGTATTACACGTTTTGAGTTTGGTGTTGGAGAATACAGGGCCTGCATAATAAGTAGGTACCGTCTCTGTCTTAATTATGTTATCATTCAATGACGAAGTACCAAAGGGGTCGCATTCATAAATATTTAAAAGATACTAGTTTGACCACGTTGAGCGATTTGTACTTTTTATTCTCAGTTTAGCTACCAAATGGAATATCAATCCTGACAGTAATAGCAGCCATCTGAGACTAACTGCCATAGATTACTCGTAAACTTTTAACGAAACATATTTTTTGCAGTGCCTTTATTAACTTTATATTAAATTGAAATGAAAATACACAATATACCCAACCACTTACCTACACATCAGAATGTTCCATAGACTGAAGAAGTTCTGCTGCAGACATTAAAGCTGTTCGAGTCCACTACCAGTCGCATGACCACCGTATCAGGCACAGTGTATCAAGCGCTTGAGTTGCTCGTCGCATCACTCTACAGTCTACATAATTATACTAGAGAAAAAAAATGGCAGTCATAGGGACTGCCGATAGAAGTGAAAACTAATAAGGTAATTACTCAGAGTTTAATAGCTCACTGTGGAAAAACGCAGGTGAACAGGAAGGAGGGCGTGGTCATGACCATGGCCTTCTAGATCATCCGAGTTTACCCGAAGATTTTTTTCATTTACCAACGTGATGCTTGAGTTCAATTCACAGCCCACGGAAAATCTTTATGTGATGCACCAAAAAAAGTTTTCACTTCAAAAAACAAAACAATATCGACATTGATTGTATGCTGCTTATCGTGGTCACAACGTGGTACGTTTATCAGAGCCGTCAAGTCGTTCGCGGAAAGCGGCGGGCGTGGCGCGAGCGGAGTCTGGAGCCTCATTGTTCCAACTCCGGAACCGCGGCCGACACTCACGCCTCCCGACTTCAACACACTCACCGTCATCAGATGTAGTGGGTACAGAACGTATAGTAACACCTGTACCGTAAAATCCTACTTCCTGAACTATTAAGCTTTACCATGGGACCCAGCTGAGCTTCTAATAGAGTGGTGCGACTCAGTGAAGGTGTTCTACTGAACCCTGTATAAATGATACTAATTAATTAATGATAATAATTATTGGTTAGTTCGATTACCTTCTCATTCAGCCATTTTAAGTCATCCAAATATGTTGTTTTGCTAAGTTGGTGAAGGATTTAGCTATTTTGCAAATTTCAGGTGAAGCTGCAGATTTTTGTATAATTTTCTAGTAATATCGGCGACTAATAACTGGTTACTCAATTTAATTTAATTAAGCGTAAATTAATTTTCAACCTCCTGTACCCTCAGACAAATTATGGCTAAACACCAAAACAAATGTACAAAAAACTCAAAATCTATGCTAAATACTCAAAGCCTGCACTCTATAGTAAATTTTTCTAATGTCATTTTTATTGTTTGAATTGAGGTTTGGATGAACTGAACCGTCATTCATTGACGTAAAGTCATTAAATGTAGCGTCACTTAGTCGTTTTGTTCGTTTGATAAAATTCAAGATAAATGTACGAAACGGACATTGGCAGAGATGTGACAAACATAAGTCACAGCGCGCGCCATAAATTAAGAAAAAAAAAAGATAAAATGTATAGATCTCTCTACTTAATCTGTGATGTATCAGTTCAAACAAAAACCTCTTCAACAACCTGCTACGCCACCTGTCTCAGATTTACTCTACTTCGGAAGAAAGCACGAAACTCTCAAAAGGGCCGATTTTGTTACATTACAATTTAGTAGAGTTATTTTTGCCTAAAGCCTTCCTCGATAAATGGACTATTGAAAAGTTCAATTCGGACCAGTACTTCCCGAGATCCTAGCGTTCAAGCAAACAAACAAACAAACTCTTCTCGTAAATTTTTGCCCGCCATTGAAAGTGTGCTAAACGGAATCTCGGAATTTTTCGTTTTTTATTGTGTACTAGCTATACCCTGCCACGCTTCGCTGTGGCACATTGTGATGTAAAAATTAGACAAAAATAATCCTTGATATGGATTATATATCATTGTTAAATTTCAGTTCTATTGGTGCAGAACTTTTTGAGTTTTTGAAGCGTACACAAACCAACATAACATTTTTATATATAGAGATTAGTGAAAGTTTGTTGATTCTAGAACTCGCTGTGTGTAAAAACTGTCCAGGTGGTGATCTACCAACTTATTCTGATCATATTAATAAACCGCGAGTTAAATATATTATTACAGTTTACGAAACTCTCAGGAAACGGACATTGGCGGAATTAACGACAAAGTCGTACAAGCCAGAAACCAAGAACTGAACTGAACTGAAAATGTATAAATAAATAAATAAATATTGGTGGACAATTCACACACAACACCATCTGACCCCAAACTAAGCTAAGCTTGTACTATGGCGGCCGGATAGCTGATTTAATACATATGTATTATACCAGATACTACGACGACGACGAATACGACGATTATAAATAATTAATGTCCACAATCCTTTTATTTATTTTTACAAAATACTTTTTTTTACTAGACTAACTGTACATCACGTGAGTTACCCGTATATTCATTTAATATGTGTAATAACCACGTTAGTTTCTTTTCATACAAAATACTTATACACTGATGGAACGAGTAAAACATGAGCCGGATGGTAAGCAACGCAACTGCCTAGCACAGTGCCGTGCAGTTATTTGAATATGAATAATACACTACTGCATATCATGCACTGCGCTCGTCACCCAAAGATATAAGTTGTGTCTGTTTTCTTTGTAATTTAGTACTAATTACTGTAATTTGTTTTTATTTTTTGGGGTAGGTAGTACAAAGCAGCAGTAATTAATACACGCAGTATTTTGGTCGTCGGCGGTCAGTACGATACTGAAACGAGCCACGCTGAGCCCCAGCGCTGACGAACTACGTGCAAAGCTAAAAACGCTGACGGTGAGCGTAAGACTAAAATCAGCCTAATGCTTGCACATTTCTGCTCCGCAGCGGCAGTAAAATAACTGGCAAAGGTGTGGTAATTTCTCCAGGCGGATTCTGCAAAGAGTCCTACCCCCACTATACCTAAATACATATATTACAGAACAAATATGACCTACATATATTTGATATATTACATAATATATATAGGTCATGATATATCGAGAATATGTCTGTCAAGGTATAGATGTAATTTAACAACAAACGTTAAATAATAAGGTCAAATGACATTTCTTTGTATTGTGTATAAATTTCAACAAAAACAGGAAAAAAATCAGATAAACTTTCTGTCGTCGCCACCAACGCAGGGCACGACATGAAAGCGAGCATAAATTAAAATATTATGTAAATAAATGAAGAGTAATCGCAGTAATTGAAAGGTGGTATTACTCAAAATATGTAACTTACAACGAATAATGTCAAAATACACAGTTATTTATGGCGGCAGACCACGAATAATAAATGAATCGACGCATGGAAAAAATTATTCACATCGTCAGCTTTCCCTCGTCATACCAGCAGCATCCCCAGATTTGCCCGGTAATGTAATGGAATATTCGTGATTGCGAAACTTATAATATGGGCATAGTAGATATACATATTTGTGTGATGAATAATCGTAAAAAAAGTTTTCTGTGTCTGGGTGCTTCTATGTTTAACAAATTAATGTAATAATCTCATAATTGTGTATGGATTAAAGAAATATAATGGTCGAAATTCGACCATAACTTCAATAAACAAAAGAGTAAACAGCTTATGTGTGTCAAATATATTGTAAATCAGTAGATAAAATACAGTAGGTACGTAGGTAGAGTAACGATAATACATTTATTAAAAAAAGAATAGCACACAAAAATGGTGTTTGCAGGGAATAGTAGGTAGGTAGTCATTTAGTACGTACATTTTACAGTCACATATATTTTTAAGCGAATGTTTACTGTTATGGTATCGTATAAATTTAGTAAAGCATATTATTAAGTAAGCATCGTTTTCTTCGCCTAAGCTCGTATGTAGACGATTTTCCGTAAGGCTAGAGCCCTGAAAAGCTTGGAATAAGGCCGCCATTTATGGCGCTTTGATTTTCCAACTACTTTGATGGCGCTAGATTATAATTTGTTTTACTGTAACGTTCCTGTTGACAATAAAGAGTTTCTATCCATCTGTCTTTCTACTAGAACCGCTTCTATTCGCTACGTCTGGTAGCAATCATGTCATGGGAGAGGATGTTTCAAACATGGCGTTAGGGTTAGAAGGTTAGAAGGGTTTGAAACTTTTTGTAATGAAAACTTCTTTTGGCGCACCACAGACAGATATTTCGTGGGCTATGAATTTCATTTTATGGTCACGCTCGGAAATGATAAGAAATCTTCGTTCGAGTGAACTAGGCACCATGACCATTGGCCATTCAGCATTTCTAGATGGCCAAGTCCTCCGGTTCCACATGCGTAGTTTTTAAATTGAGCTATCAAATTCTGAGTTATAAGTACGTCCATGCTCGGGCAACGTACCTATTCTATAGCCTAGATGTTTTGTTACAAAAGTAGAGTCAAATCTACTCTTTGAAGTCTTTGGAACAACAATCATGAAACGATGGCACTTTTTCGAGCTCCGAACAGCCCAATAGAATAAGTATAAGGTGGTTTAAGATCGTGCAGAACTTGGTGGAACAACGACGTGCTAACGATGTTCCCGCTACAATTTATTTATTGATATTGGCATATTTGCCACGTTCTACCATATTTACACATAAGTATGATTCTTGTAATATTTTATCATAGTCCGATATACTTACCTATATTCAACAACGGTTACTAAGCCAACTTTGATCATTTCTCTGATAATAACGAATGGCACACAAAATGGCTTTTCCGAACATTTGCAGGTAAGTACCTAAAAGTTTATTGTATTTATATCATAGATTTTATACTCGCATATTTCTGCAAATATTTTATTAAAATTATTACTATTATTAAAGTTATTAAGTAAACGTAGTCCTCCTCCGTCTATGCTCGTATGTAGCCAATAATAGTTATTTGTCATACAAGAGTGCAAAGTTTATTTTTAACCGCGTGCTCAATTTTGATGACCGAGCAAGCGAAGGATTCTAAAATTGAAATTAATTAAAATTAGAATCCTGAGCGTAGCAAGGGAATCAAAAGAGCACAAGGTGAAAAATCTTTGCACTCGAGTGCAACACGTAACTTTTCATTCCACCTCAGCGAGGAAATGATAGGGATGTTAAAAAATAATCGATTTTTATTTTATAATAATCGATTTTTTTATGTCGATTTTTTAAAGTTACAAAAATCGATGTTTTATAAATCGATTATAAAAGTTACGCGTTTAAATCGATTTTTGAAAAACAT